>JACGWO010000003.1:37161872-37549372 GCA_034509735.1 Sesamum alatum
ACGTTAAATTGAAGAGGATAAACTTCAACTGATGGAGGCAAGCTGGCAGATGATAGAATAAATACAGAAAGAATGCAACATCCGCGTAGATCATACAGACTAATTTTTAGTGAATTTCAGATTCAGGTATTAATTAACTTCTACTTGTATAGGAGGATATAACTGCATTTTTTTACGGGTAATTTTTTGAAGGCATTTTGTCCCTCTACTCCTCATCTATATGTATATGTTGGGGGGAGAGTATTTTTCTTCCATTTGCAGACTATTAGATTACTTACTGTATCGCGAAGATTTACATGCCGCAGATAAGCTCTTTGTAGGTTGGCACCTTTCAGATTTGCATTGTTTAATTTTGCACCCTGGGCACAGAAAATAGAAGAGGAGTTTATGTATTAGGTTAAGGTCAGTTGATTTCTCCTATCTAATAAAACGGTCCATAGATTACCACATAAAATCATCAGTTGATAGTATGATATTTGTGTGTGTGTGGCAGATAACATCCCTAAAAATGCAAATGATGTACTCAGACTAGAAGACCAATGCTCAAGTAAAACATGATTAAGAAGATAGAGGCAGTAGCATCTAGAAAATTTATAGATTCAAATATATCAAGTGATACTGTGGGATGGTTCTAACTTTACCAGTCAAATGAATCCCTTCTCAATATCTCTCGATTATCAGAAAAGAAATGCAGTCAGACTGTCCACAAATGCATCATATCAGGTACCTACTCTCGTTCATATGCTCAACCGATCAATTAGGTGTAAAAGGAGGAGCTAAGCACTAAGCGAAAGGTTCATAATCTTGTAAATCTCAAAATTTTATAAGAGTGGCTATTACTGTGGTTATGCAAACCATGTCATGGTACAAATCCCATGAAGCGACTTTTAATTGGTGATATATTTGTCAAGACATGAAATTCATCACTAAAGAGGAGAGAGATCGTGAGAACAAAAACACTATATGACATCAAGATAAAATGAACTATTCTGCACAGTACAAAAAAAACTTTGCTTTTGGAAACATCTTTCCTGGTGTTAGAAGGAAATTAGCCACACGGGGAAAAGAAGGAGATCCTTTACCTTCAGATTGGCTCCTTCAAGGTTAGCTCCTTCTAAGTTGGCATTGGTAAGATCAGCAGTCTGAGAATTGTTCAAAAGATATTTGCTTTATTTAATAAAATGACCACTGAAAGTCAGTCTGAGCACTCAAAAATTTGGGAGGGGTAGATACTCCCAAATAGACGAGACACTTATATTTTTATAATGTTGCTAGAAGAACCAGAAGTGTAAGAAACAAAGGACCAATAAATTACACAATTCAAATCTTAGGCATGCTGAACCTGTAGGTGCGCAGAACGCAGATCTGCCCCGCAGAAGCTACAGTCTATCAAACAAGCATCTGTGATTGGACAAAGATAAATTTAACTAATGCCTCCAAGATTCACCTAAAAAGAAAATGAGAAACCAACATAGTACGAAAATGACAACTACGGGAACAGATAGCAAAAAACAAGGGCCACTTTTCAGATATCAGTTTAAGAAATCATACAAGAAACAAGGCCTTATTTTTGGCGACTAAAGGCCTTATATTTCAGCTAATTACTTATCAATGACAAAACTGTAGTACTACATTATTAGGCTTCAAATATAGAAAAAAATATATTTACAGAATTTTAGATAAATCAATAATAAAAATACATTTAAATTATACATATATGTCTACATAAATTAATACATTTATGCTTATGGGTGTGTAAATATTTATTAATAATACTTTCATGCTTATGGATGTGTACATATTTTACAATAATAGTGCATTTGAACTTAATACTATGATTTCTATGCATATGCCCCTAGGTAAATATATAGTTACATAAATATATATATGCTATGTATACTTACTAAGGTGAAAAAATGTCTTGTAAAATACCAGTGCTTGATTACACGGTAAAGTAGTTATAATGCTTTACTGAAATTGGTGACATGATTACCACATTTTGGAGGTGAGCTTCCCAATTTTGAGGAATCACTTTCATACTCAGATTCAGTTAAGCACACGAAACACAGAATTTGGTTTTTGATAATCATATTCCCAATTTAGATAACTTTCTGCAGTAAACAAACAGGTGCTAAGGTGATTGTACAGGACAAACTGACAAAGGCAAGGAAACAATTCAACTCGTTTCCATTAGAGATTTTGTTTATCGTTAGTCTGCGCACAGGATGAAACAACCTACTTTGAGTGAGTTGATAGACATGCCTTTATCTAGATATGGCTTGACTTATATAGATGATGTGTTTATTCTATAAAAGTCATTCATATGGAGTTAGAAATAAAAAATATTAAAACAGACAAATATTATGAAATTATAAACGTCTCTAAGTGTACGCAGGCACATAGACACCTATGGTTGGTTAAACACACCAATTCGACACCCCCAAAATTGTACCGATTTCAGCTTCTGAAGCTAGCTGAAGCTATGTCCCAAGAAAAGGAACGGACCAGAGCAGAAAAGAAAAAGAGTTTACCTTGTAAATTTGCACTCTGAAGATTGGCCCCAGCTAAGAGAGCTCCACGAAGATTAGCTCCAGTGAATTCACATCTTTCATAGTCAAAACAGATTTACTACGTATGAAGAGAAGACTATGTATATACTTAAAAAGATCTGAATGGCTGTTAAAAGATGCATAAAGAGAGCATCTTACTCTCTCAAAGTTGCGTTGTGAAATATAGAACCCTCAGCATCTACATCCTGTGCCAAATTAGAGTGTTCCAGTGTGATGAGTTGTTATATGAGGCTTCAAACCATCTAGGACATGCAAAATGATGAATCTAGATATCTTGCCAAAGTAACAATAAACAAGCATCCCCATTCAAGATACCTATTATACATTTGTATTAGAGACATGAAATCACCCTCACTAGTTAAAATAAGGATGTCACTTTGAAAATTCTATAGAATTAAACTTTGTCTTTTATGTAAACTCATGCATCAGTTACTGCAAACAATACTTAGAGATAAAATTTATCAGCATATCTGCACTAATTCTTCTGACATTGTGCTGATGAAAATGAAATTTTTTTTAATGTCTCATGTAGTGGATAGAAGATAAAGTTTTATGATACAGAACATGTTTCTAAAATTATCTATAGTTGACCTGAATCATACTAGAATTGCCCGAAATTATATGACAAGCATATCATTTTTCTGAATTTGTGCTGACACTAAAACGTTTGGATTATATAAATTAGTAAAAAAATCCCAAATTTCTTGGTAGGCAATGATATTTACACCTAAAAGTATATGTATGTGTCCCAAAATGCACCACTAACCATTCACAAGATATCAAAGTTCACATTTTCTCATTGGAAGAGAAGAATAGTCACCTTGAATTTTGCACATTGAAGATTCGCACGTGAAAAGAACACGTTTTTTAGGCATGCATAACTGAAGTCAACAAATGACAGGTCCTGCATTTCTTAACACGATTAGCAAGAAAGAGATCATAAGGTAATATCAGAGGAGAATTAGCGTGGTAGGAAAGTTACAGAAACTAAGATCAAATATATTCGACACCTCACAGGCGACATAAACCCGCACCATTTCCGGTCAGTCATCTTAAGGTAGAAGTTTCACTAATTACAGATGAACCACAACTCAAATGCTCTAAAGAAAAAGTCTTTCTACTCTTTCAATAAAAACCAAAAGAAAACTCTGAAAGGGACGAGGTGCTACAGACAAGAAAATGGAGGGGCAAATTCATATTAGAAACTAAGAAAAGCATCTGAATTACAGTGATCATCAATCAAAAATTCCTGAACAGAGTCCTGTTGCTCTTGATCACATTAATGCAAGGAAATCAACTCAATTTTCTGGATATGTATCGTAGTATGTAAAATTTTTTAGAGCACTACCGCCAAATGCAAATTGTAATATATTTTCCAGTTCTGTATCTTTACTTTTCTCATTTTTATATAAATCTCTTCCTTGGGGAAACATTCAATCAGAAATGGACTTGCGCAGAGATAATCCAACATAGCACTAATAAAATATTTCAGACCGCTGAATCACTTGCGGAAGTCATTCAGGAAGATATGAGAGCAAGTACCAATTTGGAAAGATCAAGGCCAGATAGATTGATTCCTCGAAATCTGACCCTCTCAGACTGGATGCATTTAATAATATCGATGCGTGTCAATTCAGTGCCCATTTCCTCTTCCTCCTTCCTCTTATTTAAAGATGCTTTAATACCATCCATTAATCCCTGGAATCAAATATGGTTTTCCTCAGATGGCACAAAGATGGAGATATCAACTTTTTTGCCATTTCATTTAGTTCATGAAAGAAACAAACAATTAGCCAGAACTAGAAAATACATGGTACATGTAAGGAAGAAAATGAATAAGTCAATCCAAGTACAAACTATAACTGGTTGAACTTTTCAATGAGCACTCTCAAGGTTTTGAATTTTAGTAATATTTAGAATTTCAGGCATTGCAATGAATTTGGTTTTAACAGCCAATGGGGTATTATAACAGGTCAGAGAGGAAAAAAGTCCTTATTTTAGAATACTGGAGCCTTTCCAATTATTTCCAAAGGAGGAAAGTGTATGCAGGCAATCAGTGGGCAAAGGGGGCACTCATCAGTTGGCACTTTATTCATTATTGCATATTTATCCATGAAACCAATCAGACTAAATTTCCAACGATGTTTTACATATTTTCATACCTATTGAATGTGTTCTAACGATGAGACAACAGTAACACATCCAGACTTTCTTCAACTACAAACTCAAGGGCACAATAGTGTATTCAAACTGAACCACATCAACACAAGACAAAGACTCTCATAATTTGCAAGATTTACAGATGCATATAAATGATGAAAAGGTACAATCAGAGGAAACAGAGAAATCAGAATATTATTTTCTTGTCCTTGGATGCTAGCCACATAATTTGAAGCAAAAATGGCATTCAATCAATTAAGATAAAAACAGAAATACATAAGGTACGATCTATGAAGAGATGCAATTAGCAAGGCATATTGAATGACTCACAAGAAGCTGGAAGTATTCAGCCTCTCGTAGAAGCTCCGAGTATTCAGAATCCTGCAAAGAAGGAACTACGCCATCCCTCAACCAATTTAAAATGTGCCGAAAATGTTTCCCATCTCTATCAACAAAAACATAACCCTGCAGCAATACCAGTATAGACAGTTCAGCTATATGAAGTTGAAGACTCTCACAATAGAATATTACATGAACGAAAGTTATATCTTGAGTATTCTATGGCCAGCCAAACATAATATCAAGAAGCTCAAACTACAGTGAGCCAGAAAGATGGAAATAAAAATATATTTTTGACCCTTATTCATGGTCCTTGAAATATATGTGAAGCTGGCTCACATTCTTCTTCATGTGTAGCATGTAAAATTGAATAAGCTCCTAACTATGCAACAATCAAGATAATTCATTTTTTTACAAATGTTGAATTGGATAATTTACATGTGTGCATAAATAGATGGATAGAGATTTATGTGTATGTACATGGCCTTCATCAACTAACTTTACAATAAAACAGATGCAGCATTTTCTGCCATTAAAGTGAAAACTAAGTTGTGATCGGGTCCTGTTGCTGCTGTCTGAATATGAAAATATTTGCCAAAAAGAACGCTTTTGCATGCATAGACTTATCTTTTCCTGTGCGTGTACCTTATCAGGGTCCTGACACAGAGTGTGGCGACCACTGAACATCGCCGCAAGCATTGAATCAGGCTCACGCTGAGTCAAGGTATCAATTGTTGTGCAAAACTTTTTCCCCCCTTTAAAGAAATAACAGAAACTCAGTCTTTTACAGGATGCATATTGTACCAAAGTACTCTAATAAAGAAAGGTAATGCCAGAGCAAGACGACAGGGTTGGTTGCTCAACATTGATCCCCTTGCTATTTCAAGTTGCTATTCAATAAATCTTCATACCAAGTTGTAGTTGGATAAAGAAATGCCTAAAGATAAACTTTTGTCAATCATTACTCCATGAAAACCTATATTCGATCACAACTTGCAAAATCTCATCAAGAAATTGGAAAAGTTGACATGGAACATCAATGAAACATTCCCTGAATTTTATAGATGATAAAGGGAATTGCATCATTTATACTAAACTATCATGATAATTGTGGTGGGAAATGTGAATGTCTGCTCAAAAGATCTAATTCCTGTTTCCTGCTGCTGCTCTTTCAAAGAAAAACATGTAAGGAATAGGCATAATTTATAGACTATCAAATTGGAGATAGATTAGAAATACAAACTCCAAGTATCTCCTGTATTGACAAACTTATGCATCATTGTTAAGCACCCAATGAGCTCAGCAATTTCATGAAGAGTGCATCAATTTATCCTGCTTCCAAATTCAAGAATGTGTTGAAAGTCTAGACCCAAACCCATATGGAAGTTTAACCTGTCGAATTGTTGGCCATGGCCAACTTCTACATATGCAAACCTGATACTCTAACGGATTTAAAAACAAAGCAAAAAGCGTTCAAGCTTTACATCAACAGTGATCTACATCAAGAAAGCAAATTCCTTAATCTTATGCTGACAGAAACTTAAGATCTATCTCAAGAAAACTTGACCAAGTAATTTGGCACGCTCAGCCTACATAAAATTACTTCCATGTCATTCATAGCAATTGAAGTGTTACTACAAATATTTAAGCTTTTCTAATTCAGAATTCCTTGAAAGAGAATAAAGCCGAGATTCACAATTAGAATTTCCAACGTGGAAGGGATGGTTTCCAAGTAAAATGAAATAAAATTTAACCAGTGAACAAACAAACCTCATTTACTGGAGAAATCCTTTAAATTAGCCCTTAATAGAAAAGGCCCAATATTTTCCAGAACAGTTAAAATTGTATAAATTTCATTATCCATTCAGACTAGTTCCAGAAATAGAGATACAATATATTTTCTGCAGAACAATATTCATATTTTCGAGCAAAACGATCATATATCTGACACTGTCTGTTACACATGCAATGTAAATTAAGTTCCAAATACCATATTCACATTGTAATTACTGTCTACATTCTTTTACATTTCAAATGATTCATAAATTCGTATACAGCGTCATATTTCCAGCATCAAGATCACTAAAAATTCTGTACAACAGTAGTAAGAATCAAACTGGACTGTCACATCACTTCTCTAAATTAAGCTTTTCCAGATACCAATTTGCACAATTATACTCCCAACAAAAATATACATCCATTCATCCGTACATATATATATATATATATATAGAGAGAGAGAGAGAGGAGAGAGATACCAATGTTAAGGCGGATGATGGACGAAGAAGCATCGGGGTTGAAGCTCATCTCGGTATCGGGGGATTTGACGGTGAGCCTTCGGAGAAAAGCTCAGACAGTGAGTTGCTAACAAAACGACGAGGTTTAGTTCTTTTTTATCAAACTTATAGCCTCCGCTGTTGACGCCTCACGGTTTCTCATTTACTTGGATTCATATCATGATGTTATTGTTTGGAATAATTGCAAAATGGTCCCCGAATTTTCTTGAATATGTCAGGGGGCATCTGTTTCTTTCACTAATTTCAGTTTTGCACCGTTCCTCACCTTTTCCAGCATAGGAGCAAGTCCACGTACATTCAATGTATATGTGTAATTTAAAATTTTATTATATTTATTTAATTAGATAAAAGACGATGGAGATCAAATAAATGGTCAAACTGGTAAAATTAATTAATTTTACATGCGTGTGAATAAAAAAATTATTAGAAAAATATTTAATTAAGAAAATATTTATTTGTGAAGTACATGAGTATAAGCAAAGATATTTTAGTCTATCCATATTTTGTTAACCAAAACTAATTATTTTAAGGTCTTGAGCTTTAGTAAATAGTATAGTCATAATACAGGTAATATATTACCCAGATAAGAATTTCTAACTAAGATGCATAAATATTGACATTTTTGGTACTATCCTTTATAAGTCGGATCGAATTTTCTGTTGCAAATTGTATTTTATCTCTTACTCCATTCAACATACAAACCTCATTTGTATAAAAATGATATCATGTAATTTATTCAGGAAAACATTTTATACACAATAACATGTGTATGTTGAATAAAATAGGAGATAAAATACAATTTGCAACAGAAAATCCAATTAGTTTATAAATAATATACCTTAATTATTTAGCTATTTATTTGTGCGTATAATTAAATAAATTGATTCTCCATTATCACAATTACATTTTTAAAAAAGTTATGGGTTACCAACAATCTCTTGGCCTACTGGTTAAAGTTGAGGTCCCATGACTTTAAAGATAATGGGTTCGAACCCCACTAATATGTGGGAAGATAATCTAATGTATAGTAGGAGGTTGTTTAGATTAAATTTATGTGATATTATCGATCAAGTTATGATTATTGTAATTGTTGTAATAGGCGACAGAATTTATTGTATTCAATTTAGTTCAATTAATAATATTTATTGCTATCACTTCAAAAAAAAAAAAAAAAAAAGGTTAAGGGTTAATTCACTTTGCCCATCTACAATTAGGGTGGTATTAACTCCCCATACAATATAAATCATCGAATGCCCCACTCGCATTCTTCCGTCGTTAAGAAATTAATAGACAACGTCAGTGTATAAATGAAATTACCATAATAACTTTATAACTTTAAGTTAAATCTTAGAAAATCAAATCCACTTATTTTTGTTGGGAAAAAAAAAAGATTAGGGCGAATACAAATAATTTTTATTCTATCCTATCATTTTATAAAATGCTAATATACATAATATAAAAATAAATAACTTGATGAGCCCTTTTCTAATTTTCTTGTACTTGTCCAGGTGGTCCTCCATCATGTCCAATTTTGCTTACAGTGCTTGATTCGATAATTTATATTGTACAGAAAAGTATTTGTCATACCACCCTAACGATAACGGGACCAATGTGAATTTAGCCCTAAAAATTATTTTCAGCACTGTATACAAAAAGATGTATTTATAATTGCTCATCTTCCACTGGAAGAGGCCAAAACTCCTGCACCTGTTGGGACTACGCCTATTAAGATCTGAACTACGGGTCACGTTAAATCAGCCATAATCGATATGAATTGTAAACCATTACATGAACATCATACATGGTGATGCAGCAGAATATTTTGAAAGTACATTTGGGTAATAATGCGAAGCTGACAGTCACAGATCATAGTATTACGACTAAATGTTCGAGCAGATGGACTTTTTGGTTATATTCCATTGAGATCAAGAAGAACTCTATACATAATCTGATCTCCAAATTCGAAGCCTGCTCGTGTCATAGAATGTATGCATAGGAGTAACTCTAAAAGATAGAAGCTAAGCACAAACTGGGAATCTATGTGATAAGGCTTGTGGGGCAAAATGTCTAGATCAGGGGTTCAGATGACGTTACTTGCATGTCAGTCGCACTTGGTATTCTCTAATTGCCTCTAGCTTTCTCCAAATCAGGAAGATCTGCAAAGCATTGTAAAGAAGATGAGTATATAGAAAGCCCTTGGAAATTGAATTTCCTTTTGGATATTTATGATGGGTTGATGGGATGGCTACAAGTATTCGATACTGTAATTCTTTTGAGCGAAATAGTTTTCTTTCTACGGGGTTGCAACAGATTTTAGTTTCCATCCAAAGCATCACATAAGTCATAACCGCTATAGGTTCACAAATGCTCTACATATTTATCTATAAAAGATGAATAGACATGAGAATGTGAGACCCAGCAAATCACTGCAGACAATAATAAGCACAAAAGTGGGAGATAACCATAGAAAATCATTAAGGAAGAGAAAATCATAAGTACAAAAAGCAAAAGCTCAATGAGAATATACATGACCACAGGAACTGACAAACATACTCAGTGGAACGAATTGCTTAAGTGGGTGGTGTGTGTGTGTATTGGTGTCTACAAGTCAAAGGAAATTGAACTCACAAAGCATCCCGTCATCATCGCTGGTCTCTCCATTTTCACCAGTGTACTGGAAAACAGAACAAAATTTAAGTTAAAGAGGGATCCTTCTATTACTGTATAAAGTATTGGATCACTGAAAGGGGATTCTGTTGATTACCACAATATCATCATCAGAAGCCAGATTTGCTGCAAGTATCAGAAAACTGAGTGTCAAATATAACGAAAAGTACCCACCATATAATGCCAATCTTTTTACATAATCATGCACTGTTATACACAATAACAAGATCATGGCCTGTCAAAAAATCATTGGAAATAAATTGGAGCTGGATGAATGTGTATTCTGCATTAGATGCCATCATCTTGTTGTACATATCAGTTGGAAATCTGTAACGTAAACAACCATAGCTTATGTATTAACCACATTTCTGAAGGCAGTTGACAGACATGCCCAATGCAGAAGTTTTTGGAGAAACTTTATTTGGTAGAATTCATCTGGCTTTTTCGAAAAAACTCAGTTCCTAAGATGGCCCACCAACAGCAACGGTAGAATTGCCATTCACCGGTGAACGGTCATAAACTTGGATGCACCATCTACTCCATAAGGAACAGTGTAAGACATGGATGAGTATCACCATCAGCCTGTCTTTCAGTACCATACTGATGCTTTTACTAAGACTACTATTTCAGGTGTCATGGCATAAAATGCACAGAAGAAAGGAGGCAAAACATAACTCAGATATATGAAATTCTCAGTTGTAAAACCAGATATAGAGAAAGAAAAAAGAAGGATGGTTCGAGTAAAAATATTAAGAATGCTTGTAATACTCTAAACAGCAATGTGATGTAGCACGAACTCACACTCTGATTCTTCATCATCTTCATCGCACCATTTATTCCAATCAACCTTAATGTATGGAGCAGGCTTTTCCTCAGATTTCAGTAGTCTTTTCCACCACCCCTTTTGCTCTTTTTGGATGGAGCAAAGTATATTCCTTAAACCGATCTTTGTTTTACATCCCTGCATTAAGTAACACATGAAACAATGAATAGACACTGAATAGTTGATCATGGCATCCCTCATTCTTTTTTTCACAAGTATAAGATATACATTGTCTTTCCAAAACGTTTAACCATAAAAGGTTGGAAGTATACACAATTGAAAGTAAAAGATGGCTTTACCTGCTGCATCGAAATACTGAGAATCTCATTAAGCTATTCTCGATGTTAAAATTAATACTGATAAAAGAAGCCTTACATGTTCTTTCTTGTACAAATTACAAATATATAAACATAAATACAAGTAAGCAGATTAAAAAGCAACCCTGGAGACTTGTTGGCAGCAGGATGAAAGAGAATATCAAGGAAACATCTGAAAACTGTAAGACCTAAAATTAACCATGGCTCACTTCGACAAATATTCATTTTCATATTCACTCACAACTGTATTTTCTATTTCAGACAATAGTAATTTTTTTGGCCCCAGAACTTTTACCCCTACAAATTACATCTTCACAACGATGCCATGAACTTTGAACTGATAGGGGAAGTGTTTCCTGTATAACTTCGCTTTCACTCTAATGTTTTTACTTGACTTTTCACTTACTAACACTGATTTCCAAGAAGCACGGCAGCAAATTTAGAAACAAAAATTAAGTGGTACCTGAGGAGCGATATTGCCATACAATTGGAGAGTGAAATTAAAGGTTTCGCCGTTGGCACCAACAGCAGAGAAACTGAAGAAGCCCTCCGCTTCACACTTCACTGAAATGTCCTTGGCGTCCGGCAGAGACACGGTGAGGTATATCTTGTCCGACCGCTGCGCCCAAAGAACCTCCGGCTGCCGACTACACCAAACAAACATCGTTGTCAACCATCACAACAACATATAGAAGCTAAGAAAACCATCGAAAGGAAGACAATCACATTGATATTTCTTTGAATCATGATTTGTATCACCTCATACTCGTAGAGGCTGATTTCCAGTTTGAAATAAGACCCAATGGTAGAGGTTTAAGAGCACAACTGTAGAGAGAGAAACAAGCTTTTGGGGAAAGCACGCCCTAACGAAGCAGAGAATTTCTTCAGAAAAGCTGTCTCTGGCACAACAATGCTGGGGAGGTATTTTTGGGAGGGTTTGATTGATTTGAAAAAAAAAATAGTCCGAGTTCAGAAGATTCTCAAGTGTATGTAAAAAATTGGTGTAATTTTTAAAAATATTCGATATGTATTAAAATTATTTTTTATATTATTTTTTATCAAAAATTGTCCTTGGCTAATGTTTGGTTAATAAAAATTAAGATTACATTATGTCGAACTTCAATGAAATTTGATATATTTATAAATAACTTTTCATTATTTGAAAAATTATCGATACTGGTATGTAACATAGTTACGTAACGTTAGAGGTTAGGTGGACAAATTAATTTTATCTTTGTTGAAATTTTAATTTTTTAAAAAAATAATGAAATAGTAAAAAAATGATGTTGGACTAACACTATTATAAAATGTATTTTAAAAATCTGATGTTGGACGGTCATTATTGAAAAATATATATCAAAATTTCAAAAATATATAAACTTATAATTTATGATCCAAAATGACGTTTTAGACAATTCAATAAAATTTGAATGAAATCATAATAAAAGACATAATTATCGGGAGGAAACAATAATTTTACTAAACAATGAGAAAATATTTATAATTGCTAATTGTAGTCGTATGAGGTCTCTGCGAGTATATAAACATAACTATGTTGTGAAATTCAGAGAAAAAAAATTATGAAGAAATGAGAAAGAAAAAAGTTTGTGGAATAAAGAAACATCAGTGAATTGAGAAAAAAAAAATGAAATTGTCAAATTATTAAAAAATATTGAAATTACTATCTTACCAAATTCTTTTATAAAGAAAAAATGAATTAAAAGATAAATTTGAGTATTTAGAAGTTGGTACGACAAAAAAATTTCTTTTGTAATAATATAGATATCACACTTTAGAAAAAACTCGACATAATATACCCAAAAAATATTTGGGCATATTTTGTTTGGTATGGTTTTTTACTTGATGAAACAAACAATCTATTCTCAAAGTAGTATTGCAATTAGTATGATAAATTACCTTTTCATTATATTTTTATTACTAGCATGCTTAAATTACTTTATGATTATTATCAAACTTAACATAGATTTTAAGAAAAAGTCATTTGGTGGTATATAATATATATATATATATACTTATTTGTATCTTAATAAGATCGAATTTGTGCCTAATCAACTGTTTGGATTGATGTATTTAAGATTATTTTAAATTTATAATAATAAATTATCTGAATTTATTTAGATAATTTTAAATTCAAAATTTTCAATCCATCAAATCTAATTTTCAACTATATTTTTGTGGAGAATTAATGGATTTAAAAGTTTCTAATATGGAATCATTGGAATTCATATAACCAAATCAAAAATTATAAATATCACCCTTGTATTTTAAAAACTACATATAAACTCACTAGAAATGTCAACATTATTTGTACAAATCAGTTCTAATTTTTATTTTTTTTTTGAAATTATGCATACAACCCAAAAAACATTGATACCATCACACAAACTACTCTACTTTTTTTTTAATCGATTCTGATTTTTATAATTACACTCAAAAATAAAAATAATTTATGTAAATCAATCAAATAAGAGAATGTAAATATCATTATCCTAAAACATTATTCCCCACCGGACATTTTGGTTCCCAAAGACACTGGTCATTGGTCGACCTTCCCACCAAAGTCAAGTACAATTCACAATTGTGTGCTAAACTTAATTACAATGCACGCAAACAAGTCCGAAACAAAGACAAACATTGCACAAATGTACATAAAAGCACTATTCACAGCCCAAATGCCTAGACTTTATTTCGTTCCCTAATTTCAAATACAAGGGACCAAAGGCACACAATTACTCCACCAGAAAGGTGAAATTATGGGCCAACACAATTTAAAATATAGCTACATGTAGTTGACAATTAATGTGTATTTTTAAGTCAAACATGCTTGCACAATTTATCGTTTATTATAAAAATTCACACATCAAATGATGTTCCGAATGCACAAACCCTCTTGCAAGGCGTCTAGCATTGGCATTTGATGCACATGCTCCTGCATCATTCACATGTTGTGTTGTCGTTTCCCTCACTGTCTTGCCACACTTGTCTTAGACTGTCGAGACATCAAGCCAACAGTGCCAACATATTGCTAGAAACAACTAATGATGTCCGATCCTGCGCTCGTAATCCTGGATGACAACCTAGTTATGTGCAGTCAAACCATGCACCGTAGCTCTATGTTTTGACCGGTTGAAGACTCGACATTTCTGAGTCAATGGGTAATGCAGTTCCAAGAGGCACATGTTACGACATGAATATTTATGTTCACCGACATTTAAAGGAGTTAAAACTTCATGAATAACTAATACATACGAAATATTGAGTAATTCTCGTCTTTCTATTTACAAGACACCGGAGTGAAACTACTCATATGACCAAGTCACTCCGTGTGAGCTATTAGTCATTTAAAGGTTAAAATTCATAGGTTAAGTTCAATATTATATAAATTACTTAAAACTAATAAAAAAAATGTGGCAAATTTTATGACCATTTTTACGGTTGAACTGTAGTTGGGCTCGTAGAGCTTGAATTGAATTATTACCAAAAAAAGGAAAAGGAAAAGAAAAAGAGAAAAAGAGAGCCCATTATTTTGATATCACCAAACAGTTCCTTAACCATCCCAACCTCCGAATACTACAGATATTCTCATTGCTCCACCGATAAAAAAGGGAAAGAAAAACATTTTCGGGAGATCGGCGATGGCGGTGGAAGGCGGCGGCGGAAATCTGTCGGAGTTGTACTCTGGCTCTAAGCGTCTGGCTCTGAAGATCAGAGATTCTTTGGAGAGGCTTGAGCGTCTCGAGTACACGTCATCGTCGTCGTCTTCGTTGTCATCGTCGAACGCCGTCGTCCCGGGGTCTTCCGATGATCAAGCAACCGCAATTCGAAGAGATATAAACCAGATCCAGTCGCTCTGCTCCGATATGGATCGCCTCTGGCGTTCCATACCCTCCAAGCCCCAACGCGATCTCTGGAAAAGGTAACTCGCTGTATGTTTGTGAGTTTGCATATTGATTTTATTTGAATTCGTGTATGGTGGTCGTGATGTGCGTTGTTGTTGGTCTTTATTGATCTGCACGAGTTCAGGTCTAAATTTGATGAATTCGTGAAATTTTCCTTGTTAGCTGGTGTTCGTACTATCAATATAAGTAAGGAAACTCTTGGAAGGAGTTTGAAGAAACTGCTGATCTGCAGTGTTGCAGGTTGAATTGATATTGATAAATAGAAGACACATCTATTGTGATGTTACTGTGGAATTAAGATATTAAGAATGTTCCTGGTTATCTGATCTCGGTGTATTGCCATGATTGCAAATTGGAAAATGGCTCTGTTCTATTAGGCCAATCAGTTGCAATATGACTGTGTGTATCTGTATATATCTTAATATTTGATGCAGTTACTTGATTCCTTTTCTTATTTCATGTGTGTTTATTATGATATCACTAATTACTACCCTATGTAAAATAGTTATTTTAGCAATGCTGATGGATGCCATGCTCGACAAATTGGCATTTCCCGGCATTTCTGTCTCTTCTTTTAGTTTGAAGGCGTCTGCCTGGAGTTCTGATCATTTACTTTCCCTCATTGTGATGAACAATCTTTTAGATTTAAGGGCCAACATTGTTTAGGATAGACAGTTGGTTGGATATTTGGATAAATTGCACAAGATAACTGGATGGTTGGGTTAGTTCTGTTGGATAAAGAGAATATTTCTTCTTCACATGGTTTTTGATGATTCAAATTGTCTATCATTCCCTTGCAGCACAATCTTGTCATGTATAGGACGTGATTAGGTAGAAGTCGCAATGGTTGGGTGTGGTAATTTCTGTCTTCCATTGGCATGACAAGTTCTCATGTTTGTTAAAACTTGTTTCTTCTGGTTTTAATTGGTGATTAATGTATTCGGAGGAGTTCCTATGCTCAGGTCCCTTACAGGATTTCTTGGTTTATAATTGGTTTACTTGTTATGTTTCCATATTTTGTTCTCATTTTGTGGTGAAGAAAAGCCTGTGTAGATTGTTTAAGATAAGCTTTTAGTGAATGTTCGTCTAAGTTTTACATTCTGGCACAAGATCACACTAGAATGTTCAAGTACGATACTGGGTTCAGGATGTGCAATGAAGTTTTACTTGTAATATTGGAATTTTCTGGGTAATGATGGAAGCTATTTTAATATGGAAACTGCAACTTGAAAATAAAGAAGTTGCTGCAAGTGGCCTTCACATATATCTGATCAAATCATTACCTGACCCTTTGTTCTTCTGGAAATTAGGATGTGGAAAACCAATATATACTTGCTCTTCCCTGTGGTTTGTGTATGACAATTTACTGTTGCAATTGATCATTTTTGGCATGAAGGAATTTGTATCACTTTTGTTGCACAGAAAAGTGGAACAAGTCAGCGAGGAGGCTGAGTCATTTAGAGCTAGTCTGGATAAATATCTATCAAGGCATCAGAAGCGAATCCAAGAAGCGCAGGAGAGAGCAGAGTTACTTGGAAGAGCTGTATGACCTGTTCTGGATTTGAGAACATTTGTCTTTGTTCTGTTTGTTTAAGTTAACTTATCTGTTTGACGATTCTCCCTTTTGTTCCTAGAGTGGAGATTCCCATGTGTTGAGAATTTTTGATGAGGAGGCACAGGCAGTGGAGTCAGTTCGTAGATCATCCAGATTACTAGAGGATTCTTTTGCGACGGGAGTTGCTATTCTTTCCAAGTATAGTGAGCAAAGGGATCACTTAAAGGTACCTGTTTTCTAGCACCTGCTATATGCAGATCTATACCCACCCTGTGATTTTCTGTAGTTTAACGAGCATATTTGAGTATGGAAAAACATAAGCGAAAATTTGCATAATATGCACCTGATATTTGATTGTGCAAGTTATGTGCATTGGAACACAGTGGAAGAGTCCCTTGGTAGGATCTAGAGTGCTGAATGCCAAGTGTTTGTTGTTATAAACTTTTGAATGATTAATTCCTGTGATATGTGAAATAATAAAAGCATTAAGTTTATTTCTCAATGAGGTGGGGCTAGAATGAGTTTGAAAGTTGTAGGCATAGGGTAAAGTTTGAACAATGGGATCACGGTTTACCAAATAAACTGCTGAATATGTCTCACTAAGATACATTGGACTTTCTAATAGGAAAACCCAATGCACAAGTATCTCCTATGATGCTACTGTTCATCTCTGTGGACCTTATAATACCTAAATTTTATTAGAGGAAGCTCATTTGATCCTTGAGATGTCTCTCACTAAGCAGCTTCTGTGGGAAGCAGCCTGTGAAGTTTTTGTTTAGATTTTATTGCTGAACACTGGACATTGATGTTGTTCAATGCCAAGGTGAAAGCACTCTTGGTCATAGTTTGGAGATCAGAGAACCTGATTACTGGAAGCTGGTTTCTGATATTTCTGAAGAAGTGAATTTGTCTTGCCAAAATGGTTGTACTTCATATTAATCTTCATGCAATATGATTTAAGTCAGCCCAATATAGACGGTTAAACGCTCAGTTGTAATGTCTTTTGGGCAATAAACCATGTAGATACATAGGAATTGTTGGCAATTTAAATTCATTTGGTGTCTGAGAAATTATTACTGTATCCACATGGATTTCTTATTAATTAGTCAAGTTTTGATGGGATTCTCCCTTTGATGCAGAGAGCTCAAAGGAAAGCACTGGACGTTCTCAACACTTTGGGGCTATCAAACTCCCTCCTGAAGCTCATTGAGAGGCGTAACCGTGTTGACAAATGGATTAAGTATGCCGGCATGATTTTGACAATAATCATCATCATCATTTTCTGGAGGTGGACAAGATGACTGATGCAGCATCCCTTACCGAGTTAATCTTGATACATACAACCTGTTTACTTGAATCTTCTCGTTGGCGAATCACCTGGCCCAAAATTGATTCACTCGATATTTGGACTCTCTGTTGTTTGGACGAAGTGCTGCAACGAAAAGGTCAAGAAGCATGTTGAAAAGCATTTGCTTTTGTGGTCCAAATTACCCAATTAAGAGTTACAATTGTAATTAGTGATGAGAATTCTTTCAGCTTCTATTGTAATAACTGTGATCTGTTGTACTTTTCAGCGTAATGTTAGCTACTGTGATGGAGTATGTTTTGTGGATTCCATAAATTGATACCAAAAGATATTAGTAAGGCTCCAAAAATTTGTTCATTGTTTTAACAAAAGAAAAAGTGAGACATAAGAGGAAGAAGTCTTAAAAGTAAGTGAAGTATTATTTACTACGGAAGAATTCTCCTCACATGCATTAACGCGTGAATATATTCATCCTAATATTCTACTGTAATTTAACTTTGTTACTAAGGTGATCCAATCCAAATTTTATTAATAGTCATTTTATTCAAATAATGAGATTTTTATCTCTATATTGTCCAATACGTCGAAATTTGAATAATCGCAATCGATAAAATGATGCTTCGGATTTCGATTCTTTAAGTATTAACATCAGAAATTTGGCAACAATCACGGTGGAGAAAAGATCAACTGTTAAAAGAGTCGGGCATTAGACGAAGCTTCTGCAGCGTTTTATTTATAGTGCGAAAACGAAATTATTTATACTTAGACAGAGGACTCCACCCAACAACCCTATACATAGAGTTTACAGTTCATTTACGTTTTCAGCAGAAGCACGAGTACGCAAAATGGCTCTTCTTGGCTATATATGGGGATATGTAATCTTCTCCGGACGAAGTAGTGTTCATTGCTGGGAGAAGTATCTGTGTGTTGCCATAAGCAATTCTATTCCCCACAACGCTAGCATAAAATCTGCTCCTCAAGGCTGGAACGAAGACGTCCCCCACCGTGCACATGTAGAAGTCGATGAATTTTTCATATTCATGGCTTTCTGAGTCCATGTATTTCGCCTTTTCATCAGCAGGTATTATTGCTTCCTGGTTTCATAATTTTGCATAATTTAGTGTGCATACGACGGTTATGACTTTGAACCAATTGAAATATTTAAGGTAAAGGAAATGTCACCTTAGTAAAAGTGTTGGGGAAAACATCCCTCAGTGCATTCAGACTGCTGTGCCACCCTGTCTGAGTTAAATATATAGTTGTGTCTGTATGAAAACCGATCTTCTTAAGAAACATGCCGATTTCCTCAGCATTCTGGCACCGTTTGCTCGTTTCATCGGTCTCTTTGCAGCTCTTTTTCGCCAGCATCTCAACCCTCAAGTCCACTGCAATGAAACGGCCACGTGAGCTCTGGCTCATGCTTCTCAGCGTTCCGACCATTGAGTCCACCAGTTCCTGCAAGTCTGTTTGAAACTTGAGGCTTTCAAACATTGACAGGCACTGATATGCATTTGATGACTTGTCTGCTTTCCCCTTAGTCACAGCCGATGGATTGAAGTACGTAACGATCTTCAAGTTTCGTTTGCTCTTAAACATGGGCTCAATTGTTGAAGCTATGAAGTCCTCAGAAACTCGGTTTGGGACTCTCACAATGGGGAGCCTCCCATTTGACAATCCAGCCGGTGGATTCTTGTCGACCCGGACTACTCCATTCATGCTTCTTATGAAGTTTTCGACATCGTATACTTCTCCAAAGTGCCTGAAAACAATCCGAGATGAAATTCAAGGCATCATTCGGTATCCGACTATAACGAAAACTGAGAGGTTCTTGATTTTAATAACAGTTTCTTGCAAAAGATATTGCTGTCTCCTTCAAGAATCTCTTGCAAGAAACTGTTGAGATCTACTATGTTGAGACTGTGTAATAATAATCACCTCTTGTCTCCCAGTTTGGTTCCTCGGATGTCAGGAAGTGCAAGTGTTGCTCCAAGATGCATGGCTACCGCCACAGCATTTGCCAACTGATCAGATGACATAAATGAAGGATTTTTATATCTCCATGATCAAATTAATTGGAATATATTGCAAGGAAAATTGAATTAGAATAAGTAACCTGTGAAGCATGATATTCAGGGCCATGAGTCAATGAGAAAAAGATGTAACCATTGGACTGCACCTTCCCTTCTGCAACAAAGAAGACAAAATGATCAAGAATTAATGAAGCACAAAAAACTTGTTCTTTAATTAGGCTGATTATCAACATCTCTCTCTCATTCTTGGCCCCGTAATTTAGATTATTTGTCGTTTTCGTCTGTTAACTTTTTAGGTTAGCATTTTGACCCCGCATCTTTTTAATTTTCGTGATATTTTTTGGTCATTTTTTTCGCCGGAGTTCACCCTTATCGCTGGAAAGATGCATCATGTGCATCTCACTTAACCCTTTAAAATTGGGATGCTGTTTCTATTGGCTCATTTTTGCTGGTATGTTTGTTCTTTAACTTTCAAGGGTAGCATTTTGGTTCTGCATCTTTTCAATTTTCACTATTTTCAGTTTATTCCGTTGGAGTTCAACCGTCTCGCCAGTGGAAGTGAACTTCACTGGGAAAAAAGAATTGGAATCGGGAAAATCATTTTTTTGGTCCCGTATCTTAGGATGTTTTTTAGTTTGGTCTCATTTGTTGCATTTGTCTAACATTAAGTTCCATTTGTTCAATATTTTCTCAAATTTGGTCCCAAACAACATTTTCCGTCAAATTGTTAACGGAGCCGCCGAGTCTATTATTTGGGCAAGACTCTGCCACTGTTGACGGCTCAATTAACAATTTGACGGAAAATTGTGGCAGATAAAGGCTCCGTTAACAATTTGACGAAAAATGCTGTTTGGAACGAAATATGTAACAAATAAGACCAAATCAAAAAAGATCTTAGAATATGGGACCAAAAATAAAATTTTCACCCGATATGCTAATAGGGTTGGAGAACTTACTTGATAAGGGCTTTGTCCAGCAAGGATTCATGGTTTCATTGTTTTCCATCCAAGGCCCATATTTGGTCTCAATTAGTTTGACCATGCCTGGTTTTGAGACCTTGAGCGCATGGTATTGGACATCAGGTGATACCGGCAACGGTTCCTTGGACAAAAATTTAAGAATCTCAAATGATCAAAACTTACTATCAGGAATATGCATTTACTCTAGCTATTATCATAATTATGTAATATGAGGGAAATTTTTTACTCAAACTAGATCTAATCGAATTAAACCAATCATGTAACAAGTGTATCACACTTGCCATATAATTAATGGTCTAACCGAATTTGGCCGGGGTTAGAATTTTCCGATATGACGTTAAATTACATAATGATGTATGCATGCACACACACACAAACCAGATTTAGGATGTGAAAATTATAGTATATTATAACAACTTATCAGAACATGATATTTTATTTTTTGCTAGTAAAATTTTGTGATTATCTTTGTATTTTGTGGTAAAAAACTTCTTAATATATAAATAAACTTGTAATGACAATGAATTTGTAGAATAAATAAAGTACAAAATTGTTTAAGAAATAACTAGTGAGAAAAAATAGACATTTAATTAGATTCGCGAAAAAAACATTAAACATCTTATTTTATATGGCACCTCTTTGTTTCCTCAAATGTATCGCTCGACAGAATTAATTAAACACAAGTTATTTGTAATTTGCAAACTTAATAAGTAGAAAACTTTGAAGTTATATTATGTGAAAATTAAGATAAAATCTCCCATACGCAATTATAAAAAACTAAACTCATTAAAAAGTCGTCGAGTTCTGAAATTATATATATGCATATATATGACTCAAAATCACAAGTAATGGAAATTTCATAATTAACATTGTATTTTTTCCTCTTTTAATATCTCAACTAATAAAAGTAAGAAATCATCATAATTGTGATGATTAATTAAGAAGATCATTAATTCAACTTTTACTCTTCCCATTTTCCATTTCAAGAACTTGAACAATATATAATCACTCACTCTACAACAATTCTAAACAAATTGTTGCAAACACGAACGTAAAAATAGAACAATTACGTACATAAATCAAACTCGAGTAATTAAAACCTTACCAGAAGTGGATCGATGTGGTCTCTCTTGATCATGTTTCCGAGCATTATGAACATGGAGAATGTAAGAAAAGCAGCCATTACTTGCCTCAGATCAACAGCCATTTTCTTCCTTCTCTCTCCTCTCTCTCTAACTTCTTGAGCTTATTAATTTGTATATAGCAGCAGTAGTTTCCTCGGACTCTTTATAAATACACGCAGCAACAAAAGCTTTGGCTCTCTCTTTCAACTCTCTTAATTTGTCCGGACATCAGCCAATATCACACCGACCGCAGAGAGAGAGAGAGAGAGAGAGAGTGCAGAAAACACCAGAAATTGGCTTAATTTTGAGTAAAGTGACAGCCAAAAGCCAGCTGCACATGATGCACTAAAACCCTTGTTTTTTTTTCTTTTCTTTTTCCTTTTCTTGATGATTTAGCCGCTTAATTTCTGAGCGGTTTGGCTATGTTCATTGCAAGCTTTTGCTGATCTTTCTCAGGGAAATGCTACTCTCACTTGTGATTCCGTGTTATTTATTTCTTGCATGATGTCATGATGATAGTTATTAATTAATCAGATCATGTATGTATGCACAAATTCATTTGTTTAGTTTATGAGAATAAAAACTTCTGTAAATATAATTATGTTTTAGCTATTTTTGGTAAGTTGGCGATGTATTTCGTTCTTGTATTGTGTACTGTATGCTTGTTATACATGTTTATAAGTTTTCAGACATTTTACGAACTTTTTTCTTCTTGTTTGTTTGTTCGTGTGTATTTTCACAAAATCATATGAGTTTGGATTTTAACTTTATTTTATTTTACTATTATATTTAATTTTTATTTGGTTGTCGCATAAATTTATTATACTTTGTAGGTATTTATGTTCTTGTTGTTTTACATATCTTGTGTTTTGAAATCATTTTTGAAAAATGAACATAATGTATATGTAGTACTAGAAATGTAAGAAAAAGTATCATATGGTATGATATTAACTTTGTTTTTTCTAGGTTTTTCTAACAATCATTTAATAAACAATAAGTTGGTCTAGCAAGTTGCATAATATTAGGGCTATGAGAAATGTACATTTGAGTACATTATGAACACAATTAATTTGTTGGCGTTCTTAACAACTACTAATTAAGATGATTAACTGAGATTACCTTTTCGATAAACAGACCACGTGTTTGTAGAATCAGTGGTTTGTCACGCCAGTATCGCACACTCGACAGTCTTTAGCAACTCTCCTCAAAGTAATATACATTCGAACGGAACTGTGGTCTGGTGGACGCATGTCATCTGTATTTTATATTTTCCTGCATGAACATGACGCGTCATTTTTTGCAAAATGAATTTTCTTTTGTTTTAAATGAAAAGTGAATTATACCGCCAAAATAAATGCAACGGCCAACAAACGAATCTTATTTATTATTTTGGTTTTATTGTTATCATTGGAATTAATATTCAACATACACCACTACAAGAAAAAAGTTTAATAGTAACGAAAAAATTTATTGCTAAAATCAGCGCCGAGTTAATTAACAAGTAGAATCATCGTTGCTAATCTACACTACTTAATATATATATATATATATATATATATATTTTAAACAATTCGTTGCTAAATTTGTTAGCAAGTAAATTTTCGTTGCAAATTCATTAGCAAGTAAATTTCTTGTATCAAAGAATGTATTAGCAACGAGAATTTTACTTGCTAATTAGCTTGACGCTGATTTTTTTCGTTGTTATTGAGTATTTTTCTTGTAGTGCACCTTCATTAATAAATCGAGTCTTTGAAAGTTTTTGAGCTTGATCTTGATTTCAATTAATTTAGAAATATCTAGTAAAGCTTGAGCTTTCTTACCACAAAATTTCGAGTTAATTTGATTTAGTCTTTATATTTTACAACTACAATTGTTGTTCGTACATCATCCTTACCATCAGTATTGTTATGTGTTATCATCAAATTAATTAACATATAATTTTAAACTATTTTGTGTTTATATTACAATATTTATACTCAAATAATACCATTGTCATTACAATGCAATAAATATTAACTATAATACATTCACTTTCATTGTTGATGAAAAAAATCATATTACTAATTATTTTTCTCTATTGTCAGATGTAGATATTATATATATATATAGAAGCGTGCAAGCTAGCTAGTCAGTTCATGAGCTTTTTTTAAATATACTTTTATTGTTTGAATAAGTATTATTGATACCCAAAAATTACACTCAGTCCAAAGAGAAATTCAGTGTCAATAAAAGCCCAATAAAAAGCCCCTAACTACACGTGACCAAGGGGGAAGGGGCTTCGATCCAACACCCGAAGAAGGCCCTTGGGGGAGTGGGTTGTACAAAGGATGGCTAGCCCACTAGGAAGGATAAGCCCATGCTCACTTAGCTGCCAGGGTGGCAGCAAGCCCAGGTGGCAGAAGACCTTTCGCCCATGAGGAGGCGAAATGTCCACAAGAAATATGACTAATCTTGAAGAATAACCAGGGGGACCTCCCCCACGCGTCTCAACTACCTCTCAGAATTTAGGAGAGAAAGATATAAGAAGGTTTACCCAATTGCAAGGACTCCTCAACAAGCATAACTCCCCCAGATTTTCGACAACCACCACCAGATTCCATGGGAGGCTTATCTGCAACAATCATTTACCCGAGTTCCAAGAGGTCACACTTCTTCACCGGCGGGGGATTATGGCATAAAAGCATAGCTCTCCCGCCTGATAAAGAGTAATGCATTTTTGCACGTACAAACGCCCAAAACACTAACACTCTACGCACATTATTTTTTATTTCATCATTCATTATTGTTCTATTTTATTCAATTTCATAATTTTCACAATTATTTACTGACTTGTGCGTCGGAGTGCTAACCTATTTTTCGCAGGTCCCCTTTCCCCAACTTGCAAGAAATCCAACCCAAATGAATCAAGTCCAAGATATCTGAAACGAGTAATTTTTTACTCATATCAATTATAATACTATATTTTATAAAAAATTAAAAGTAATAAAAAGGCACCAATTGTTTATTAGGTTTTGTTTGACTTCTAATTCTCCAAATTCCCAAATCGGGTGCCCTCCCTTCTTACCAAACTCGTAACTAGCTCCCAAGTTCCAATCGGCAACCACAACGCATCACAACGTCGCAACGCTGGCCTACTCTCACAAACACTCTCACGGCATCGCTCCGCTCGACCTCAAATTCTGAAAATGTGCTAACGAATTCGAGCTTGGGCTTGAGCTCGGGTACCAAAAAACTATATTTAATCCGAAAAGTATATATTGTTATTATCGATGTAATTTGAATACAGTGTAACTTTAGGTCGTTAGCACTTTTGGTCCTATAACTTACTCCGTTTACACATTCAGTCATTTTTTTGACAAATTTAGTCCAACACATTTCAGATTTGGTCTTTTTTTGGCAAATTTAGTCTTGTGTTGACAAATTTGGTCCTAATGACATATAATTACAGGACAAAAAATGAGATCTATTCGAGTGAGAATGAGATCAAAATTATCAACATATGACTAAATTTGCCAAAAGAGGACTAAATGTGAGATGTTCAGGATTAAATTCGTAAAAAGAAAAGGATTAAATGTGTAAATAAAGTAAGTTACAAGACTAAAAGTGCTAACGACCTATAATTACAGGACTAAAAATATAATTTTGCGAAATATATTTAAGTTGAAAAGTATATATTGTTATTATTGTATGTAATTTGAATACATATATATATAGGAATGTATATATGTATACATATATATTGGGTGATTTACATTAATATTTTTTTAAATTTAATTTAATTATAAATACATCCATGTTAAACAAAAAATACAATTACCTCCATTGAGGTTTCGAAAATATTACTCAATCCAAAAAGTATACAAGTATTTAAATATTCTCGTTCTTTTCCGATAAAAATAAAGAAAGAAAGAAAAAATATTAAATAAAATTTGGTAAAATAAACAAAATCGATTATATATACCATTTGGCACTCATTTTGTTTCTTTTCTTCTGTGTATTATCTTTCTTGTCTTCCTCATATATCTATATCTAACTAGTTTTTCACCTCTTTGTCGCCAGCAAGCTTCACTTTAAAGTAGTGTAACATTGGTGAAGTGACAAAGGGTGGCGTTACCTAAAGCGTCGTCCACAGGGTATTTTAGTTTTTTAAAAAAATGATCTGATTTCAATAAAAATTTTGAGGGTATTTTTAGAATGTTGCATGTGAAATTCGCCGAAACTCTATTGGATAAAGTGACATGTAAAACAAAACAAACATCAAATGCTTGTAATTGTGATTTCCAGTATAATAAATATGTATTTGTAATTAGGTCACCTGATCAAATCAAATTTTATAGGATGTGAATGTAATTTGCCCCTACATATATTATACGGTTAACTATACTTAGATTCCTTCTAAAAATGCAAAATTATTTTTAAAAAAATTGAAATTTATTCTTACACCCCCTTTACAAATTTTTCATTTACACATGGCCCCCTTCCGTTAGGGTTTGGATGAAAAAAGCTGACATAAGCAAAAAAAAATTACATAAAATTTTAATTTTATCCCTCATTTAATATTTTCATGTATCTTTGTATACTTATAACGAGATAAATGTGATATATACATATAGGAGTGAGGTTAACATTATTACGATTTTTCCCCTATAAGTACAAAATTATTACATAGGAATATTAAATAAGGGGTAAAATTGAAAGTTTATGTAAATTTTTTGCTCAGGTCAGCATTTTTCCTCCAAATCCTAATAGAATGGGGTCCGATGTAAACAGATAATTTTTCAAGGGGGTGGAAGTGTAATTTCAAACTTTTTTAGGGAAAAGGGTAATTTTCGCATTTTCAAAGGGAGTTTATGTGTAAATAACCCTGTGTTATATATATGAACTGAAAACTTGATTTTTTCAGTTTAATTAAATATAATTATTTCAATTTACATAAAAGTAAACGTTCAAATTTTTAGTTAATTCCCTTAATTTGACATAAAGTCATAAAGCATAAAGGGGCGGGGCAGGCATTTTATTTTTCTCATAATGTGATCTTTACCGTTGACTAATTTAATCCCAGTTCCTGAGGATCCGCAAAAGGAATAAACTCACACTGACAAAGAGAGGAATAAATTGACTTCCCCAAATTGTCTTTTTCATGAAAATTCATTTTATTAATTAATTATAATGTTATTTAACAACAATAATAATAATAATATGTATGCGATTCTTGTGATGTTCTTCCTCCAGATATATACATTTGCTGTTTCTTAAGTATTCTAATGGAGGCGGATCCGATTTTGCTTCACAAGGGTTGAGTCTTTTTCCACACTAATTTGTATTTTATTACTAGTGTTTTTTTTTTTTTTTTTGTGCATATGTCTGTATATTTAGTATTACTCATAAAGAGTGTTCGGAATTATTTTTATGAACTGGGAACGTGTGCAGAAAATATAAAAAGAAAGTAATTAATGCAAGACACAATATTTGATGTAATTATATTTAAACTTTATGTGATTTGAAAATTGCGTCTAATACTCTTAATATTTGTTTCAATCAAACAAATAGATACATATGTGAATAAATTTTCGTGTTTATTTGAATTTATCGAAACAAGAAAATATTACAAGTAAACTCTTTGAATTCGATTAAATATTTGTAAGTGGGAAATCTCTACTTAAAACCTCTAATTCTTCAGTTCGAGAGCACAATCTTTGACTTTGGCAATTTCGGAGGTGAAACTTGACGTTTGACCTCTTTCGACGTTGACTTTGACTTTGAATGACGTTAATTCGGGGGTCGTTGACTTGTTCCCCGATTAAACGTTATAAACTTGGAGATGTTCTTTTTGAACTTGAATATTTCTTAGTGGATTTGAGGCTTTAATCTTCTGTCAAGGTAGACTTGCTTCTTGATAACGTTAATTCGCGGGTCTTTTGACTTCTTCTCCAATCAAACGTTGACTTTGGATGACTTCCGCGACGAACTCCTTGATTCTTGCCTTAAATGTCGTGGATCTTCCTTAATTTGCACTTGAGAGGATTTGGGGACTCTTGCTTGGTTCTTCACTTGTCTTTAATTGTGTCTTGAATGAGCTCCGGGGACCCCTTTATATAGCTGTCAAAGAGGTAGAGTCGTGGTGAACTTAAACACCTTTTGTATTATCTCTTTATAATTTAATTTAAAGAGATAAATACATTAAATATTTGACAAGATATGATTGGTCAATTTTGACATTATCTTTTTAATATTTGTATTTTCTAAAGAGATAAACATCAAAATTATTTATCTCAAATTGATTGGAATGTGAAATTTTGTTTGTCTACAACATATGTTGGTAAAATTAACAAAATTTGCTTACATCAGCAAAAAAATTGAGTTAAATTTATATTTGCCCCCGATTGACTTACATACTTATTGTAGGTAAATAAATCTTTTCGGACCAAACTACCCTTATACATCTTCACATACATTTATACATTTCACACGCTGATGCAGGTGAAGAGGTACATCTTTACCCTTATAAGGGTAGTTTGTTCATAAAAACTTCGTTTGCTCTACAATAAGTCAGTAATAAGTCGATTTTTTTAATTAAAAGCGATTAATTTTATTAATCGAAAGTAAAGTGATTACATTTAGTCATGTCGGCTATCAATATCGAACAGAGACAATTACAAACAATCAAATCAATAATATAATATCACACAAACTAATACCTAGCTATTACAACAACAAATCATACCTACTATACAGAAGAAATAACATCAACTCACATAAGGGTTCGAACCCATGACCTCTAGGATCATGGCGCTTCAACTTCGCCAACTAAGCTAGGCCTCTTCGGCCCAGTAATAAGTCGACTTAGGGTAGATATGGATTCTCATTCAATTTTTTTTTGCTAATATCAACAATTAATTTTCTTATATTGACTAACGGGTGATCTATTTGTTGGGAAACAAACGTCAAAAGTACTAAATGGAATTTCCTAAACTACAAAAGATCTATGTATAAGTACACCAAACCTCAAATCATGACGCTATAATACCATCCCTAAACTATATATGAATCAAAGAAACACCACAAATTATGCAGCAAACCTACTACTTTTCTTGCAGAAATTGATTGAAAATACTAATTTGTAGATTGTACCAATGAACCCTATTGTGCATATATAAATGAAATAAATCTTTTCAACATGGCAAATGAATGTGCAAAGTGAACTATACATGTGCATAAAGCGTTTGTATTATGACAGAGAAAAAACCAATGCAACTGATCATCAAGAGGGAATAGTTGACTATACTTAATTAATTCTCACGAGTCTCTGATGATGTCTGCACACAACATACGGACTTTGTACTTGTTTTTCATAGTCACTAGCTTCTCCTCTCATTCTTACATTATAATATACATATGTTTAGATATGTTTTGCCTGTTAAACTTAATCTTATGCAACGTAAGCTGTAATAATATCTTATATATATAGAAGTTGACCTTGTTCATCATGTATATGTGCATCGTTGATGCGTATTCCGAAATAGATACATTCGTATCATTGGTTATGAGTATGGATACGAGGAATAAGAGGCGGATGCAGGCGGGGAGCAGAAGGAGGCGTGTGATAGAGGAAGACGAAAACAATAAGTACGAAACCGTTGATCTTAGTGGGATGTGTTTGTATGCCATCTCTAATCTCCCTCTCAATTTAGCCATCATCTCCAAGTTAGACCTCTCCAACAACAATCTCCAGGTATGTATTTATACTTGTGAGTTTGCAAGAAACGCGAAGAGGAAGAAGAAGAAGAAGAAAATCGCGCTTATGTTATTACATCTTGTGATCAAGAATGTAGGAATTTAAATTCTTGACGGAGTAGTGATCAATGTTTCTTTTATTTAGTTCTTGTTCTGTTTCGTTGCCCGGTTGACAGAGTATTCCAGAATCATTGACAGCACGGCTACTGAATGTGGTCGTCTTAGACGTGCGCTCCAATCAGCTCAACTCCCTCCCAAATTCGATAGGATGTCTGTCGAAGCTCAAGGTTTTGAACGTATCGGGCAATCTTCTTCAGTCACTTCCTAGAACCATAGAGAACTGCAGGTCTGCAATATGCCTCCTCTTTGTTTATTGCAAATGTTAATTTTATAGCCTAATTTCACTGTCATATTCTTGCCTGTCTGTCTGTGTGAAGACCAAGTTATCAGATAGGTTTCTTGTGATATTATCTGTGCTATCAACTACTGGTTATCACCAGAAACAAAAAAGTCAACTTTTCATTGTGTTTAGCCAAAGCAAGATCATGATCAAGAATGTAATAATAAAATAAACATTGCCAGCCAATCAGCCTTATCTTTGCAACAGATATTTGCAGCTTCTGTTTGATTCAAGCACATGTTTACGACTAATACGATTAATTTAATACCGGGTTATCCTGTCATTATCATAACGTTTATATCGAACAAGCCCTTAATTATTTCACAATGTTTAATTATCTTTATGCATATAATTAAATCTGCAGATCTCTTGAAGAGCTGAATGCCAACTTCAACAAGTTAAGCCAATTACCAGACACAATAGGATTTGAGCTAGAAAATCTGAAATACCTTTATGTCAACTCCAACAAGCTTTCGTTCCTCCCTAACTCGACCTCCCACTTGACCAATCTACGAGTGCTAGACGTGCGTCTCAACTGCCTCAGGTCTCTCCCTGAAGATCTTGAAAACCTCATAAAACTTCAAGTCCTCAATGTCAGCCAAAATTTTCACTACCTGACTACACTTCCATACTCCATAGGCCTTCTCATCTCTCTAGTCGAATTGGACGTGAGCTACAACAGGATCACAGCCCTACCGGAGTCCATCATCTGTCTCAAGAAGCTGCAGAAGCTGAGCGTTGAAGGGAATCCGCTCGTCTCGCCTCCCATGGACGTTATCAAGCAGGGATTGGATGTCGTCAAAGAGTATTTGTGTGATAAGATAAACGGGAGGACACATGAGAACTCGAGCAAGAAGACATCGTTGTTTGGGAAGCTGGCAAAATGGGGTAGTTTTAATGGTGTAAATGCATCTCATGTTGATGGTAGAGAAGGGCTTGTTACGCTAAGTCCTAGGAGGTCAGTTGATGGTCTGGCTTCGCCACGGTACATGGGGATGTTTTCTCCAAGACGACTCTTTTCGCCTAAGTCTTGAAGTTGTGCACATGAAACGTCCTCGTTTTTCTTGGTCTTTTCGCTGTAACATAGGTATTGATGTGCATGCATGTATAGTTACCTTCATAGTATGTTGTTTTGGTGTGTTTGTAATGTAATGTTTAAGACATTCTTGATTGTTTATTATCTGGCCAAGAGTGAGAAGATGTTCATCTGGGGTTGCGTTGGCCGTGTTTTCTTATGTTATGAGTATGCTCTTTGTTCGCAATCTTGGTTTACTCCCATCTTCTCTTCTCTGATTTGGTTTATGGGGAAGAAGAGATTTTTACGTTTTAATGTAATGCGATGAATTTTGGACATCTTGAGGGACCCTTTTGTTTAGTTTGACTCTTAATGCTATAGTTACATTCTTAAAGAAAAAGACAAGAAAAAAAAAAAAAAAAAAAAAAAAAAAAAAAAAAAACAGACAATCAGCTTCATATGGCTACTAAGTGGCATGAGATACCTTGAAATTTCTAATAAGCCATTGTCATAAGACAAGAAACAAGAAGACGGCAAACGCCGAGGATAATCGTAACCAAGCATATCCAATAAGAAAGGTCCATACGATAAACAGACTTATCTTGAATCAGGGATGTAGCTAATCGTCGACGAGTCACATTAATGATATAGGACAAAAAATTATACCAAAAGTTTATAACCTCAGAGGCATTGTTGCAGACATATGTTGCTAATTTGTAATTTTCCATCATTCCTCATCAGAATAGTTAAACTTTACGGAGTGGGATTGCAAGTCAATTTGTCCTCCTCTATAGCTACCGCGCTTCTTCTTTGTTTTTTCATGTCGGAAGTCCCTGGATACGGCAGAAAGGCAGGAAAGATAAATCATTTACTCTCATTTTCATATATACCGATAAAGTAATCTAGACATAAATGAAAGCTTAGCAATTAAACTTCTTAGGCCAAACTCAGAAGGAAAGCATAGTCATGAGATTAAAGGAAATAATAAAAAACAGTAACAAGCAATAGTAAAAATAATTGAGACAAGTAATCATTTCTATAATATAAGAAACCTGGAAAAATGAATTGAGGAGAAGCTTCAAGCTTTTGGAAAAACAAGGGGAAGAGAAAAAAACTGAAGGCGGCAGAATTTCAACAAGTTTGGCATCATAAATAGAGGACAAATATTGCAACCACTCCCTAGGAAATTACAACAGATTGAATGACCTCTCACTTTTCTATGCCAAGTTGGGACATCCCTATTGGTATATAAATATGTTGAAAATCTGAAAATAGTTGGGGATAATTTTGGTTGCCCTGTGAAATAATGCAACAGGAGAGAAAAATTCACTACTTCTGTTTCAGGATTTTGCTACCCAATCCCGAGAGAAAGTAAGGAAACACTAATTTGCATAGAAGAGATGCAAAATGATTTCTAAAGAAAGAAAATGCAGACACCAGATCTCTGACAACTGAGATCTACATGTGCTATATGATTTAATTGAAAATCATTCCTGTCAAGTATGACGACCAAAGGACTTCTCTCACAGATTATATGTTGGTGCACGGAAGCAAGTTCGTTCACCCAATGTGTTCCTGTTGGCGTTCTAATTTTAGCATTATAATGTATCATTCCTGTGAACCTTCTTCTTATCAATCCAGTTCTTTATTCCAGAACTTTGAAAATTATAGATATTCAATCTTTAGCAACACACAGAAACACACCTTCCTTTGACTTGTCCCAAAACTTCTTGAGCTTTTGCGCCATAACCAATATCTGCACCATCCTGAAATAAACAGAAAACCACAAATGAATATCATATGCCAGAATCACAACGGATATGATGCTTGCTTTTCCAGTGATCAACAAAAGTCAATTTTGTGACCATGTGATGAGAGATCCTCGCTATTTGTGCTACCATATAGAACTCATGTATACATGCACAACCAAATATGAAACATAATTAGAAAATAAAACAAAGGAGAGGCAACAAACCTTTGCCCAGTAAGAATTATCTTGGAGCCTCTCATCAACAAACTCCACCTCTTCAACTTTCACTCTTTGAAATGCATTCACCGTTTTTGGCTGCAAAAGACCAGCAAAGTTGTCCCTTGAAGAAACTTTTAGCAGTTGATATATTCCCAGCATGAAGGTAAAGAAAACATTTTCATCTCTTATGGGACGAGAGTTATTTTCACATTCTAAACAAAGAATAAACAAAATAAGACTGAAGACAACAAGAAGTCATCAGCAAACCTATAAGGACCAGGGAAGAAAGAGAGGCCGCACATGCTAAATTCTGAACATGCATGAGCTAGTATGCTCAAATACATGTCACAACAAACACATCTACAATTCAGGATAGGTTAAATGTTATTTTACTATTTCTACCACAGGCTGCTAAAGATAAATGCCATTTTCCTTTCCTTAGTCCCTTTTCCAAAATCTAAGAATAAATTAATTTGCAAAAATAGTTTTACGTAATGACAGATAATTCATTGTTAGTATTGCTCCAGTTTATTATACAACCTTAAACAAAAAGTGAATGAAATGAGCGACCAAAACAAACCTATAATCTAAACCACCATGACCTTCAATTTAGATTATGCCTATATGCAAGTTGTATTCAGTTGCTTTTAGTACAGGAAATGTATACCTTTGAATAAAAAATGCAAATCCTGTGCTAATATGAGATCCATTCAACATAACCAGTAATGCCCACTTTAAGAATTAGCACCGATCAAGATACAACACAAAAGCTGTAAATTATGAGGATACTGATAAACAAATATACAACATACCTCAGCGGAATTTTTGTGCTGTTTCCTTGCAGATTTTGGCTGACCTGATTTATCCACTCCATTGTTGTTAAGAGTAGATTTAGTGTTTTCATCAGTTTGTTTATCATTGCAATTCTCAGAACCCACTTGACCAGCTTGGAACCGTTCCTCTTTGTTTTGTCCACCAGATTTTCCGTTGGCTCCGGATGGGTTTATCTGCTTTAGAACATCTTTGCCTTCTTCCAGACTTTTAGTCTTTTTAGGCTTTGATTCTTCAACTGCTACTTCAAGATCAAGCTGATTTTCATTTTCATCAGGAGCCATTCTTTTTCTTTTCTTGGATGCCTTTTTCGATTCATCAACCTCATCTTCTGCAGCTTCAACTGATCTCTTTTTAGATTTCTTATCCACAGTGGTTTCTCTTTTATGTTTCGACTCGGTCACCTCAGGTATTGCATCAGTTTGGTTTTCATTGTCATCCAATGGCTCTGACATCAACTTGTTTTTCTTTTTCTTCTTGTCTTTCTTTTTCTTAGTCGAATGATCCGTTGTTGATTCACAAAATTTTTCATCATTGGATTCCTTTGTTGCTTTAGATTTCTGGTCACCGAGACTGAGACCATCAGATGTCTTGTATCTCTGGTCCTCATCCTCTTTGCCATTCACCTTTCCGTTCGTGGCTATATCTTCATGTGGTCTTCCCGTGTCAGTGACTGCCACGTCCCCTTTACTTTTTTTCTTCTTCTTCTTACTCCCAATTTCTTCAGATGCTGTACCAATTGCACCTCCATTTGTTTCTGTTGCGTTAACAACCCCAACTTCTGTGAAAACAAGTCTCCAGTGTGAATGAAGTTTCATCTACCATCCAGGTAGTACAAGCAGTACGAGATGATGGGGGAACAATATTGCTTACCTTGCTTCTTTTGGGATTTTAAGTCTTCATGAGCACCAGTACTGCATAAAAGAGGAGCTCAACACCATTAGAATCAAAATTGAACTTTGATTCTCAATAATATAAGCACCATGACCAAGGCACACAGGGAAACAACGACATAAGGCTTTGTTTGTTTTCATGTTTTGGCTATTCCAGATAGCCAACAACATTTCAAATATTTGTCTATAAGATTATATTTTTACAAGATGCCCAGTTCAGTGTGTTTAATTTATTTTTTATTTATCTTACGCTAATACAAAATACAAAACCAAACATATCAAAAACTCTAAAATGCACATATGTATCTCCATCTTTTTCTTTCTATCCTACAGAATTAGGGAGAGAAAAAACTTAAATGATAAGACCAAAAAGAATTATTTCGGAGGAGAGGACGATGAAAACACAAATAGCGAGAGTCAGATTAACAATAAAAAAGGAGGCCAGCCACAACCCCTTGTGGAAACACGGACCTTGTTGAAGTTTCCCTTAAGTCACTATATACGAAATTCATGTTCTCATGCCTCAGCACAAACATATGCTATTCATTGTAAACCAGAAGTAGCACGCATCAACCGTTGACAGCACAGCACGTATATTTGAAGTACAAAAACATAAATGAGATTTACATCAATCAAGTATAACATAAGCCAATCAGTCCGAACTAAATTTAATAAATGTTGCGCACAAGTATCATCCTACACAAGACCTGAGCATGTCTAAATTAATCTCAATCAACCTTCAGTGTAATATAAGTCTGTAATTACATCAATAGACTCTATACAAAAGGTACAAAAACATAAATGAGATTTACATCAATCAAGTATAACATAAGCCAATTAGTCCGAACTAAATTTAATAAATGTTGCGCACAAGTATCATCCTACACAAGACCTGAGCATGTCTAAATTAATCTCAATCAACCTTCAGTGTAATATAAGTCTGTAATTACATCAATAGACTCTATACAAAAGGGCATTCTAATATTGAAACTTCAGAATATTACAAGGAAAGAACATGACGAACTATTATCACTCAAACTGGCTCTCTGTTGTAGGAAAAGGAGTTTACACATCAAAAAGCATTCTCAATCACTGAGGAACTAATTGGGATTAAGCTATATTTTATACTAATATAAATTAAAATGCTAAGAATAAAAAACGTAACTTGCTGAATAGCTTACCAAATCTCTTGATACTTGGAGAAAATCTCATTCAAGTTAAGCGCTTTAGCCTTCCAATTGTCATCCTGAACCAAAGAAATGTATCAACTACAGAGCTCTGGCAAAACAAAATCTGTAAGGCATACTTCTGGGGAAAAAAAACCAAGTTCAATATCCAAAGTTACACATCAAAGATTTCATTTTTTCTGATTATTTTTTCCCAAATCCTGTAAAAGAAAAAAAATTGCCAGAGCGTGGCAACCATTCGAGAAGGCACAACCCGCAATGCACTCCGTACAACGTTAACCTTTACCGGCCACATTTTGCTCTAGTTATCAAATTCAATCCCTTTTATCATGCGATACCATAACAAACACATAGATGGCCACACATACATACAGAGACACACGTCACTATATACAGACCTCAACTTGAGTTGCGGAGAGGAAGCGTTTGAGGACTTTGGAAAAGCCCTTATTTTCGAGCCACAGCGCGACGGAACAGACTAGAATGGACTCGTCTTCAGGCTTCAATTCAACCGCGTTCTTCGCCATTGGCTTCTGTACTGCTAGGTTTCTCTGCTGCTGCTCCAAGAGGAGAACTTGGCGAGGCTTAAACGCAGTCAGGAACGATGAGCTAGGGCTTATGACACTGCTTCCGCGCATAAAATACGCTTATATGCAGGCCTGGAGAACCCTGAGCGTTCTTCCTTCGAGCGAGCAGAGGAGGAAGGGTTTTGGAAATTGGAAGGTTTATATATTACCACCGTATATAAGTGAGATTTGTTAGGGTTTTGACCTGCATTATATGCTGTTCTCTCTGCTTTGGGTGTGGTACCTTTTCGTTGCAGCTTGTGGCATTGGCGTTGCCGCGGAATTGCTCTCTTCGGCGCAATCTAGCAAGCATACACTATGGCGCACTCACATGCGCATAAAAATTATATTAAAAAAATTAATATTTACATAAATTATTTATTTACCAAAAAACATTGAATTGAACTTTATATTTAAAAGTTAGGTAAGAATTATTTTGAATTAAATATTAGATGTAATGATGAATGAAAAGCAAAATAGAACGGCAATAAACTTATTTTTTTGGTTGAAGATAAATTTTATTAAGTAAAAAAAAATAATATACAACAGGTAGCACTTTATCGTTGCCCTCTGCCATGCAATCTTCAAAGATTTTATATACATGAATTACTAATATGGAGTCCAGTTTATAGTGAGCTAATATTTTTAGTCGAATCTGTTCGACCACTATATTAGCTATTGTCTGTGGGTCTTGAATCGACTGTTGGAACCTTCTCATGTTGCGTTCTGCCCATAGATGATGGACCATTTGCCGCATTTACAAGGTGTTTTCCACGCTATCTTCTCGTCGCCCACTGAATTCCCGTATGCCACACTAGCTATGGCCACTTCCACGAAACCAAACGTCTTATACACCGAATACATGCTGCCGCAAAGGCATACTCGGTAGGTGAGCATGGGACTCTTCCACCTGCTCGTTGCATAAGACACAACTTACATCCCTTCCCGCAAACCAAGGCTTGTCAAACGTCGGAAGTCTCTCTTGTATAGCTAGCCACAAGATGAAAACATTACAAGGGATCTTGAGGGGGCCGTCCAGTAGCCCACTCCACACAACGACGGCGTAGACGAATTGAACAGGCGGTAGGCATCGACAGTGCTGAAAGCGTCGTCGCTCGCCAGTGAACTGCATCAACTCCCCTTTGGAGTGGCGGCAGCTCTTGCTGAATTTCCAGCAGGATATCCGATAGGTTCGATTGACAGCTCCATCGACCATCTATGATAACCACAATAAACTTAGAAAAATAAAATATTTCAAAGCGTATATTTGTTTTTGGTAATTTGACTTTAATTTATCAACTTAATTTCTTTAAATTATCCATTAGTTTGACGAAACGGATATCCCTAAGAGATCATTAGTTAATATCTTATTTATGTATGAGTATTAGTCTATTTTATTAACAATTATTTATCTGTTATAGAATTTGACTCATTATGCATATTATTATATAGTGATAATAATATAAATATTAAATTTATGATATAATTTCAATTGTTTGATAAGAAAATATTAAATTATGCATTTATAAATAAATTACCGTTAATTTAGAATACCATCCATATAAAAATAATATAACTCGACCACAACCGACTTACAATGCCAATCACATAAAATAGTTAACATTACATTCTATAAAGTAAGCACTCGCATTTTTATTGTATATAATTTCAAGGTTAAATTACATAGTCCTAGAATCAAATTTACACAAATATTTCAAGTCATTTACAAAATCTCGATGTACTCCTTAAGGAACATGTTTAATTTACAAAGAACATAAAGTGTTTATATAATTAAATTTAACCATAAAGTGCGCCAATGCAATTTATTCTAAGTTTGTCAGTATAACTTATCCTAAGATAAATTGCGAGTGCAGTACGCCTCCTGAATGGAGGGGGTGTTTTGCCTTATTTTGGAGGTCACGGGGGATCTTTTTGGTTTTTTATTTTTTATAGGGGGTTTTTCTGAATATTTTTTAAAACACAGGAGAGTAAATTGCATTTACCCTTATAATTAGATATGATCAAGGAGGGAGTTTGATATAATTTGGGTTGAATTTTTCGTTGTAAATTATATTATATTTTCTATTATGTTCAATATATATACATACACAGTATAATTTTTTGGGATAATTACATTCATACCCCTAATTTATGGTCTGTTTACACAAATTACCCGACCTTTTGAATAATTCTACATACACCCACTAGAAATGTAAGCATCATTTATACAAACCACTCTTATTTTTTTAGAATATTGTACTTACACCCCTCAAAAGTATCGATATTATTACACAAATTATCCCTATTTTTTGACTATCAATGGTGATTTTTGTAATTATGCAAAAAGCAAGAATGATTTGTATAAATAAACTATAAATCAGAAAATATAGATATAATTATCATTAAAATATATAATATCATTTTATACACGTAGTGTGTACATATTGAAATAGTGTTGGCGACGGATATGATTTACCCTTATCCTAATAGGAATCATGTAATGATTTTTCTTTTGTAACCTTGTCGACCTTTGATTGGCTACGACAAACATGCCACTCTCTCAGAGATACGTGTGACCTAATGCTCATATGCATGTGAACAAGACTGCAACAGCTTTCTCTCGTTACAAGCCACGTTTACAGACATATATATATGTACATGTACGACGAAATAATCCACAACTTCCCCAATAGCTCAAATGGAGGCCAACAAAGAGAGAAAAGAGCAGACGGAAAAGCAGCAGCGCTGTGATAAAGATCCAATGGCTAAAGCAAGGGAGGTCGTTCGAGAAGCTGTCATCGGAAAAAGTCGTGATTATGGAGACGCAGAAAATGTTCAAAGTCGTGCCTCTGCTAATGCCGAGCAGCCAGAAGACGTTTTAGCTTATTCAAGAACTGTGCTCCACACCGATTCTTCGCTTGAGTGATCAGACTTTGGAGATTTTAGGGTTTGTCGGATTTAATAATATTAAGTTCTGTATTGCAGTGTACTTGTGGTGTGATTAGTCGAATGTCGTTGTAACTAATTATATGATTTTTCTGTCTTTGCAGTTTTAGTTTAACCTTGTCAGGGTTTTTGATGTTTACCTCTGTGAATCTGTTGTGCTTTTGGAGTTGTTTTTGTTTGTGTTAACTCACAAAGTATGTATCAGCAATATTAAGCTGTTCTAAGCTTATATGTTTCTAATTAAAGTGTGTTCGCAATAACTTGTCTAGATAAGTTGTCTTGAAATTTCTGAATTATATTTAGTTAAGGATATAATTATATTGGCTTAATTGCAAATATTATGCCCTATAATATTAGGGGTGATAAAATAAGGAGTCTATAAATAGGGGTGACAAATAGTGCCCCGGTATTAAATATTTTTTGGTAATTGTAAGACTCCAACCATTAAAACTGGTCGGAATTTGATAACGTGAAAAGAAATTAGAGTTTTTTTGGGGGAAAAAGCTGACTGCGCATGTTTTTAAGACATCATGCAACATAAGCGCTCACATGAAAAAAATTGTATAAAATAAATTTTAAATTTATATTATAAATATAATTATAAATTATAGAAATAAAATTATTTTTTAATATAAATTTAAAAAATAAAATTATTATATAATATATATATATTTAAGAAAAAAATTGTATAAAATAAATTTTAAATTTATCTTATGTATATAATTATAAATTATAGAAATAAAAAATTATTTTTTAATATAAATTTAAAAAAAAATTATTATAATATATATATATATTTAAAAAATTGTAAAATAAATTGTAAATTTATATTATGTGGGTTGCAGGCCTGGGGGTAGGGGCCGAGGGTGGGGGTGGCGCTGGGGGTTTTGCTTTTATCTTAAATTTATATTATATAAAAATAATAATTTTATTTTTTTATAATTTATTATTATAAAATACTAATTTATGTTTTATAATTTTAGGAAAATTTTCAAGTAAGTGCTTATGTAGCAGAAGAAAATAAGAAAATATCTTAGTTGCTAATTGATTTTTTTATTACAATTCCACATCAGCAAAAACTCCAAAAAATGTCTTAATTTTTGTCCACATCAGCAAATTTCGACCACCTTCAAAAATTCGATAGCCAGAATCCTGTACTTGCCAAAAAAAAATAATAATAATAATTTTGGGGCATTATTTGCTAATTCTATATTTAGGATCTTATTTTGCTACCCTCCTTAATATACGTGGCAGTAAATACAATTAAGCTTAATTATATTTATGCTCCTTAATATAGGATTTATTTATGCAAATTACTCTTACTTTTTGGATAGTTACACGTGCTCGTTAGAAATGTCAACGATATTTACACATATCATCCTTATTTTTTGAAAAATTACATATACATCTAAAAAACGTCAATATTATTTACGCAAATCATACTTGTGTTAGGGTTAATTACACTTACACCCCCTCTGAGAATGTATAATTACACTTTCCCCCAAAAAGGTTTTGAAATTACACTTACACCCCCTCCGAAAATTCTCTGTTTACACCTGACCCCCATCCGTTAGAGTTTGGACGAAAAATGTTCACGTGAACAAAAATAATTACATAAATTTTTAATTTTTTCCATCATTTAACATTCTCATGTATATTTTTGTACTTATAAGAGGATAAGTGTAACGTATATGAATGGAGTGAGGCCAATATTATTATATTTTTTCCTTATAAGTACAAAATTATTGCACGAGAATGTTATGAGAGGTAAAATTGAAAATTTATGTAATTATTTTTGTTGAAATGAACATTTTCCGCCCAAACTTTAACGAATGGATGTCAGGTGTAAACAAAGATTTTTTAGAGGGGGTGTAAATGTAATTTCAAAACTTCTTTGGGGGAAAGTGTAATTATGCATTTTCAGAGGGGGTCTAAGTGTAATTAACCCATTTTCGAAAATTGCATATATACCTCTAAAAACATCAATATTGTTACCTCTATTTCTTGACGGATTAAATGTATTTTTGGTCCCGTATCTGAGGTTATTTGGCGTTTTCGTTCTTTAACATTCTAGTGTTGCATTTTAATCCTGTATTTTTTTAATTTTCGCAAGTTCAGTCCTTTTGTTCATCGAAGTTCACCTCCACTGGCGAGACGGGTGAACTCCAACAAAAAAATGATTGAAATTACAAAATTTAAAATGCAGGATCAAAATGCTATTTTAGAAAGTTAAAGGACAAAAATACTGACAGAAATCCAATAGAAATAAAAAAATCAATTTTAAAATATCAAGTGATAGGCACATACATTTGTCCAGCGAGAAAGACGAACTCCGGTGAAAAAATAACTAAAAGAATGAAAAGATACAAGATCAAAACGATATCCTAAAAAGTTAAAGGATTAAAATGCAAATGTCTTAAGTTACGGGACCAAAAATATATTTAAGTCATTTTTTGACTGTTAGAGGTGATTTAAGTGAATTTAATATAAATAGACCAAATCAGGAAGCGTAAATATAATTATCTTTTTAATTAATTATAGTGAAAATTGTGACATTTGAAAATTAAATTGTGAAAGTCAAATAAAATTGAAGTTTGAGTTTCGCGAAAAATTAGGGAAAAATTTTTTTTTGGTCCCGTAAGACTAGGACGTTATTTGTTTTGGTACCACAACTTAGGTAGGTAGCTGTTTTAGTCCCATAACATGACATTTTGGGACCAAAAAAACTGAAAAACGTGTTTTATGGGACTAAAACAGCCACCTACATTTGAGACCAAAAAAATGAAAAACATATTTTATGGGACTAAAACAACTACCTAGCTAAGTTGCACATGACATTTTGGGACCAAAAAAAATTAAAAAACGTGTTTTATGGGACTAAAACAGCCACTTACATTTGGGACAAAAAAAACTGAAAAACGTGTTTTGTGGGATTAAAACAGCCACCTACCTAAGTTGTGGTACCAGATCAAATAATATCCTAATATTACAGGATTAAAAAAAATATTTTACCCCAAAAAATAATGATAGATATAATTTTATTGATAAACTACCTACAAAAAAGTTCAGGGGAGATTAGATTTTTTTATGTAAATGGGTTTAATTAAATAGTTTAAATAACTTTTATTATCAAGTATAAAGCTAGTAGTCGCCTTTGTCTTTTTTCTTTTTTCTTTTTAAAGAAATATATTGATAGTTAAAAACCAACATATTATTATTACAACAGTTAGTACGTAATATATCGATATTTTTAATTAATCAATAAATTTAAAGTAAATAAACAAAAAAAATACTATTATTGAAAATAAAATAACTACTTGCATTTGTATGATCGAATTCACAACGTTTAAGTATGAGATCTTAACCTCGTCACTCAAACAATGAGTCATGATTGCTAAGTATTTAAAATGAATTTATAAAGCTTGTACTAACTATTTAAAATGAACTCATACTTTTAAACAATTCTAAGTAATAAATTTTGGATCACGATGAAAATACCTCTGAATGATCTACACAAAAATAAATTTTAGGTCAGATGATTAATAATAGGCACAAGCTAAGTGGAATAAAAGCCATAAAGTAAATGATTTTATTAACTAGCAAATACTAATCTTTAGTGAATTAAAACATTTTATATAGAAAAAAGAGACATAGAATGTGAAATTTCTATTTTGTTGAGTTTTTATGTTTAAGAAAATTTGTTTGGATTTAATGGCACAATATCGATCTTATCGAGATAAATGAGAATTAATTCTAATTTTCACATTATAAAAAGAGATTAAAGATCGAATCACATGATAATTAATACGCAGGCCGATGAGGTCTAGTTTAATTGGCGAAGATGAAGTCCCATAATCCTAAAGGTCATGGGTTTGGACCCCTGCGTGGGTTGATGTTATTTGTACTGTATAGTAGGTATGATTTATTGCTGTAATAGCAAGGTATTTGTTTATGTGACATTATTGATTTGATTGTTTGTAATTGTCTTTGTTCGATATTGATAACTGACATGATTGAATGTAATCACTTTACTTTTAATTTATAAAAATTTATCGTTTCCATTTTTTTTTTAAAAAAAAGAAAACTAATACGCAGTTTTCAAGACCTACATTCATCCACTAAAGGCACGGCAAGAATTCGAGCCCATATTATGAATAAGACGACACACAACTTTAACCACTAAACTATAATAATTGACGACTAGATAGGTAATATCAAGACACAAGAATAATCAAGAATCTCGCGGATACTCATTAGGGGTCTGAAATTGGGCCTTCAGTCCATATAGTTCTTCAAGGTTGGATCCATGTAAGAGAATTTAGACCCAACGCTAAGCCCAATTGAAATAAGAATGGAGCCTTTTTCTTCTGGCTATATATTCATTAATCTAGGGTTTATTTGACTTCATTTTTCCGAGCCACTCACCAGGAACCCTAGCGAGCTAGCTCCGATCAGGTAATTTGCTGGTTTTTACCTTGATTTTTTGTGTTCTAGGTCGCGAATGACTAATTTCTGTATTTTCATTATCGATGGATGTTGAATTGAATGGAGAAGGGGCACCTTTTTAGTGATTGCACGAGTTGAAAACAGTGGATATGATGATATTTCTTTTCTTTTTTCTTTTTTTGTTCTTTTCTGTTTATTTTGGGGGAGGAAGGTGTGGCCTTTTTTTAGGCGTATATGCATTGTGGTGTTTCCTTCAGGATTATGTTCAAATTAGTATTCGGTGATGGCGTAGTGTTTGAGTCATTAGAGGTTTATCACGCAGTATTTCTTTGAAATGTACTTGGATGTTTTTGAAATGTTTATTCTCCAAGTTCTACAAGAGATATCTCTGCCATGGAGGGATCAGGTTGCTCCATGCATTGAAGGAGAAAGATCTCTTGGAGAAATTGATCAGTTATGTTTTGGTACTAGTGTTTCTAGAAGAAATTTCTCCGGTTCAGAAATGAAGAAATATTTGTTGAATGTTTGCTATTTGTGTTGGGCTTGTGACTGTAAGTACTTTAGCGCACGATTTGGCAATCTTCAATGCTGATAATATCTTGGGTTTTTTGTGTTCCGATTTGGTTGTTGTTATAGAGAAATGGGTGAGGAGGTCAAGGGCAATGTGGTAGTTCCAGAGTCGGTTTTAAAGAAGCAGAAGAGGGCTGAGGAGTGGGCCCTTGTGAAGGCAAAAGAGGTTGAAGTTGCAAAGAAGAAGAAAGTTGAGACCCGGAAGTTGATATGCCAAAAAGCAAGGCAGTATACGAAGGAGTATGAGGAACAGGTATTACTTGAATAATATCCATTTGAAATTGATTTCTGACATCTTCTTATTTTGAGAGGCCTTTTGGTTATTTCGCTGCTTAGGAGAAGGAGTTGATTCGTTTGAAGCGTGAAGCGAGATTGAAGGGTGGCTTTTATGTTAATCCAGAAGCAAAACTTTTGTTCATTATCAGAATCCGTGGGTAAGGGGTTTTGTTGTTGATGGAATTTATGTAGTTCATCGCATCTCAAGGTATCACAATCATGTTATTGGTTTTAATCTTTCAGAATTAATGCCATGCACCCGAGGACCAAGAAAATTCTGCAGCTTCTGAGATTGCGGCAGGTACTTGAATTCTTTGTATCTGTATTTGAAGAGTGTGCTTGTTGGGCTTGTTCTTTTAAGAGCTACAGAGTTGCATAGTGTACATTCTCTTATTTTTGTCATCACTCCTCGTAGTTCCGTTCAAGTAGATATGTTTACTGTTTCTTACCTCTTCAATGTTCTGATTAGATGTTTTCATTCGAGATTCTTATAGATCTTTAATGGGGTCTTTTTGAAAGTTAACAAAGCTACAATGAACATGCTTCACAGAGTTGAGCCTTATGTTACATATGGGTAAGCCTTCACTTACACGCCAAGCATACCTACCTGTCCGGCAGAGCAATCTCTGCAACTTCTCAAATGCTTTTCAAATTTTTCAGGTACCCTAACCTTAAAAGTGTGAGAGAGCTGATTTACAAGCGCGGTTATGGGAAAGTAGACAAGCAGAGAATTGCTTTGACCGACAATGCCATCATCGAGCAGGTTATTTTGTGAACTATTTGTAAGACATATATATCAGTTTCGTATTTTCATTTAGTATTTAAACGTTAGTTACTGCTGTAATACGATAGGTGTTGGGCAAGTATGGAATAATTTGCATGGAAGATCTTATCCATGAGATCATGACTGTTGGACCCCACTTCAAGGAAGCGAACAACTTCTTATGGCCATTCCAACTGAAAGCACCTTTGGGTGGGTTGAAGAAGAAGAGGAATCATTACGTCGAAGGTGGTGATGCTGGTAATCGCGAGGATTACGTCAATGAGCTCATTAGGAGGATGAACTGAGCTTCATACAGTTTTGTTTGCTTAAATGAGTCGCTGTTGAATTTTTCAGACGACTTGGAGTATTAGAACTCAGTTCTATGCTCGATTTTGTAGCTTTACTTATTTCTTGATTCATGGGTTTTACACCTACACCTTAGACCCTGTTCCAGTTGGATACACTTTGGTTTCTTCTGCAACGATGAAAATCTTCAGTGCGTTTTTAGCCTTGTATTCCATCCTTAGAACGAGTTCTCGTCTGGGTTCTTGTTATATTCTGGTGTGAGATTTTTTGGAAACAAACGTTAAGGATATTAGACGTAATTTTTGAACTATAAGGGGTTTGTGTAATTATATCAAATTTCAAAGGACAGCAGAATAATTATCCCGATAGCTTATTCCTTTGGCCTTTGGGAACACTCAAATATATTGATAACTTCTAATTTTAAATTTATAAAAAAACTATACTCAGATATAATAAATTATGTGTTGGTCCTTCTGTTCTATTTGATATAGCCAATCTACGTGTATAATTTTTTTTTTAATAAAATAAATGGATAATGATACATCCCTCTCGTGAGGTTAGGTGCAACATGTAGACGATTTATGATTTGAAAGATTAGACATAGTAAAAAATTTATAATTATCACTAATTGATTTATTATTAACTAATTGCAGGTCAAACAAATATTTTCTAACCAAACTATCCTTATACATCTATTGCTCTTTTATTCCACGTTGTGATAGCATGCCAAGGGAGGTTAGAATAGAAAGAGCCTATACTTGGCTAACGGAAGGGCATTCAAAAAAGCCGTGTTTTGTGTCTTGTTGAAGCTCCCCACAAATTAAGCATGGCAACTCGACAAAGCAGCGCCTAGGGGCAAGATTAACAGTCGTCGTGGCTAGAGCACCTTTGCACAGGCGCTAAAGGAACCCAAAGATCACCTTCAAACACAAAGTTGAGACCTATCTCTAATACGCCATCTAACTCCTGCCGTAACAGTAGGCCAAGCCTCAAGAATGCTACGCCATGTGAAGGACATATTGTAGCCTCTCTTGGCTTGGAGGAGGTCATCTCTCGGGAAGTACCACATTTTCAAAATTCTGCTAAGTTTTTGGTTTGATCAAAATACGCCGCCCTTGCTTAGCGAGTATGACAAGATTGAGAGCCTGCAACTTACCAAATCCGATACCACCCATTGATCTGCTGCCAATCTTTTTTCTAAACATGGCTAAAGAGATCTCGTTTCTTACGTCCCACAAAGTATGGAAGACCCAAATATTTTGCTGGTGTAGAGTCAATTAGGAGCAGAGAATGTTGGCCATCTCTCCATGATCCCCTATTGGTGTATTGCGACTAAAGAAATTCAAGAAATTTGTTCATATCACTAATTTTTTTTTTTAATAAAATCATTATTAATTCTGATTGGTTTCCAGGACTATTGTAGGTCAAACAAATATGTCTGATCAAACTAGGTACCCTTATAAATCTTCACATGCTATGCATAAGAGGAGGTCCATCTTCCCCCTTATAAGATAATTTGATTATATAAGATTTATTTGACTTACAATACGTTTGTAATAAGTCAATAAGGACTATATTTGGATTTTCATTCATTTTTTTTTTTGGCTGATATTAGTATTTAGTAAATTTTGACTAACGGATGGATCTATTTATTGGACGAAAACAAACGTCAAGAGTACTAGAGTAAGTTATCGAACCACATGAGTTCTATGTGTAATTACTCCAAACTTTAGAGGACCGGTGAAATTATCCCTAATATAAGTTATATATATGTTAATTCACTACAAAAAATATGACATTTAACCATGGTTAATTATCATGGTTAATACTAAATAATCGTAGCGAATAGTCATTAACCACGGTCACGCAACGGTTGTCGGCCGTGGTGTTTGCAAGGGTGGCGAAAATATTTGCCATGGCTAAAAGCCATGACGAATGTTTTTACCACGGCTAAAAGTCGTGGCAAATAAATTTTTCATGGTGAAAAAGATAATTTTTGTATCGATTTTTATTTAATCGTAGTTAATAATAATTATTTACCACGATTTTTAGCCATGATCATTAAAAATGTAGTTAATATTAATTTTTTTGAATATAAAATGCAGTAAAATCTGAAATAAAAAATCAAATCCATAGTACATAATTGCCCTAACCTTCGTATTATTAAGTCATAATAACAGCTAAAATCAGTTATAACATTATGTTAATATTAATCTCAACGAAATCTTGTAAACACGATTCAAAATGATAATTACACCAAAAAATATTGATTTAATCACAACCAGCATTTACAAAAATAATTCAGCAATCGAATTCAAATGCTCAACTCAATTCAGCCCACTCACCTAAACCAACTTTCCAAAAATCACTCAAAAATCGAAAAAACTCATCCTTACATTCTTTACTTTGGCAGCAACCTTAAAATCCTCATCCTACACACAAAATCGAAGATCTCAGTGTCCAAAATATAGAACACATTCTTAATCTCAATTTCCAGAATCAGAAAAACAACATCAACATACCAATTAATTAATACAGCAACATTAAACCTCGTCAAGCTCTCTAGTCTATAAATAAGCAACACCACTACTGACTTTCAACACAAAAATTTCACAGCCGTGGTCAATTAGTATTGCAACATATATATATAAGACATGGCCATCATCAAGACTCTCCCCATTCTTCTAATTATCGTTGTCTCCGCCCTTTTCTTAGGTTAGCTCTCGCTTTATACATTATTGATGTGGGCATGCATCTCATATCGATCACAGATGAAAAGTTTGACCTGCTTAATTATAAGTCCCAACGCCTCATTTCCCTAGTGATGCACTTTTCAGGATAAAATCATGATACTCATACAAAGCTAAAGTACACGTACATCAATTGTGATAATTGAGTATTAATTTTTCAAATATCAAAGAAATATTACTTATTTTGCTTTATTTAATTATAATGAAAATATTCTTGGTTACATGGTTAAATATTAATAATTTAATTTCAGGTGGGAAGAATGTAGCTGGGCAAGGGAGATGCTGTAGAGAATGGCCAAGTCTTGGAGATTGCAGGGCAGGAGTTGATGATAATCCTGAAACAGATGGAAAATGCTGGGTTTACTGTGTCAATGATTGCACCAGAGGAGGTGTTTGCAAGTTTAGAGGTGGTCGCAATGTTTGCCATTGCTACTGCTAATAACCTTTCTCTCTATATATTTTCAAAATTAATTAATTCCATACTTCAAACAACATTAATAATGTTTGTTTGAAGTAATTTTTTACATGGATGTAAGAGATCACTGCGGTTGAAATAATAATAGAAAGAAATGTTCTTTTGCTTTATGATATATGTAAGTCAACAATTTATAATTTTATGCAAAAGAAATGCATTAAGGAAATGCTAAAGAGAGAAAAGAAATAGAAATAACTATAATCCAATTCTCCTAGCCGACTTGATGCATCCCAAAATTTCTCGCCGTGCTCCTTAACTCTTCGAATCCCGATTGAAGCTGGTATACAACAATAAATATGGTGTTCTTCTCCCCTTAGTTTTTGTCCACGATTGCTCCTTTTATAGCTGGGGTGAAGAAAGGAAAGATATGGCAACAGATTCTGTTTACTCTTCAGTAACACGCCCGTCTGCCGACAACACGCCCATGCCGTGTTGTTCTGTCTGTCTCTGGAAACACACCTGATTTTCGACACGGGTGTGTTAAAGAACACTCCTAGACCGTGTAACACACGGGATTTTGCCTGCGGGGAAACACGGGAGTGTTAGTCAACACAGTCTGGCTATGTACTTCTCGGGTGGAAAGCTAAAATCCGCTTTAGAGAACACGATTATGAGGTTTGAACACGGCTAGACCATGTCATGTGTGTCTTGGCGGATTTATACATTTTTATGATTTTTGATCCTTTTTGTCTCTATCAAGCCCGCAAGAAAGAAAAATACCCAAAAATAGTTTTCAACAAAACAAATAAACCTAGAAAGCAGTAAATCCTAAATAATTATACTCAAAATGACGAAGAAATGCTTATATTTTCTTATTGTAAACATGTAAAATCTAAGCTTATCAACTTACCATATATGGAAAAAAAATTTCTATTCAAGTAGGAGTAGGAGATATCACAGGTGACCATTATATAACACATAAGTGCTACCTCGAATCAGTCAAGGGAGGAAGCATGAGGAACATGGAAATAGATTTACCTTAATCCAACAAGGATAAGGTCAAAAGACCAATACAATACGACAAGCAAGGAAATGAAGTCCTTGCTCAAGTACAACCAACTGAGGAGGTATTGAGTATTGGGGAGCCGGAGAAGACCAGTAAATCAACTCCCAATTGGGCCTTCAGAGCAATTAACAACCTTTATGCGTAACAACATAGATGTATTTGCATGGTTAACCCACAACTTAGTAGGGACTGACCCCAGTGTTGTTGTGCACAACTTGAATTTAGATCTCTCTTTCCCTCTTGTTAAACAAAATAAAAGTCACTTCGGTCATGAGAATGACAGATGACTAGAAGGATGTAAGTAAATTAATTACTACATGACATATAAGGGAGACCTAATTCCATGAGTAGCTATCCAATTTCGTGCTTGTTCCTAAGTCCAAGTAACAAATGACACACATATGTGTGGACTTTAGGAATGTTAATAAAGTTTGTCCTAAATATTTTTATCCTCGTCGTTGTATAATCAGTTGGTGGATTCTTAACTCTGGTCACGAACTACTAAGCTTAATAGATGCTTTGCAGGTTTTCCATCAGATTATGCTTAATCAAGACGATCAAAAGCATAAAATAATTCCATGCAATCAAAAGCGAGTAAGTTTCATAACATCAGGAGGAACCTACTATTATGTTGTGATGGAATTCGGGCTAAAAAATGCAGGTGCCATTAATTAGTGGATGGTAGACCGAATGTTTAAGAACAACTAGGATGTAACATGGAAGTTTACGTCAACGACATGCTTGTGAAAAGCCAACATGCTAGCACCACATTGCTGACCTTGCTGAGACTTTTGGAATATTGAGGAAGTATCACATGAAACTCAATCCCTCAAAATGCACTTTTGAAGTCAGGAGCGGACGCTTCCTAAGCTATTTGGTGACTGAGAAAGACATTGAGATAAATTCCGACAAAATACGAGCCATTTAAGAGATTCAAACTCCCACCAACCTGAACGAAGTACAAAGACTAGCTAGTTGCATTGCTACACTCAACAAGTTTATATCCTATTCTGCTGAGAGGAGTTTACCCTTATTCAAAGTGCTATGCAAAGCTAAGGATTTCACCTCGGATAGCAGTTGTCAGTAATGAGAGATTGACAACTGTTTTATATTAAAAAGTAATATAAATTTGATTATAATTTAAAAGTAGGGCCTCATATAGTACATACATAACATCAAAGTGCAACATGATTGTGTGATATAAATTCATCTGAGTAGTTGCCCTAACCTTCGTATTATTAAGTTATAATAGCAACTGAAATCAGTTATAACATTAATTTAATCTCAACCAAATCTTGTAAACATGATTCAAAATGATAATAATAGCAAAAATATTGATTTAATTTTTTTGTGAAAGGAAATAAAAAAGAGTTAGTAACTGATAAGGGCATCAACCCTTATAGTCTCGGACATACAGGATGGAGGATTAAGACCCTCCGTATAGCAAACGACAAACTTCACAAAAAGGTGAGTTGTCTGACTAGTTGTTCTATATGCAAAGTAAAAAGACGTGGGAAAAGAGCTTGCTAGAAGGTGACTGATAACAATCATAATTGGACCAACAAAAGAACTGTTATCTCTTGCATGTTGGAGTTGTTGAACAACCTGCGGTAATCCCCCTTAGATAATGCATTATTCCTAGCCCCCATGGCATCGTAGTCTGACTACAAGTTGAGCTGCAAGAGCTTCTCCATGTTCCCCTTCACGGACGTTTGGATAGTGATTTGTCCCGACAAGCAATACAACAACCCATCTAATCTCTTGCAATATCCCCCATGGCCCAACCTTCCCCATTGTTGGACACTGTTGCACCAAAGTTAATCTTAATCACTTCCATTGTTCTTCAACAGACTGGCCCGAAGGTTTACTCGGCACAACATTCTAGTAGTTGTGCAAAAACGAGTTTGCAAAGAGGACGTACACCGTGGGACTGCATTCATTCTCCATGACCAACTTGTTTCTCCTTCCCCATAACCTCTAGAAAAGTGTAGCAAAAAAGATTGATCTGGTCATGCTCAAGTGATCTCCTAGCATTCCCAACCCATTCCTCATCTCCTTGATTCCATGTTCTGATAGCATGCCAAGAGAGGTCAAAAAGAGCCTATAGTTGACTAGTGATAGGGCATTCAAGAAAACGTGTTTTGTGTCTTGTTGAAGCTCCCCACATGTCAAGCATGGCAACTTGACAAAGTAGCTCATACTGGCAAGATTAACAGTCGGGGCAGGAGCACCTTTGCATAGGCACCAAAGGAGCACTTTGATTTTATTCGGGATCCTGATGCTCCAGATAAAGCTCCAATTTCATGCAGAAGAACTACTTTGGCATACTCCATGGAAGTTTTTCTCCGTATAAATATTAAAGGCAAGGTGGTAAGCAGATTTTTTTATGGAAAACTTGCCGTGCTTATTGAAGTCCCAAACTAGAGCATCAACAGTGTGAAACTCACCCACTGGATGGACTTAACAACATTAGCATCCTCTAGCCAAAAATGGTAATCAATAATTTCAGTTCCAATTCCAGTCACTGATCGGCGGATGAAACAAGTTGGCAACACGAAGATCCCGAATAAAAAGGTTTCTTGGAGTAATTGGAAGGAACAAGGAGGATCTAGGAACCCAAGCACCGATCCAAACACGAACTGGAGACCTATCTCTGATACGCCATCTCACTCCCGATGTAGCAATTGACCGAGCCTCTAGAAGGCTATGCCACGTGAAGGACATATTGCAGCCTCTCTCGGCTTGGATGAAGTTATCTCTTAGGAAGTACGGCACTTTCAAAGATATGCCAAGTAACAAGTTTGGTTTGGTCAAGATACGCCACCCTTTCTTGGTGAGCATGACAAGATTGAAAGCCTATAACTTATGAAATGCGATACCACCCTGTTTCTTGCTACGACACATTTTGTCCCACGCTACTCAATGAATATTTTTATGCTCCGAATCATTCCAAAAAGAAATCTGCTGCCATATTTTCGATCTCCTTAAGGAGCATTTTCGAAAGTTTAAAACAACTCATGCAATAGGACAAAATTGGTAGAACGATAGATTTGATCAATATCTCCTTACCAGCTTGTGAGAGAAGTTACTCCTTCCACCTATTGATCCGCGGCAAATTCTTTTCCTAACATAGCTAAAGATAGGTCTGTCAAAGGGTAGAGCCTTGTCCTACTAGGCCCATACCCTAAAAATACCCAATGCACTAATTAACATAGGCCCAGACCCAATGGGTCCAAGACCCAGTTGGTCTAGGACCGGAATTCATCCTACCAGACCCGGATCTTTGGGCCGGGTCTAGACCCGACCCGACCTTCTTTTTCTTTTTTTCCTTTTTTTTCTCCATCACATGACACATTCTTAAACATCCGCTATATCTCAAACTTCAGCATTAACCTATAATCCACAATATTTGTTTAAAGTTATATAAAACTCAAGCATAAATGAAATGTCTGAAAACTTGAAGAAGAAAGTGTCACCATCTCATAAAATTTGATAATATTACCATTAATTGGTAATATAAACATAAAAGCACTGTTTAAGTTCCAACGAGTTTCAAAGTCAAATGACAAAAAGCAGAGGAAAGTGAAAATAGAAGGTTGGCGACACGAAACTCTGGAGATTTGATAGAGAGAATAGAGTTCTTAATGCTGGCGAAAAAATGTAAATGGGGGATTGAAAAGACCACTACGGAACTCTGTAAAATTGACGGTGATTCATAGCAAGTGAGTGGGAAGTGGGGATTGAAAAAGCCAAATAGGATTCTTTTAATTGACAAAAGAGTAGGCAAATTATGTTGGATCTGATCCAAATCCCACTTGATCTGAACTTGGCATGAACTGTCATCCAATCCATTTCCTTCCTTTTGCTAATTGAAGAAATCGATTCGCCTTTATCTGTTTCCATTCCATTCCATTCCCTTGAGGCTAGCGAAATCAATACCCAGATTGAGATCAATATTTGACGGATGAGGCTGAGCTAGTAGGGGTGATGACAGCGAGGGGGACGACGGAGGCAGTGGAGGTGATGGGGTGACGAAGACGGCGGTGGCGACGGAGGTGACGGAGACATCGGTTGGGGGCGAAGGCTACGGAGTGACTGATAAAGAGGTGGGACTTGAGAGAAAGGAGTGGTAAGACTGGTAACTGGTAGGTCAGTCTGTTCTTTTGTGAAGATGTGGGTATGGGTAACAATAGGTAATAACGGGTCTTTTACTCGACCCAGACGCAACTATTTTAATTTAAAAAGTCTGGATCTAGGCCTGATTAAAAAATATAGATCTGGACCTGAGTTTGAACCCATTATAATAGGTCTGGGTGGCCCATTGACAGGCCTAGCTAAAGAGATCGCGTTCCTTACAACCCACAAAGTATGGAAGACCCAAATATTTTGCTGGTCTAGAGTTAATTCCAATGCCAAGAATGTTGACTATCTCTGCACGATCCCCTATTAGTGTATTGCGACTAAAGAAATTCAGGATATTTGTTGATATCAATAAATTTTTTTATTAAAAATTATTATTTACCCCAATTGACTTACAAATTTATTGTGGGTCAAATAAAGATTTTCTGACCAAACCATCCTTATACATCTTCACATGCTGATGCATGTGGGGAGGTACATCTTTACCCTTATAAGGTAGTTTAGTCAGAAAAGATTTATTTTTGACCTGCAACAAGTGTGTATTAAGTCAATCGAGGGTATTTATGGATTTTCATTCATTTTTCCTTTTTTGATTGATATGAGCAAATTCCATGAAGTTTGAGTAACAGGTGGATTTTTTTTGGTGGATGGAAACAAACGTCAAAGGTACTAAATGTAATTTTCTAAACCACATGAGGTCTATGTATAATTACTCCAAATATTAAGGGAGCCAATGCAATTATTCCTAATATAAGTTATATATATATATATACATATATATATTAATTGAAATATAAGATGCAGTAAAATCTAAAATAAAAGATCCAATCTATCAATATATAGTTGCCTTAACCTTCTTATTATTAAGTCATAATAACAACATTACGTTAATATTAATCTCAACGAAATCTTGTAAACACGATTCAAAATGATAATTACACCAAAAAATATTGATTCAATCACAACCAGCATTTACAAAAAGAATTCAGCAATCGAATTCAAATGCTCAACTCAATTCAGCCCACTCACCTAAACAAACTTTCCAAAAAATCACTCAAAAATAAAAAAAACTCATCCTTACATTCTTTTACTATGGCAGCCACCTTAAAATCCTCATTCTACACAAAAAATCGAACATCTCAGTGTCCAAAATATAGAATCACATTATTAATCTCAATTTCCAGAATAAGAAAAACAGAATCAACATACCAATTAATTAATACAGCAACATTAAACCTCGTCACGCTCTCTAGTCTATAAATAAGCAACACCACTACTGACTTTCAACACAAAAAAATTTCACAGGCGTGGTTAATTAGTACTGCAACATATATGTAAGACATGGCCATCATCAAGACTCTCCCCATTCTTCTAATTATCATCGTCACCGCCCTTTTCTTAGGTTAGCTCTCGCTTCATACATTATTGATGTGGGCATGCATCTCATATCGGTTGTAGACGGAATGTTTGACCTACTTAATTATAAGTTTCAAGGTCCCATCTCCCTAACGATGCACATTTTCAGGATAAAAATCATGAGTGTCGTACGAAATCAGAACGCACCCCCCATCAATTGTATAATTTGTTTAGTCGCATAAAAATACCTTACTAGATTGAAAAAATTCTTTATTCAACTATCCAAGGAAATATTAATTATTTTGTAATAACGAAACTGATCATAATTAAAAAAAAAAAAACCCTAATGTATATGTAAGTGATTATTTTGGTTTATTTCATCAAATAAAAACTATTTTTGGTTACATGTTTAAATATTAATAATTTAATTTCAGGTGGGAAGAGTGTAGCTGGGGAAGGGAGATGCTGCAGAGAATGGCCAAGTCTTGGAGATTGCAGGGCAGGAGTTGATGATAATCCTGAAACAGATGGGAAATGCTGGGTTTACTGTGTCAATGATTGCACCAGGGGAGGTGTTTGCAAATTTCGAGGTGGTCGCAATGTTTGCCATTGCTACTGCTAATAACCTTCTCTCTATATATTTTCAGAGTTAACTAGTTCCATACTTTAAACAACATTAATAATTAATGTCTGTTTGAAGTAATTTTTTTTACATGGATGTAAGAGATCACTGCGGTTGAAGCAATAATAAACAGAAATGTTCTTTTGCTTTATGATATATCAACAGCTTATAATTTTATGTCGTGATCGTAATGAAAAAGTACTGGATTATTCCCTATATTATAAGTTACGACAATTTGATAATCATGACCAATCAATATTATATACCTGCCCCACTTGAATAAAATCGATGTAAAAACTTAAATTTTTTACCATGGTTAACGTTATTCGTCATGGTTTTACCATAGTCTGTAGTTGAGTTAAAATTTTGACTCGCTTGCAGAAACAACGACTAATAACTGGACATTGCGCATCAATGATTAATTAGTATTCGACAATGATCAAATCATAATAATTAACCATAACAAAAAGTCATATTTCTGTCGAGGGATATAGATTCATTATATGGTAACTGAGGAGAAAAAATAAATTATTGAAGGACGTAATAGAAACTTTGTTGTAAATAAAAATTAAAAAATCAATCTCTACAGTCAAAATAAAGAACCATAGACATATCACCAATCTGAAAGAAGAAAAGAAGAATTTCCGAAGTCTAAAAAAATTACAACATATCATCATGATCAAGATTTCAGTCATAAAACTCAAGACAATTTTGATTTATATTAACAAAAAAAGTATTATGGTATATAGAATTACCCTAGTATACCTCTTAATATGTTCATGGAATCTAATAGTGTCCATGGGTTCCATTTTGAACAGAAAACAGATGATACTAAGATAAGCATTAATTGAGCAAGATAAGAATTGTTACAACATTCATTCACACAAAGCAGCATATAGTAAGATAAGTCTCTTTCCCAATTAGATTGTGCTTAAAGATAATATTCATGTTGCTCTAAGAAAAAGTATCATCGGTATACACTTTTCGGCTAATTATATCTGTAAAATTAGGGCAATAAATATCATGCACAACAAGATGAAGGAAACAAGCAATTGAAGAAAGAAAAACAGAAAGCAAAAAAAACCCTGGACTACACAAGATGAAGGAAACAAGAAATTGAAGAAAGAAAAACAGAAAGCAAAAAAAAAAAAAAAAAAAACCCTGGACTAAAAGAGAAGAGTGAAAGGGAAAAGGGGTTAAATTAGAAAAATGTATGGCAAGTGGTCACCACGCGCACTCAAACCCACGCACAATTGATCCGAATATATCCCCCTTCACCAGTATGGCAACAATCTTATTCATCTGTTGTACAATGGTAATATTATCTAGCTGTAACGACACCACCGACTATATTTTTTAGTCTAACGGCTATTTTCTTATTTAGGTTAATGGTTATATTTGTTTTTTTTTTCAAATTTTATTATATTCTCTATTCTATTTATATGTATGTTGTGTGTGGTATCTTAGTTATGAATAGTTAAATAGGTAAGATAATTCAAGATATATACTTTTATATTAGTCAATGGATTAAACAAATAATATATAACTCAAAAAATAATTATAGTTGCGGCACTTGGGAAGGTATTCGTAAAATTTAAAGTAACAAATTACCTTCGTAAAATTCATCTATCTATTAATTGATTGGAGCTTAGTACAAGTTGTAGTAAAATATGCCTTTCGCCAAGTATGAGTAAGGAAAAATCTATCAAAATCTAAAATTGAGTACCAAAAGCAATGATTGTTTTATTGTAACAGTTGTAGTATTTGTTTATTTTATCCATATAATCATGTAATCATAAATTCCATAAAAAATGATATAAAAAAAATCTTTATCTATATCAAATTTGATTATTATTACTTTAATTATATTGCAAAGATCATTGTACATGTTTAATAATAACCTAAAAAAGTATTTACACTGTGTAATTTCATTTTTATTTTGGTTTGTAAGTTGTATATTTTTTGCAAAATTTTGGGTTGTACTATTAAGTTAGGATTTTATTTGTGGCTCACCACTCATGGATTTTCACCTTAGAAATAATTTAATGATAATTCACTATATAATTTAATCATAAATTTCAAATTGTGATGGTGTTGGTGATTAGACTCAAATCCTAAATCATGTTGCACAAATATTTGCCTACTAAAATTATTAATTTTAGTTTTTTAAAGTGTTCGTTTGCTACACTGCGATTGAGCAGACTTATGTTTCGAGTTTTGATAAAATGATAATTTTTAATCCCATCTTAAGTATTTTTTTTAATATATCTAATTATCTATTGTTTCTATTAATTTTTTTTAGTTTCTTCAATTAACCTTAAAATGAAGTTAGTGTCGATCTTATATACACACTTTGAATGATAAAAGCATTTTACAAATCACGTAAATTTTTATGTCTTCTGTATAATTTATTTTAATTTCAGTAGACATTTTATAGCTTGTCAATCAAGTACAAGAGATATTGTCATTGATTTATTATTACAAGACAAAAAAAAAAAAAAAAAAAAGGAAAGGGAAGGGAAGAAATGCAAAAGCAAAAGGCAGATGTCAAAACAATATCAGTAAACTTACCAAATTTCCAACCTATAATTATTTTAGTAATAATGATTTAAAAACTTGAACCCTCCAGGTTAGCAATCTAACTATTAAACTGGATTCTTTTGTTTTTTTTCAAATTTTATTATATTCTCTATTCTATTTATATATATATATGTTGTGTGTAGTATCTTATCAATGAAGAGTTAAATAGGTAAGATAATTCAACATATATACTTTTATATTAGTAAATGGGATTAAAACAAATATTACATAAGTCAAAAATCAATTATCAGTTGCATTCTGCGCTAGTGAGACGCTTATGAAGGTAAATTGTTTCTTCGTAAATTTTAAGGTGACAAATTGTTTTTTTTTTTTTTTTTTTGAAGGAGTTTTTTTACCTAGACAGGCGTGTTTAGTCATATATATACTATGTATACAAAAATATATTGTTTACCTTATTTTAAAATATATATATATAACACAAAATATGTATAAATATAACAAAATTTGGGATAAAAAAATCATCTATCTATTAATTAATTGGAGTTTAGTAAAAGTCGTAGTGCGTAGAATATGCATTGGCCATGTCTGAGTAGAGACAAAACCAATCAAAAGCTAAAATTCAATACTGGAGACAATAATTATTTTCTTGCGGTATTTGTTTATTTTATCCATAATTTATTATATTGGATTTTGGTAATATAGAGTGGTCAGTTAATCAATACTCAATTGACAAAGATTGTCCTCTAGGAGACAACTCAGCGATGCCGACATTAAATTTTGAAAAATTTATATTTTTGGTTCCACACGATAAAGGGGTGTCGTACTTTTGGTCCCAAAATTTATTTGTTTAGCACATTTGGTCCCATAAGATAAAAAATTATAGCTTTTTGGGTCCCATAAGATAAAGTTGTAGCACGTATGGTCCCATAGGATAAAAAAATTGTAGGAATTTTTTTTTTTTTTAATCCTAAATGCAATAATTTTTTAGGCTATGGGACCAAATGTGTTAAGCCCATAATGGCAAAGAATATGCTCAGATAAATTCTGTGCAGTAAGTTGTCAAACAAAGCAGAGAGTGACTATATACACACTTGCCACATTTCAACAGACATGTTTTAGATTTGAAGTTGGACAATGAAGAATCCATCAAATGCTAACCACCAATACACTAGTAGTTTTTCACGCATACAAACAGGTCATTATCAATCAAGCCAACATAAAACGCTCGGTTATAATTTCTCATAAGTTACAACAACGTAACCTCTGAATCAAGACATATAAGCATATATAGAAGGAGCAATTTAGCACAACGAGAAGAGTAAAATATCACAAAACATTAAAACCAAAAAAATAGAAAACAAAAATTAATCTCAATCCATGAACTTGGATAAACTCTTGTCTCTACTTTCCCCATTAATCCATTCCTAATCCTACTGACAACCTAGTAAAAACCATTTTTAGAATTGTATGTTTTTACAAAAATCTACTGCATAATCCATTTTGTCATAATAAAAAATCATCATAGCATTGAACTGGAAATGTAAGTAATTGTCAGAAACAAAAATAAATAAATGAATCAGAGAGAAACATAAACCGCATTTCGATTTGTCTTGAACAGTTTTCCCTCAGTGCATCAACCTGAACAAAATAAGGAGGAAAAGAAAACTATGAGGAATCATCCATTACACAGTCAATCTAACAGTTGTGCTCGAACATGCATTTGCCCAAATAAAATTCAAAACGAAGTGCGAGGATCGAGTGAATAGTGTGAGTGGCTTTCTAACTTGTCCTGATAGCAATTTTCTCAAGAATGCATAGTGCATTTCTTTCTAACCAATTACACCATGGCAGAAAATCTAGCAAAGTGGCCAAAAGAGAAGGAAATTTTGAACTATTTGGAGTATATAAAGCAGTATAAGTGAACTTAGATTGCTGATTTCTATTGAAGCATAGAATACTGATGTATATGATAGCAATAATTGTCTACTCACAAGGGTATAAGAGTAATTTTCTTATGTACGTCACACAATAAATATATACACTCTATCACACCATAAAATTACCAACATCACTATAAATACCCCCATATATTATATTTTAATGGAGGACTATTCATGATTTGACTAGACATTCATACATAATTCTCTCTCTAGAAAAACGAGACTTGGTAATTTTTCCATTTATTCCTTCATTCAAACCCACAACCACATCATTGGTGCCGTCTGTGGGAAATCATTACCTCGGCATTGAGAATGCAAACCAGGTCTCGAACTCGTGATGTTTAGGGGATGGATGTTTCCTTACCATCCCGTGGCCAAGAGTCACCCTCCGAACAAGCCCCACCACAAGGAGTGACCCCCTTACCTTGTGAGCAAGTCCCGCTGAATGGTATAGCCCTACCACCCCGTGGCCAAGAGTCAACCCCTAAACAAGCCTCACCGCAGAAAGTGACCCCCTCACCCCATGAGCAGGCACCACCTCCACCCCGGAGGGAATCACCCCCACCAAGTGTTCCACCCCAACAGACGATGATCCAATTAACGCATGAGACCTTACTAGCAATAATCCATGATGCTCCAATCGAGCGGCCGCGTAGGCGATAGCTTAATTTACGACTAATCACCCCATGAACCCGCCCCCTCATTCTCCTCATTGAAGTTGGGAAAAGTCCTCAGCTCCCGAGGGGAATGAGTAGAGACGGGAAGAGGTGAATAACAGGGTCTCTAGCCCGGAGATCGCCGAGGACCAGGATCAACTCCCCCCGCAATCAAGGCCATGGAACCTATATTTTCAAAGGGAGTAGAGGACCCTTATTTTTCCTTAGCCGTCCTTCAAGGTGTAGCCCTTTCTGCTCGACAACCCTAGCCGAGGCACGTTCGGCGGGTGTGAAAGTGTCAAACCTTGCGGAATACCATGAGATGGGAGACCCGCAAGAGCACTTAGACAAATTTTATGCTAAGATTGACTGGTATGATTTTAGTGATGCCACCTACTGCAAGGTCTTCCGCACTATGCTTTCAGAGCATGCTCTATCTTGGTCCATTGGTCCAATCAACTGCCCCTTGGAACTATCTCCAGCCTCGAGCAGCTGACCCAATGTTCTTTGCATTACTTCTCCATGAAGAAGAAAGTCCCAAAAACGGCGCATACTTTTTTACCATTAGCCATGATGGAAGAGAGTCGTTGAGGGATTACGTTTAGAGGTTCGTGAAAGCCGTGCATGAGGTACCCCACGTCAACCATGAGCTGTTAGCTAGCATTATCCAACAAAATCTGCTTCCGGGAAGGTTCAAAGAGTCAATAGCTAGAAAACCCCCTGGCACTTTGGAAGACTTACTTCTACGATCACAAAAGTACATCCGAATCGAGGACTCCAAAGTGGCTAATCCTACCCTCAATGTCAAGAGGAAGGGTAGGGCGGAAGAAAATGAGCCGAGGAAGAAGGAGGAACTCGAGCATGTTCCCCACTAGATTTATGCACTACAAACCCCCTTAACGCCCCCAAAGGAGAAATTTTAGTGGTGGCGGAACAACAAGGGTTGATCGATTAGTGACTGGGGAAAATGAAATACAACCCCAAGAGGTTCAAATCGGACAAGTACTGGCGTTTTCATCGGGATAGCGGACATACGTCGGAGGAATGCCATTACCTCCAATATGGGATAGAGAAATTGATCCAGCGGGGACACTTGAAGGAGTATGTCAATCAGTATCCACAATTATGACAATTTAACCAGGAGGATGCGGCCATGCACCCCATGGCGAGCTCTAGGCTGCACACTCCCTGATGAGCTCGAGCCACGCGTCGAGCTCAAAGCGAGGGGAGTCAAGGCCGCGCACCCCATGCAGAAGTCATCTCATGATCTCAGAGAGATCGGCGGGAAAAGACTCCCTTGGGACGAAGTAGTAACCTTAAGTTGCATTACTTCTTCATGAATAAGAAACTCCCAAAAACGACAGCAAACCTTTTTACCATTCCCCAGGAGGAAAGAGAGTCGTCGAGAGATTACGTTCAAAGGTTCGTGGAGGCCGTGCATGAGGTTCCCCATGTCAACAATGAGATGTTGGCTAGCATTATCCAGCAAAACTTGCTTCTGGGAAGGTTCAAATAGTCAATAACCGGAAAATTACCTGGCACTTTGGAAGACTTACTTCTACGATCACAAAAGTACATTCGAATTGAGGAGTCCAAAGCTACTGATCCTACCCTCAGTGTTAAGATGAAGGGTAGGGAGGAAAAAAAATGAGCCAAGGCAGAAGGAGGAGTGCAAGCATGTTCCTCCCCCCCTGGATTTACGCACTACATCCCCCTTAACGCACCTAGAGGAGAAATTTTCGTGGTGGTAGAACAACAGGGGTTGATCGATCAATGACCGAGAAAAATGAAAGACAACCCCAAGAGGCTCAATTTGGACAAGTATTATTTTCATCGGGATATGGGACATACGACGAAGGAATGTCATCACCTCCAAAATGAGATAGAGAAATTGATCCAACGGGAACACTTGAAGGAGTATGCCAATCAATATCCACGAGGACGCCAATTTAACCAGGAGGATGCGGCTATGCACCCCATGGTGAATTGAGGACGCCCACTCTATGATGAGCTCGAGCCATGCGTCGAGCTTGAAGCGAGGGGAGTCAACGCCGTGCACCACATGCATAAGTCATCTCATGATCTCAGATGGATTGGCGGGAAAAGCTCTATCGCCACGTAGTAGTAACCTTAAGTTCACATAGCAGGAAAAATTATCTTGCGGTTATTCACTTGTAATAGGAAAAAGCTCGAGTAGGAGCTTAACATATCCTTCTCCCCTTTTGATTTCCCCTAAGACAATGTTATTCAAACTACGAATAATGAAGTTAATTTTCTTGTCGTGATCTCAAAAAGAAAATCAAATTAGACATAGAGATTCTGAAGTTTTAAAAGGACCCTAGAGGCAAAAATCGATGTTGCTCGGGACCCCATAGACGAAACTTCATTGAGATCTTCGTTAAGAATATTGTCCGGGAAACTTTGCATCCCTCGAAGTTGGTAAAGACCAACTCCAGGTCATGAGCAAGTATACCATAAGGCAACATCCCCATAGATAAAACTTGAGATTCTCTTCAAGAATATTGCCACAGAGACTTTACCCCCCATGAAGTTGGTAAAAAATCAACTCCGAGACACGAGAAAAAACATCCCTTCAGGCAACTTTGATAAGGATAACGAAAACACAATAACGGAACATGCCACAACATCCGATCATAAGAGTCGGAAAAATTCATTTCAAGTACTAAATATCGTTGAATTACATCCGGCTATAGAAGTAAAAAAAATAAAAAAAAAATAAACAAAAAATATCCTAAGTACAAAATATTATCGAATTACACACTGAAACATCCAACCATATAGTCGGAAAAAGTCATTCGAAATGCTAAATAGGACAACTACATGCCAAGAATCTGACTCTACGAGTCATAAAAAGCTATTCGAGATGCTAAACATTTTAAGTACTGTAGAAATTAAGTACTTAGAAAAATAACTGCGTTCCTCCGTTTACCCCAATGTCCAAGGGTGCTCCATCACGAACAGGGCTTGCTTCCTTCTCCTAGAAGAGTATCACCTCGAGGAGGAGGAGCCTACAGGAAAAGTAGAGGTTAAACACCTTCTCTTCTAGGACAAATGTCGTCTCGAGGAGGGTCTCGTCCTCCTAGAGGAGTGTCATCTCAAGAAAGATACCTCATCCTCTTGGAATATGTCATCTCAAGGAGAGCCCTTAGGGGAAAGGGGAGGTCGAGCTCCTCATTCTCCTAAAGGAAAACATCTCAAGGCGAAGAGCCTTAAGGGGAGAACATAAGTCAAACACCTTCTCCTCTAAGACGAGTGTCGTCTCAAAGAGAGACCCTCCTCGTCACCTCGCGGACACATAATCATTGAGATCTCATCAGGCAACTCGAGTAAATATCCCTCGAGGAAAGTAACGAATACTACCCAAAAAAATTTGCATCAACTCCGGGACCTAGGTGAAATCACCCTCCCTTCCCAGCTCGAAGCAGCGGCGAGGAGGCATGCCTCCCCCAGCTCAAGGCGCGGAGCGCTCCGGCTCGAGGTAGAGGGCGTAACCCCCAGCTCGAGGCATGCACACCTCTAGCTGTGAGGGTGCGCACCTCGAGCACGACAAGGCTTTGCTAACTCGAGGCGCATGCCTCGAGCGCAACGATGCCATGCGCCGCCAATTTGAGACGTGCCTTGAGGTGGAAAAAATCACGAGCTCGAGGCAGCATGCCTCGGGCGGGTGAGGCGCATGCCTCGAGCGCAACGATGCCATGCGCTGCAAACTTGAGGCATGTCTTGGGCTAGGCAAAACCACTAGCTCGAGGTAGCGCCTCGAGTGTGGCAAGGACGCAGCTCGGCGCACGCCTCGAGCACGATGAGGCAGCTCGAGGCGTTGTGAGCCCTATCTCACGCAGGGGCCACGCCCCCTCGAGGCGCTGCCTCGAGCACGACGAGGCAGCTCGAGGCTCTGCCTCCCTCTGATTGCAAGATCATGCATGGTCAACCCCAGCCGAAAGGCCGCCCGTGCCAATGCCGTGATTAGTGTCTCAATTCGAAGCTTTTTTAAAAGGGTTGTGATCTCTACCTCAACCCATCCCCTAGAGGTAGCGAGAAAACAACGTGAGGCGTATTGTCGCTGGCCGTTAATGCTATCACACCCATCCTCTCCCATGTATTCAACACTTCAATTTTTCTTATATGGATTTCTTACACTTGTTCGAATTACTACTCCTGATTAAGTATTCCGTCCAAGAATGAGGTGTTGTATGATGTATATGATAGCAATATTTGTCTATTCACAAGGGTATAAGAGTAATTTTCTTATGTAAGCCACATGATAAATATATACTCCTTATCACACCATAAAATTAGCAACATCATTATGTATACCCCCATATATTATATTTTAATAGAGGACTATTCATGATTTTACTAGGCATTCATATAAAATCCTCTCTTTAGAAAAACAAGACTTTGGAAGTGTTAGTGCGTCGAGGGTAATTTTCCCATTTTCCTTCATTCAAAACCACAACCACATCAAATACTATGCACACAATTTTTAATGTAGAGTGATAAGGCAGCATAGTTACTAGCAAGTGGCCAGTATAAAATCAAAACTTCAACTCCATAAGCGTAAATCAAGAAATAGTAACAATCTGAAGATGAACCATTTTCCCATTTTTTATTTTTTCATTTTAAATCTTTAAATTCGACATAGTGTTACAAAACTTACAATATATTTGCAAACACTCTACAAAGATTCCAGCACAAGAGTTTCAATACAAGTATTTTCTTTCCAAGGTAAAAACGTAATTTCAGCCATGTCTTGCTCATTTGAAAATCCAAGAAATGCCATAAAAATGAGGAAATACCTGGGTTTTCGTTGGTTTTTAGATCAAGCTAACATCGGACACCTACGGTTTCTCGAACAAGTGGGTGGTTTTCTTCGAATAACTGCTTGAGCAAGTGAGGTGGGACGATCAACTTAGGAGATTCAATCTTAATTTCTTCTATGAATGGAGGTGGATTTCTTCGAAGAAGAAAAATGGAGATGGAGGATGGTTTCTCAGGATTTCCCAAATGGAGATTTAATCTTAAGGTTTTCTTCGTTTGTCTGAAAGTAATTAAGGAGGCCCCAGGTCCTCGGGGGCTGAGGGTGAGCGCGGATGTAGATGGAGAAGAATGCTAGGAAGAAGAGGGCGGTGAGGAGGACAGGGATTATTAGGACCATGAAAGAGTCGTAAGGCATGCTGGGGTTGAGAGGCGGGTGGCGCTTGAGGGTTGGAAGACGGGGTGGATGGAGGCAGTGACGAGGAAAAGGGAGGTTACCGAAACGACGTCGAAGTTGTCGAGGTATACTAATAGGAAGAGGAGTCTAGAGATTGAAATTGAGGTGGGATTCATCTTCTTCAACCACAGAGATGAAGTGTAGGCTGCAAAGATAGAGATTTCAGTTGTCGTAGGTAGTACCGCGAAATCTGTGTCTGACTGTGTGAATGTTCATATATAAAGAGAGGGAGAAAAAAAAAGACAGAACGAAATCCTAGAAAGGCTGAGGGATAGAATTACTATATAACACTGTCTATATATATAGTGATGTGTGTGTTGGTGTTCAAAAGGTTTTTTTCTTTTTGTTATTTTACGAATTCAACCATTAAATTAAAACATTGGATGTTTCTTGAAATATAGTTAGTATAATATCATTTGGATAATGATAAGTGTATAACTAGCAATTTACCATATCCCACTTTATTATATAATCAATTTCTTACTATAAAATTATTTTTACGATTTTATATTAATCAATATAGAAATTATTATTGACATATGCCAAAGTGGCTGCCCAAGAGCAAGGCCCAAAGAGGTTCCTAGGAGGCCCAGGAAGGCCATCAAAGCCCCACGCAAATGCCCGCACATTCTCGAAAAAGGCCAAGAAGGGGCACCGGCCCAGCCCAAGGAAGGGCCAGCTGGGCCTCCCCCCCCCCTCCCCCCCAATCGAAGGAGAGGTCCAACCCAGACGAGGGATGTAGCTCCACCAAGGAGGCCCAAAGCAGAGGCCCAGGTTCATCAAGAAGATCGGATAAGGATAGCCTCAACCTTATCCTTATTTCATATTCATAAACCAATAAAGAAAAAAAGAAAAACATGTTGATTATATCCAATTTTGAGGCACCAATGATGTAGTTCATCATGGGTAGATGCGCCGGACTCATCCAACCGCCCCCTACTATTTTAGTTTTTATTTATTTATTTATTTATTTGTTATTATTATTATTACATTATTTAATATATTTAAATTAAAAAAATAATACAACACATCGATAATTCAAATCATAAGCAACAAACTACTATTTTTTAATACCATATTAAATATTATTTCTTTTAACAATTTACATGTTTAGAGGAATTGATTGTTTAACATGGTAACAAAATTAGCCTAAATAAGAACTTTTGGTTTGAATCTCGTTACTATTGTTTCATAGAAAAAATATTTCACGTACAGAGTTTGCACATGAGGTGATCGTCTCACATTTAATTGAAAAATATTATGACGATCTAACAATCTGATCGTATTATTATTCACTTCCCTCATTTTGAAAATTAAAGGACTTGACAGTTCATAGACCACATTAGTTAGTTTGGATCCATTAACAAAATATTTTAAAATTTTTTGGGATTTATAAATTATTTTGTTGGAATAAATGATATAATAGTTTTCCAAGAAAAATAATGAATTGAAACCCTAAAGTTTTGATTAATGCAATGGGGTGAATAACTCTTTGGAGTCGGACATGCCAACTTCTAGGCAAAATTATTTTAAAATAGGGTAAATTACAGCTACATTTCCTGAGGTTTGGCATCATTATAAATACTCCTTGTTGTTTGAGAAATTACAAAATTCCCTCTAAGGTTTGTAATTATCTAATAGATAACCTCATTTTTATGGATAAACTGACAAATGTCTTTATGCACTGAATTATTTTTTATTTAATTTTTAAAAATTTTTGGACTATTATGTGTAGGGAGAGATTTTTTAAATTTTTTACATAAAGGAATAATAATGCAATTTATCTCGGTTGATTGTTCTATAATTTTAATAAAAAATTTAAGGGCAAAATGATCAATTTAAGGTCTTTGATTAACTATATTCCTATATTTAATATTTAAAGAAATGAATTTTAGATAATAATATATTTTTAATACAACTTGTAAATAATACGACTAAATTTGTATTATTTATTGTTTTCTAGAAAGTAACCATGTACATTAAAGATTCATTTGTTAAATTATAAAATAAAAAAACTTGTAACGTATACAAAATACTATATTTTTTTAAAATAAATCATGAAATGAAAAAATATGCAATCAATTTCTCCATAATTATTTGTAACATTGAATTGTGGATTTCAATCTTTAAAATATTAATCGTAAAAATACTGATACTGGCATCCCATTTCTCAAAGTCTTGCATAGTAAGTGAAGCATTCCTCCGACCAGTGGGTGAATGACTGCCATCTGCTCATACGTAAATGACCATGAAAAACCAGATGCACGGAGTTTGAAACATGTGAGCATATAATAACTGATTAGCATGCGAGGATCATCAACTATATATAAGCCCTGCCAAAGAAAGCAATGCACATAAGTGAGCATAAAACAAATAGAATTCAGCAGAATTATAATCTAACTCTCACAGTCAGGGCAAGAAAAGAGGTGAGACAGATCTTCTGCTGAAACAAATAAAGGACAAGGCCATCTAGATCATTCAACACAGAACTAGGGATCATTTTCAACATTGTACTGAATTTGTATCACCCGCTTTTTTCAAAACTGCATTTGTAGTTTCACTTCAGAGGCAAGCAAAACCTCTGTTAACAGAGGCACAACAAAATCGGAACATAAGCAAATAATATTTCAATTTTTGTTTATATTAGAATCAAAGTTCCGAATAAGAAACACAATATAATATTTTAATGTTTGTCTATATTAGTTAATATTTATTTCAATAAAATTGGATTTTGACCCAACTCATACACTAACATTTTGAAAAATACCTCTGAACAATAGAGCTTCCGTCGGTGAAGGTTCTGTGTCGGCCGCCGGTGATTTTCTGGCAAGAAGAAAAAGATTTGTGATGGGTGAGTTTATAGTAAATAAACAAAGTGAAAAGTAAAAGAGGTAAACCCTAAGTTAAATCTGTAAAAGAGGTAGGTGAAAAAAAAGGTAAAAAAAAAATTAAATGCTAGGTATAAACAAAAAGTCAAAATCAGTGGGACCCACTGCCACGTGGCAGCAGGCCATGGAATTGGGTGGGCGCACGGTCGGTTGGCATCAACCGAGCCAAAGAGGGAATACTCAGCCTTGAATCTTGTGCAGGCAAATTGTTCTACTTCTTGGTCGATCCCGGCTCTTGATTCATGAATTGGTTGCATGGGAAGGCCAAAATCTCAAAACCTGAGATACAAAATCATATTACAAAGGGTAAATTACATCTACCTTCCTTGAGGTATGACATAATTACAAATACCCCCTCGTTATTTGAAAAATTACAAATACCCCCCCTGAGGTTTGTAATTTTTAACCAAATGCATGAAATTGACCATTTTGCCCTTGAATTTTTTTATTAAAATTATAGAAAATTCGGTCAAGGCAAATTGCATTATTGCTCCTCTATGTAAAAAACTTAAGAAACCTCTCTCTGTACATTGTAGTCCAAAATAATTTTAAAAGTTAAATAAAAATAATTCAGTGCATAAGGGCATTTTGATCAGTTCACCCATAAAAATTGATGAAAATGGGTTATTTGTTAGACGGTTACAAACCTCAGGGGGGTATTTGTAATTTTTCAAACAATGAGGGGGTATTTGTAATTATGCCAAACCTCAGGGGAGGTAGATGTAATTATTAGTGGCCACGTTTCTTCCTCTTCTTGTTGCGAGAGAAATTGGAGTACTTATGCATTCATCCACTCGACAAAGAGGAATCAAATTACTCCACAACGTGCTCAAGATCTAGTTTTTGTGCATAACAATCTTCGACTTTTGTCAAGTAAGACTCCAGAATACTTGTAAGGCGACACTAAAATGTGGGATGTGGCGGGAGATGCTTTTGAGACCATAGAAGATGTTGGGATTCTAGAGATTGCAAATCTCTCGCTTGATGAACCAGAATTGGAGTCTGTCTTATTTGTGGATAAAGTTACTGAAAATTTGAGAGATGGTCTCGATGATCTAACTCATTTGGATTACTAGAAATTTGGATGATTTACTTGATTATGTATCTTTTTCAAACCATGTCTTTTGGATAAGTACTTAAACGGAAAACATCCTTATTTTATGTTTTATCTCAATATTTTTCATATTGCATATTTTAATTTTATGAGAAATTAAGTATATATAATAAAATATATATTAAATATAACCGTGTCCGTGTCGTGTCGTGTCCGTGTCGCCGTGTCCGTGTCCGTGCATCATAGGTCAAAACATTAAACTTAGATAAAAATTATGACAAATGTTTTGATCATAGCTGATATCAAAACAAGTACTAATTAATCGTGGTCAAATTTTAAAGATTGTTTGGTCGTGAAAATAGTCCTAATTGAGCATGATTTGTAAATTGTAATAATTTATGATGTAATGAATAGTTATTTTTTTCTAATAAAACACACAAAATTAGAGTTTTAATATATATATATATATATATATATATATATAAATTGGGTGCAGTATGATGACGACCATCCAGTGTACTGGTTCTGAACCTCTGATCATGTATGGGACCCTTGAGGATGTGAACTATGATCAAAGTTCAACTGAAGATAGGATAAGAAGTTTTCACCTTGCAAAAGGACTATTCATAAGGGAAGGGCCAATGGTACTTTTTTTTTTTTTTTTTACTGCCCCAACAAAATTATAGTTAAAATCATGTAATTAAATTTGAATAAGTTACACGATAAGTATAAAATATATACTTTGTGACTGGTGTATAATTTATCTAGAGTAACTAATCACATACAAATATATTAATTCACTTACTATATTATTAATTCGGTCCGACAAATCTGATTTAAATAAAAATTTTGCCTTTAATAAGGTATAGTATGGAAAATATCCGAATACTCAAATATGTGTGCAACAAATTTAAATATAATACTAAAAATAAAAATCAATATTAAAGAAAAGAATTTAAATTGGGAAGAGAAAATAAACATAAATTATAAATGAGTAAAAAAAATAAATGTGTGAATAGAAGAGAAAGAGGGGACCTAAAGAAAAGTACAACTTTAGAGCTCTTCAATATTAAATGGTATAATTAAATAAGGTAGATAAATGAAGTTTATCAATTATTATTTGCATGTAGAAAAACTAATGTAAATATTGAGTTATGTGATATTTATGGTACCACTTTTATAATTATCACCAACTATTTAAATAATTAACTTAGTCTAATTTAATTATCGGAGAATTTTCGTTGGAATTCCGAGTGACCCTTAACTCAATCTTTATTGCGTATATTGAGGACATCAATAAATTTAAACAGTGTTTTTTGTTGAGTTAATATTTTAACTTGCCAGAAGGTACTCAATTATAAGTAATTCAGAAATAAACAATGGAAATTTAATAAAGGAATAAAGTAAATTAACACATTAGCCCTTAATTATTGTATTTTTCCTGCTCTTTTACACACTTATAGAGATAAAATTCAATACATCCATGCATTTAAATCAATAACAACAAAATATTAACTCTTGGTACATAAATAATACTTCTCAATTTTGGATACTCCTGCAAGAAACTCAGGGCAACGACAACCCTCGATACGAACGAGCTTCTTTTTTAAAAATTCAAAAGTCGAGTTATTGTTATTATTATTATTTTTCTTGTTCAGTAATTTTTTTGTGGCCGTCGTTAATTGATTTTTTCACAGAAGGTAGATGCAATTAATTTCTATGCATCAATATTAAGACAAAATTATATTTTGTCCTGTAACTTTAGATCGTTAGCACTTTTGATCATATAATCTACTTTGTTTACCCATTTAATCTATTTTTTTGATAAATTTAGTCAAACACATCTAATTTGATTATTTTTGGACAAATTTAGTCATGTGTTGACAAATTTGGTTCTAATGACATATAATTACAGGACCAAAAATAAAATCTACTCGAATGAGAATGAGACCAAAATTGTCAACACAGGACTAAATTTGCCAAAAAAGAACCAAATGTGAGATGTTTATGACTAAATTCGTCAAAAAACAAAAGGATTAAATGTGTAAATAAAATAAGTTACAGTACCAAAAATACTAACTACCTATAGTTAGATGACAAAAAATATAAATTTGCCAAATATTAATCAGGTCAGCAAATTAGAGAAACAGAAAATAAAACACGAAAATGTCTAGGAATACAAGACGAGGCGCCTGGAGCAGTTGGTGCAGATATATTTCCTCTTGAGTACAAAGGCGAGTGGGAGGAAGCAGAGGGTCCAGCGCCGCTCGACGTCAACCGCCGCCACCTTTCCGCCGCAAGAGGGGCAGGCCCCCGTCGCTTCTTGTCGCCCCACCTCTCTCTCCTTACTTTTCATCACAAATATTCATGAATCTCTCTCTCTCTCTCTCTCTCTCAATTCTGGTTTTTGGGAGGGGTTGAGGGCTGTTTTATACAGGTAGATATTTGGTGGGGGAGACCAATCCCAGGACGTCGTTTGTGTAATTAATGCATGTGAACGTGTAAGAAATGCATTAATTTTTGAAGTATATATACATATATATATATTATGTAGTAATTATTTTTTGGATTGTCTCACTTTAATGATCATGTCTTGTTTTCCTGCAAGAATGTCCTTTGCTTACACTGCCAAGAATACTAGGGGCGGGGGCATGCCGGGGCCGAGGTTGAGTGTGAAGGAGGCTCAGCATCCATCTATATTATCATAGTTTCGTCTAAATTACAACAAAAATTCATCCCTCAATTTTTTTATACTAGACTACCTGTAAAGTATCGTAAAAGTTATAATTTTAATCATAACAAAAAAAAAAAAAAATCAACAGTTGGATGAACCTAAAATATGGAAACGGTCAAAATTGAACTAATTATATAATAATTGCAATACTTGTTGTGTGATTGGTGTACATTTCAAGAAAATCGACCAATAACATAGTAAGTGTATCACACTTGCTCTGTGATTGATTTGGTTCAACCAAACCTGATTCAGACAAAAATTTTCTAATATATATAATATTGTGGCAGTGTCCATACTCCAACAGTAAGAACATCGATTGCTATCCAAAAGGCATTGACCATTGCAATTAGAATCTAGGTGTTCGCATAATTTTGTTAAACGATTTATATGTTGAGGAAAACTCTTATTTATATTTATTGTAATAAAACAGAATCAATTATTAACAAGTGTATTTTAATTTATGTAATATATTAGTCACTTATTATAAAATCGAATAAAATTTAAACTTAAATTTCTACTTAAGCGAATTCTTGTTTTATAACCAATCTCAAGTTTCATGTCAAAGGCAATGTACTCCAGATCTTTTATCTTCTACCCACACCTGTACACATCCAAACACTACAAAAAATATGATATTTAATCACGATTAATTACCATGGTTAATATTAAATTAGCCGTTGCGAATAGTCATTAACCAAAGCCAAGTAACGGTTGTCGGCCGTGATTTTTGCGAGGATGGCTAAAATATTTGCCATGGGTTTTATTTTACCACGGCTCTTAGCCGTGGCAAATAAATTTTTTGTGGTGGAAAAACTAGTTTTTGCAACGGTTTTTATTTAACCGTAGTTAATAATAATTATTTACCATGATATTTTGCCATAGTCATTAAAAATGTAACTAATAATAATTTTTTTTCTAGTGAAAATTTGAACTCAAGACCTCTAAAAAGAGATTTAAGGCCCAAATCATCAGACTGTCTCCTAGGACGGGAGGGGTCGGAGGCAATTTTTTTTTTTCACTCCAAATTATGATCAACGACTTCAACAAATTTGGACCTTAAACCCAAACTCCGCTAAATCAAATATTATATGGCTCGATCACTAACATGCCATAATGTATCTATACTATTAATTAAATGAGAGAGGCTTATATAACTACTATTAAAAAATGTCTGTAAACTAAAATATCCTTACTTTTGTTTATTTTTCCACCTTCTCTTTAATTCCAACTACTATTATCTTTTTATTTATTTAAAAACATAAAAAATAAAATTATTTATAGATATCAAATGTGCTTCGATTAATAACACAGAAAAAATCGATGCAACATAGGCCCACTAATGCGATCAATGATTTCATGCACTTTTTCCCTTTTAGGGAAAATTTCATATAATTTCGAAATTTTGAATTTTGGGATGATCATAATTTTTCATATATGAATCTTATAGGTAGGTCCATTAGGGCCGATAGTTATAAAAACGACACGGCTTGTGATATTGCTAGAGCAGAAAATGTTGGTATCGTACACGTTAAAACAAAACAGCTACCTTCCTTTTTTAGTACTTGAGATAGACATATTTTTGGTAATCTTTCGAGCAAAATCGAAGTTGGTTGAAGCATCGGAAAAAGTAATATAATTATGCAATTAAAGTTCACAACACACTTTTGATATTGTGTCTGACACTCGGAATAATGTGATCATAACTAAATGAATTCCGACATGTTTGAGTGTTGTATTGAATATTTTTTAGCTCATTTATGGTTTATTTATATAAATTATTTTTAATTTTTTTTAGTGATTACGAAACAACTAATGTCAGCTAAAAATTTGGGGTGGTTTATGCAATAATGTTGATATTTTTTGGGGTGAATTACAATAACTTCCTCTGAAATTTGTATAATTACGAATAGTCGAATACCCTCTCGTTGTTTCAAAAATTACAAATATTCCCCTAAGGTTTGTAACTATCTAACAAATAACTCATTTTTATCCATTTTTATGACTGAGCTGATCAAAATGCCCTTATGCAAATTGAATTATTTTTTAAAATTTTCTAATTTTTTTTTACAAAAATACTCCGAGAGAGGTTTCTTAAGTTTTTTACACAGATGAGCAATAATTAATTTCCAACTGATTTTTCTACAATTAAAAAAAAGAAAATCCAATGGCAAAATGGACCATTTCAAGCATTGGTTAAAAATTATAAACCTCAAGGGGGTATTTGTAATTTTTAAAACAACAAGAGAATATTCGTAATTATGTTAAACCTCAGGAGAGATCAATTTTAATCATATTATTCCAAACAATTTCATAATTTTTTGTTACGCACGCACCCAAATTCGAACATAAGACCTTAAATAGAAAATATTGACCCAAAAACCGTTGGGTTGTCTCCCAAATAACATCAACTTATAAAAATATTCTAAAATGAGTTTAGCGAAACACCCTCTAAGTCGTCGAAACGTCAGAACCTGTTGTAATTACGCTTGTAAAATGACCAAAACTATAGTTAAAAAATCAGACACTTCTATGCTTCCCACAATTTATAGAAAAAAATGGAGCAAACATACATCTGAAAAATCAAGAAATTAGAATATTGTGTTGGTTGTGAATAGTCAGTATCAACATAAATAATGAGTTGTGTACAAATTTGGTTGTGATGGGAATAAATTTGAACCTTATGATTCATTGCAAATGTGATGGGAATAAATTTGAACCTTATGATTCATTGCAAGAAATGGACCACATCTGTGGTAGGAACACTTCCACTGCCCATACCTGTATGTATATGTTATTCCCAATATTTGATAACTGGGACCACTTACCAGTTTCCAGCTTTGCTTTTCAACTTTTTCATTATTCCAGGGCCCCCATCAATTATGAGACATCAGGTTATTTATTTATTTTTTTAAAATTGGATGTTAAAACTTTTTTCTAAATTTATGGGATCTTGAAAATAATTCATTGTAAATTTATTTTTGTGAATCTTAATTTTCTTATTTTTCAAATAGTTATATTGGAACAAATTTTATAGTATCGTGCGTAGCGGAAAAAGGGTTAATTGTATTTTATTATCTTATGAAAATATTAATAAACTAAATATTCTTACTGAAAGAAAAAATTACGATGCAATCCCTGAACTTTTAAAAAAAATAGCTCACTGTTGGATGTGTTTGGGAAGGTTTGGTCTCAAGGGGTTAATTGTGTTTTACTATCTTGTGATAGTATTGAGAAGCTCAAAATCTCATTGAACAAAAAGAAAAAGAAAAAAAGAAGTGCAATTGCAAATTTTTTAAAAAAGAAGCTCACTAGACGTGGTGCCCTATTTTAGGGGTTGTATTATCCTTTCCTTTTTTTTTTAAGAGTTTTTTGTTTAGGGAAAAAAAAAACTACCGTCGATTTTATATTTTCTTCATTTTTTTTTTTTTTGATTTTTTGATTTATCGTACCAACTACATGAATTTTACATGTTGTCACCTCAATCACTTCTCAACGTAACTTTCATTAGAAAATGATCACATGCACTACACATGTGTAATCTTTGATATTAAATATAATATCAAATGGGAAAATCCGATTTGATAATCTTGAGGTTAATTAAGAATATGTAATCGAATTAACTGTAAACTAAAACTTTAATTAGGTTATTTGTTTGGTATATTCTTTATTATCAAAACTTTTCACTTTATGCACTTTTAACCTATCGCTCTCTTTTCCCTTTCTCGAAATCAAAATCAAAACCCAATCGATCCCAAACACAAGACGGCAATTGCAATGGAATAGAAGTGAGTAATTTGGGGAAAACACGATTCGAATCACCGGCGGAAACCGTATATACATACAGCGCAGAAACGAGAGAAATTGATCGAAAAATTACAAGTAAGGATGGGAGGGATGATCGATGATGAGTATGAGCGAGTATAATTAAGTATATATTCTCAGTACAAAAGCAAACGTTTGGAACAGAAAGTGCAGAAATATTTGCGCTTGATTCTGAAGCAAACAGGTAAGTAGCAGAACCTGCCTTTGGCTTCGACGTCCACCGCCTGCACTTTGCCTCCGCAGCGCGGGCACCTCCCCGGCGCCTGATGCCTCCCTACTTCTCTCTCTTCCTCTTCACACACGTACACAATCCGCATTCTTCTGATCTCTCTCTCTCTAGTTTCTCTCTCTATAAATTAATTTGAAGATCGAGATTTGTGTATACATACACATATACATATATATATGTTGTAATCAATGTAATGTAAATGCAAACAGTTTGATGTTATGGATAATGGGGACCCTGCAACTGAGAAACAAATACTTCTGTGTGTGTGTGTGTGGATAGGGAGATTGTGGAGAGTGTGGACAAGAGGCATATATGATCTGATCTCATCTCAAATATATTTTGTTTGTCCATCTATTTCTACATATTATTCCAATTAAATATAATTTTATAAGGTATAATTTCTATGCATTTGCTTAAAAAAAGGTAAATTATAACTACCTCCACGAAGTTTGACAAAATTACAAATACTCTCTCGTTGTTTGAAAAATTACAAATACCCCTCCTGAGTTTGTAACCATATAACAAATAACCAATTTCTATCCATTTTTATAGGTGAACTGACAAAAATGTCTTTATGCTTTTTATTTAATTCTTAAAATTCTTTAAATTGTTTTGGACTACAACGGGCATGAAGAGGTTTTTAAGTTTTTCTTGTTTTTTTTATCTAGAAGGTTTTTAAGTTTTTTACACATAGAAGTTAATAATGTAATTTACCTCAACTGATTTTTCTATAATTTAACAAAAAAATTAAGGGCAAAATGGTCAATTTTGGGCCTTTGGTTTGAAAATTAAAAACCTTAAGGGGGTATTTGTAATTATGTCAAATCTCAGAAAAGGAAGATATAATTTACCATTATTTTAAATATATCGATAGTTTTAGATCAACCAACACACGATTATTATAATATTCAGTACTCAATGCATCAATATTTTTGGATCAAGCAATAAATTCAGAGTAAACAAAGAAAAGATTAAAAGTAAACTAAATACCTATATTCGTATAATTGAAATTCAGTCAGAAATAATCGGTCTATGCATTTGCTGGTATGAACTCTACCTAATTATTTTTTAAATGATGATTGTATATTATTATATTAATTGATAATGTAAATATTAATATAGAATTATAATCAACAAACTCATACAAGAAAGATAAATAAAATATATATCTAATTACTGTGTCACGTATATAATACATGTACTTTTTCGGGTCAAATATTTGTGAATGTTCTGTTAGAATTATTTTTAATTATAAGATCAAATTCCCTCAATTAATTTGAACCTAATCAAAATTGTCACTCTTGTCTCCGGTAGATATAAGACTAAAATTAAATTATTTAAAGGATTAATTATATTTAGACCCTCTCTGAAAATGTATAATTATACTTTCCCCCAAAAAAATTTTGAAATTACATTTACATCCCTTCTAAAAATTCTTTGTTTACACCTGACCTCCATTCGTTAAAGTTTGGGCAGAAAATGTTCATTTCAACAAAAATAATTACATAATTTTCAATTTTACATCTCATTTAACATTCTCGTGCAATAATTTTGTACTTATAAGGAAAAAATATAATAATATTGGCCTTACTCTATACATATACGTTACACTTATCCTCTTATAAGTACAAAAAATATACATGAGAATGTTAAATGATGGAAAAAATTGAAAATTTGTGTAATTATTTTTGTTAACGTGAACATTTTTCGTCCAAACTCTAACGGATGGGGTTCAGGTGTAAACAGAGAATTTTTGGAGGGGGTATAAGTGTAATTTCAAAATTTTTTTGGGGGAAAGTATAATTATACATTTTCAGAGGGGGTGTAAGTGTAATTAACCTAAATGATAGGGGTTAAATTGGAATTTAATGCGAGTATTCATCCTTTGGGCCCTTGAGCACGTGGCAGCCCATCTTGATTAAGCGATTCCTGTTTGGCCTTTTTCAGGGAAACGACAGAATGCATATCAAACGTATATTACATTAAATTTTAAATTTTACATTTATAACACTTACGTGGCTCATTTAGGTCGCGTGATTATGTACGACGGAAAAATTATACATTTGATTTATAATATTAAAGTCCAATATTAATATCGATCCGATTTTATCATTACTAAGAGGTGGAATATATTGAAGGTAGGATTAAAAACTTTTTGTTACGTAAATACTCTCTCACTTTTTTCACTGTTTGCTTCTCTCTTCTTATACAATAATTTAATGATACAATATAATAAAAAAATATTATTTTATTTTTTTGGAATTTTGGAAAATATTTGCATTTTAATTAGTTATTAAATGTAAAAGAGTAGAATTTTCACCATATTTTTATAATTTAAAAAAATTAAACATTCATTCTTTATATATATATTATTGTCTATTTTGAATTTATGCTTTACATGAATGCAAAAAATAAAAAATAAAAAAATCACAAGAATGTAAATATCACAGTGCGTCAAATCAAACAACGTATCATGCTTAATTTTATCAACGAACTAAACGAGATCATGAAATTAACAACACAAGTACTATATGAGAATATATATTATCAAGTATATTAATAAACGAGATTGTTAAATTTGAATAATTTAATACATGTTAGTAACTCTGCAAGATCACTTAGAGGGTTTTTGAAACTTTGTTTTAAACAAAAAAAAAAAAAAATTGTAAGTTCATACATTTCAATTATGTCCATAGGATTTATAATATAGATTTTTTAAAACTAAACTATTTAAATAAAATTTTAACGCTTTTAAAATGTCTTTAAAAAAATTTCATAATTAATATGAATAAAATTAAATGAATATGTTAATTAATAAGATTTTAAAAAGAAATAGGAGACTTCTTACTTTTCTTTGAAAAAATCTAACAAACTACGTACTTACATCTTTTTCTTAATCTTATTTTTCTTGAAAAAATCAAATATTTTATAACATTATATAAATATTTTAAAATTTTACTCATCTAAAAGCTCTCTTAATCACGAAGACTTACAGGGTGTTTGGCTAAATTTATTTGTAACATCTTATAATTGAGCCCATACATCATATAGACATTTTAAGAGTTTAAAAATATTAAATTTTATATTAAAAATAAATTCTTAAAGTGTTTGGATAAATAAGATGTTAGAGCTTATAAAATGTTATATTACCATTATTATAAACTTTTCATATTGTATAAGGACCAAAAAAACAATCAACCTATTAGAATCCAAAATCATATAAATAGATACTTTTGCTTTTTTTTTTGGTTTGTTTTTGGGGGTGGGGGGTGAGTGGATGGGGGACATAAATTATACGAATGGTAAAGTAAAATACTAATAAAATTGTAAGAGCGTTTATTTTGTCTATGTTAAGTAATTTAAACGATTTTATAAAAAAGATAGGTTGAGAACTTACCTTTTCTTTAAAAACTTATAAGATATTAAATATTTTATTTTGATAGCCTTTTCGAAAAAAAGTTTTACCAAACAATTTTATAGAGCTTATACTCAGACTGAGACCCTCTGTCTTACTATTTGAACAAAATTCTTAATTATATTTAAGCAATACCTTGAATAACAGGATTTTGTTATCCAAACTAGATCTGGTCAAATCAAATCAATCACACGGCAAATGCATCACACTTGTCGATATGGTTGATCACTTTTCCTAAACTATACACCAATTTAAAATAATTATATTACACTTGTCCTATAATTGACTCAAATCTAATCATACTCGATTTAAATTAAAATTTCCTTACTAGAACGACATGGTTCCAGCTTTTTCCTTCATCATTCACATGGTATGATCAGTGACAGAATGTAGTGTGATCTGTCAAAGACCTCATCTATCTTTCATAATGCAAATTATATCAACAATCTTATAAATTATCTTATCCTAAGATATATTATATAAATCCGACAACGTGTAGCTGATCTTCATTCTTTTCTTTTTCTTTTCGTATATTACAATTTTCTCTGGTCCACTTAAAAATCATTAAAGTTTAATTTATTAATTATGCAATCTCCGACATATACACCTAAATTTAATTGAATTGTTTACTTATCTTCTCACAAAAAAAATAAAAAAAAATTGAAATCTCCTGACCAGCAATAAGAAAAATGACATTATCTCAATAATTACATATAAATATGTAAGAAAGAACGGTAAAATTAAGAAAAGTCTAAATATGTTGTGATAAAAACATGACGTGAACAAATATCACCGGGACGATAGTTGTCTGGTGGTCAAGTTATTAACTTTTATTTGAATATCATGAATTCAAATTCAATCACAAAGTATGTAGAACTCATCAGGGTAATATAGTTATATCGGTGGATTGTTCCATATAGGTTGTGGAGTATTAGGATATCATTTGATGATACGATGAGAATACATTTTAGGATGTAAAAAATTTCTAAAAGATTAATAAAGTTATAAAATAAAATACTAATAACAATATATGTTAAAAACTTTTAGAATAAAATTTAAAACTGGCAAAATCTCACTTTTGCTCCCACTAGATAAGGCCGTTATCACTTTTGGTACCTCGCTTTACGGGGTCAACACTTTTGGTCCCAAAACCCTAAAATTCTGACATTAATGGTCCCAAACCATTAAATTTAACGGAAATAGCATGCGTTGGAGCACGTGCTATCAGTCAATGGTCGTTGACCAGATCCAAAAATGACCAAATTCTATTTTAGCCCCCTATATTATTTAAAAAATGCTAAAACACCCCTGTATTTTAAAAATAAGCTAAAAATCCCATTTTTTTTTTTTTTTTTTTTTTATAAAAAAAGCTCCTTTCTAAACTCATTTGACTAAAGTGCCTCTCTTGATATTATAAATCACCATCCTTTATTTATTTTATTTCTAGATTTTTTTTGTGAGATCATTTGTATTTTTCTTCCTTCTAAAAACATAAATATTTTTTTTCAAAATATACTTATTTAAATATCAAAATACCATAAAAGTATATCAAATTTTTTATTTCTTATAATTTATATTGAAAAATTAAATTAGCATCACATAAAAAATTAATATACTAATTTTCAAATTTAAATATCTATATGAATGTAAATATTAATCAATTATAACAATTGTATATTATTAACCAATTTAAATTATTCTTGTAATTTACATATATTTAAACAAAACAAATTATTTATTATAAATAATATTTAAAATTAACTTAACGTTATAAAGTATAATGGTTATTAAAAAATAAATTACCATTTAAATTAAATTACAGTGATTAATATATATATATGATTTCTTATATGTATAATTATTCAAATATTTTAACTTAAATAATACTTCAAATTAGTTAATAATATATAATTGTTATAGTTTATTAATATTTACATTTATATAGATAAACTTTAGTATATTAATTTTTTATGTGATGCTAATTTAATTTTTAATTTAAATTATAAGAAATAAAAAATTTGATATACTTTTATGAAATTTTGATATTTAAATAAATATATTTTGGAAAAAAAAGTATTTATATTTTTAGAAGGAAGAAAAATACAAATGATCTCACAAAAAAATCTAAAATAAATAAAGGATGGTGATTTATAATATCATGAAAGGTACGTTAGTCAAATCAGTTCAGAAAGGAGCTTTCTTTAAAAAAAAAAAAAAGAAGGGATTTTTAGCTTAACTTTAAAATACAGGGGTGTTTTAGCATTTTTTAAAAAATATAGTGGGCTAAAATAGAATTTGCCATTTTTGGGTCTGATCAATGGCCATTGACTGAAGGCACGTGCTCCAACACGTGCTATTTCTGTTAAAATTAACGGTTTGGGACCATTAATGACAGAATTTTAGGGTTTTGGAACCAAAAGTGTTGACCCCGTAAAGTGAGGGACCAAAAGTGATAACAACCATATTTAGTGGGACCAAAAGTGATATTTTGCCTTTAAAACTTTATTGTCAAACTTAGATTTGTAAGAAAAAAATAAGTTATGAGTTATTAGTAATTAGTAAATAAAAAAATATTCAGTTTACATGCAATAAAATATTAAGTAAATCATATTGCAAAGAGTTTCACCCAAAAAAAAAAAAAGTCAAATTTCATTAATGAATAAAGCATTCACGACAATATGATGTTATTAGATATTATCGTCGAAAATATCATTGCATCGACGCTACATATATATTCAGAGAATAATAGGTACTGTTCGATCTCAAATCTACCCTCATCGGCCGATTTCCTTGAATTTAGCTGATAGTACTTTGAACCACAAGGGTAGCAGTGCCCGACTTATAATGCTTGATCTAATAGCGAGCGGTGTTAAATTCCTAACGTGTGGATAGGACTATGTCAAAATCGAAGAGAACCAAAAATGTCGTCTCCTATAATTATAGGACCAAAATTATATTTTTCTCTTAATTAATGCCCCTGAGGTCAATTTACAAAAACACATTTTTTGTAAAATTACAGCTACACCCCTTGACGGGCGTTAGTGTAATATTTTCAGGCGCTGTTTGTGTAAACTTTGTATCTGAATAGGGATTGTAATTATAATTACAGCCATAACCTCAAAGGATGTATTTATAATTTTCCAAAAAAAATAAGGATTGTTCAGGTATTATAACCTAATTTTTAGGATGACAATATGATTTACCCTTAATTATATGTTTATTGTTGGAAGTTGTTATTGAATGAACCTTCCTTGACTGAACTATTTTGAAGAAGAAAAAAGGTTTGGATGAGGACGTGATGGATATAGTGTTAGGTAGAGTCTTGTCGGAAAAGGTTAAGAAATTGATCTTGACTTGCAAATTTAAAACATGGCACTTGGTTCAACCAGCGCTGACAGACCTAAATCTTACCCGAAAACGTGCAACTTGTGGCATTTGCAACTCTTTGCTTTATTTGTTCTACATTTGTAGTAGGCATTAGGCAACAACCATACGTGTTCGTGAACCTAAATGTTTGTCTTAAGATTTTGAGTGAAATAAGACTAAACTTTTGGGTCATGGGTTAATTGCACTTATACCAATTTTAAAAATATAGAATACACTTTTTTTTAAAAAGGTTCTGAAATTATAATTATACCTCATTCAAAAATTATCATCTTTACAATTGACTACATTCTGTTAGGGTTTATATTTACCCCTTACAAGTATGAAAACACACATGGGAATGTCTTTTCTGCTCCCCAGTCCTTAGCCGCCCATCCCGTAACCCGCTTCCCTCGACTGCCTTCAGAGGTAGGAGGGGTTCATGAACTGTCCACATGTTCAGCCTGGTCCACAAGCTCTTCTTTGGTTTGATTTGTCCACCTTTCACATACGGGGTTCCGACCTCCCTGTCTGCTGTTGTTGGTAGTGCACTCTCCTCGGATGGTATTTCAACGGATAATGCGGGTGGATGGACACCTAGTCGAAGAATCCATGGACACCTTTGCTACCTGCCTTTCTTTACGGAAGAGGTGAGTTTTCCTTGGTTTTTTCATTCCCCTATCTCCGAACCTTAGACCTTGTAGAACTTGAGTAGGGGGACTTTTGATAGAATGAGGGGTAAAATTAAAATTTTATGTATTTTTTTGCTGAAGTCAGAATTTTTCACTCAAATTCTAATGGAAAAGGAACAAGTACAAAATGTGAATTTTCAGAGAATATAAGTATATTTTTAAAACTTCTTCAAAAAAAAAAAATTTACATTTTTACAGGGGTTTAAGTATAATTAGCCCTTCATTGTACGTATGACATAGAAGGAACCAAGTATTAACCTTTTGCAGCCAAGGATATCCATAGTTGAAAATTCATTCATTTATTTTCCCCCGCAAGTTCATCCTAAAAAAATGTTAATACTTTTATATTATCAATATATATCAATACAATTATTTTCTTACATTAAACTTCGATAAAATTAATTGAAGTAAAAATTTATCGATCATATATTATCGGGATCTGAAAATTCCTATCAATTTTGATTAATGGCGGGATTGAGTACTAGATGTTATTTTTCAAATCACAAAGATTTTATGTATAAATTTTTTCCAAAAATGGAAAGAATGTTGAATAGAAAATCCAATCCCCAAATGAAGAATTAACTTATCTTTCTGCACAACTTGATCAAACCTAAATTCATCATCCAAATATTTTTCTAACATTAATGCTCAAGACAAACATCATAACCCCTGAAAATCTGCTGCAACTTACAACTCATGAATGAAATTTCAGAATAAAATGGGAAACAAAAGTACTTCCCCGTCGTCGACAATCTAAAGCCTTTCCCAAGATTGTCCCAATGGATGTAAACCTATACACACACTATACATACACAAATTAACCAAGCCAACACCTCTACCGACCGGCCATGAACGGACAAAACAGAGAAGCTGTGAACTGCTGTCCAAAAACTGCATGCTGAATTCCGATCTTCAACGTTTCTCATCCACCAAACTGACGGCTCAAATTCACGGAAAAAAATTAAGCAAAAATAATGAGTTTTTCTGTTGAATTTCGATCAAATCTACGACCAAGAATCGTACAAAACCAGACGCCTGGAGCAGAGCGTGCACAAGTACTTGCGGTTGAATCGGAAGCAAACTGGGATAAAGCAGAACCGCCACCGCGTGCCGACGTCCAGCGCATGCACCTTGCCGCCGCAGTAGGGGCACGAACCCGGCGCCTGCTGCCGCCCCACCTCCGTCTCCTCCTTGTCGCACACCAAGAAACACATAGTTTCACCTCCCACTGTGTGTGTTTTTTTGGTCTGAGATTTGAGTTAGGTATGTAAATGTAAGGATATTTTTGTTTGGAATGTCAGGTCTTCGATTGCGTTCAGACCGACATATATATTTGAGCTGGTGGGAGGCGGATCTCGAGAAGATTCGGCGCAGGCGTCGTGGGTTTTCCAGAGACGTCAGGCTAACATGCGCTCTTGGCTTAGGTTAAAGAACCACGTGTTCATTTTGTGGGGCCGCTGCTGGTGCCTACGTGGAAACTTTTCTACGTTATTTTATTTTGATGGTTGAGGAGGCTTTTTCTTCTTCTTCTTCTGTTTTTTTTTTTTTTAAATTTATATAACTGGGTCCAATTAAGAGAAAATAGAGAAGGAAACTCTAATCCAAATTTGGATAAACAAAAAGCAAATTTAATAATACCTTACAATTTAATGATTGACTATGATTAAATCAAGATCGAATTAATTAATTTTTTTATGGAAAAAATGTAATTTTTATCTTATAACTGAGAAGTGACAATTTTGATCTTATATGAATTGATTTTCGAAATTTTAGTCTTTTTTGATCGGAGCTACACACGTTCTGGATACATGACCTTTATAATTAAAGCTTTTCGACCCGATGGAATCAGAATTGTCAAATTTTCATAGTCACATGACTAAATTACGAAAATTAATTTGTGTAGGATCAAAATTCTCACCCAACTTAAATTACGAAATGAAAATTGCAATTTTAATTTTTTAATTAAATCAGTCTTTCTTCATAATTAAAATAATTTATTACATTATTTATTACAATAAAATCAAAGAATAATAAAATATATTAGTAACTCCAAATCAAATTATAGATCCCCGAGAAGTAAAACAATAAAAAAACTGGAACTAAGCAAGAGACTATAACGAAAATGACCGCCACCTACTATTTTCGAGCTTCCAACATTTTAGGCGAAATTACACTTTTACCTCGTAGAGCAGGTGTTTAATATTTTTAGTTTCCTACTTTATAATATTTTTAAAATGATTAAAAAATTAGGACACATTTAGTTATATATTTTATGGAATTTTTAAAAGAGTCTGAAAATTGAAAAAACTCGGCATATTTAGTCCCATAAATTTCGTAAATCGGAGTTTGGACCATTGAGGATTAAATATGTCGAATTTTCTCAATTTAGGATTATTGAGGATTAAACGCACTACAAAAAATATGATATTTAACCATGGCTAATTGTCAGGGTTAATATTAAATAGCCTACTATGGTTTTTAGCCATGATTATTAAAAATGTAGTTAATATTAATATTTTTTCTAGTGACATATCAAGTTTTTTTAATTTTGGGACCATTTTAAAAATTTCATAAAACAGACGATTAAATATTATGTTAAACCCCTATTACATGAGATTGAAAGTGTAAATTTAATCAACTTTTTAACTGTGAAACTTTAATTTTACTGTCAGAATAAAGCCTCATTGCTCGGATTAAATTTTTTATTCAAATTATGTATCATTTGTTCTATTTTATACGTCACATATGTAAAGGTTACCTTATTTATTTTTCTTGCAACAAAAAATTGGGTTAAGGTATTTTAGAATGAATTTAGGGATTTGTCAACCACAAGGAGCACACTAGGCTTCAAAACTCTTAACTGTGAATCCGACAAAATAAATTTTAGAATCACACTAGAAAGACCCCAGTTATGGTCGTTTGATACTTAAGTCAGGTAGCGTTCCAAAAGTTATACTTAGTGCAAGGGTGACTATTTATTGATTTTTTTTAAATTATATAATTTCATATAAATCACAAACACCAAAAAATTAGATGGTTACAGTGAGTCCATATATATTAGGATTTAAGATGTACCAAGACCGGGTTCTATAGACCTTGAAGTAATAAATTGAATCCAAAATCTATCTAAAAATTATAATCATATCGTAGCGAGGACTTGAGACGACCTTCCTAAAATGTACACCCAAGTCAATTTTATTTAAGAAAAAATAAATTATACACATGTTATGTATGTATTAAATGGTGTAAGAGAAGTAACATAATTTGAAATAAAAAGTCGAATCCCATCGATGATATGCTTATTCTGACTTTTCATGCCATGATTAGTCACCTGCATTTGAAAAAAGCATTGACTAAATTTAAATTTTTAGGGACTAATAATGTCAATGTCTATCATCTAAGATAGCCTAGTTTGAATATTGAAATTTGGCAATAATAGCCCCAATGTGGATCTCAATGTTTATTACCATGTACTTGCCGAGGCCGCCTTATATGAATTTAGTCATGAATCATGATTAATATTCTTAAACACAGTTAAATTACTATTTGTTTGACTTGAAATGGTGATTTGAAACTCTAACAAGAATTTAAGTTTGTGTGATATCATGCCGGTATAGAATTGGACAAAGTTACATGCATGTCGGGGTCAATATTATGATGCTTTTAATTTGGAGGACCTGTGTGCTAATTCTGAAAATTCAAGGTGCTAGGGAGCAATTTACTGTTAGCAAAGTACTACAATTTGATAATATTTGGATGTTGGGGACTGACTTGTGCTTCAATCCATTCTTGCTCAGTTAATTCAGAAATTTCATCAAATTAGAATTTTTGGATGGGTGAGTTAACGAGGTTTAGTTAAAGTTGGTGAAGTTGAGTTCTGAATATTAGTATATTTTAATAGTAGTTGTTGGTCTATTATAATAATAGTTATTGAACAGTTATATATATTTGATATTAATAATTAGTATATATTAATTGTTAATAATTAAAATTGTAAATGTAATTGTAACGGATTCTGTAAGAAAAGAAAAAGAGAAAAGATGGTTTGTATGATCATCCAAAGTAATTGGATTAATAGGTCTTTTTTGAAAATTCAATTCAAATACTCTATTTGAAACTGAAATTTCATCTAATATATGCTATTTTTATGTGTGTAAGATACTTGTATAAAATCACATGGCATTTCTATATTTAAGAAAACATTTTAACATAAGTGATTCGAAAACATTTAAGGAATACCTAAGATACCTTCAACCGCATGCTAAGGGACTCAATTCGGAGACATCCATAAGAAAGGCTCTAGATGGACCCCTAGTAGGGGGTCCTCAACTTAATGTCAACTCAGGAACATCATCGATAATTTGTCTAAGTAAAGAAGTATTGCAGAGACCTTTATACTTGGTGTCCAGGACAACCTTTCTTCCCTGCCACTGTACCGCCTACTTTTGGCAGTGGTGCAGCTTTTGTCTGCCTAGACCACCGCATGTCATTGTTACTGCGCGTATGTGAGGCCCATTGCACGCCATCGATCTAATATCTGATCTAGAGTGCACATGTAATCGTGCAATCCATCATCTACAAATATAGGCACTCCACCATCAGATATAACTTTTGTCTCCCCAACTATTACTCTTATCTCTTCAAATACCTTCATATACTGACTTGAGCATCGAGTGCCTACTCTGGAGACCCCTTTAGCTTTGCCCTAACGCGGTCTTGTTTTGCAGGCTTACATCACTCCTCAAGCATTTATCAGAGTATTGGGAGCAGACGAAGTACCTTTACCTTACCAAAAAAAACCCTTAGATACATACATTTCTATAGTAGAACAATAGGGTAAATTGCGATTCACCTACCTGTGATGCAGAAAATAGGTTAAAAAAGCCCATTGTGGAGAAAAAAAAAAAAACATTAATTTACCTCTCTCAAATTTTACCAAATATGTAAAAGACCTTCCTCATGCGAGTGTTGTATTTCACAACCATCGGATCTTATCTAATATAAACCGACTATTCATATTTTATTTTTAATAATCTACGATCCAAATCACATTTTATTTGAATCTATGGTCAATATCTTATTTTTTTTAAATCAATTGTCCAAATTACTTCCACATATATAATTTATATATAAAACTTACAAAATACAAAAAATGCAAACAATAAAAAAAGGAAAAAAAACTATCATCTCCCCCCTGTTCCTTTGCTCCGCCTCCGCCTCCGCCTCCTTACCTCCGCCCCCCTCTCCTCACCCCCACTCGGCCACCCATTTTTCCCCTCCCCCTCCCCCACCTGCACCGCCACCCCTTTCCCTCTCCCCACCTCAGCCGCCTCCCCTTTTCCCTCCTCCCTTTCAAATCGACTGTCACCTTGCCCCCCACCGCCTACTTGCGCCTGCATCGCCACCCCTCATATTTTTTTGTATTTTTATATTTTTTTATTAATAGTGTATATGTATATATTATATCTATACATGTGTATTTATATTTTATATATCACATATTGGATAAATTTATTTTTATAACTCATATAAATTTGAGCTATTGATCTATATATCAAATATAGACCATTAATTTGTTTATTAAATTTGAACTGCTAATATATATAGGCTTAAATATTTTTTTTCGTCCCGTATCTTTTGTATTTTGGTGTTTTAGTCATTTATCTTTCTAGGTTAGCAAATAGGTCCTGCAACTTTTTAATTTTTCGCAATTTTATTCCTTCAATCACTGTAGCTTACAAATGTTACCGATTTTTTTTTTTTTCAATTTGGGGCTTTTGTTCCCATTGGTCAAATTACTGCCATCATGGCACCAAATTTTGGTCCTATATCTTTTATATTTTGGTGTTTTAGTCCTTTATCATTCTAGTGTAGAAATAGGTCCTGTAACTTATAATTTTTTGCGATTTTGGTCCATAAAATTGACCAATGGGAACAAAAACCCCAAATTAAAAATAAATTCTGGCAATAGCTGCAAACTCCGGCGACTAAAAGAATAAAATCACAAAAAATTAAACAATTACAGGACCTATTTACTACCCTAAAAAGATAAAATATTAAAATGCCAAAATACAAAAGATATAGGACGAAAATTATATTTAATCCTATATATATATAACAAGATTTACTGATTTATAATCTAGGTATAAGGTTATTTTACAGGTAAAAGTTACGCAAAATCCCAGACAAAGAGCGTGCAACACACACTCGTGTGAAGGGGTATTTTGTACATTTTTTAAAATTGAGGAAGTTTGGTAATTTCTTTCTCAAAGGGGGTTGTTTGGCTATTCCCTACATCACATATAGCTAGATGTAATTTACTCTTTTAACATATATAGGACATTTGTGTATAAAATAGAACACAAAATGAAGTAGCTTAGCCAAGGTAGTGGTTTAGAGTGAGTAGGTAGGCAGAGAGAGCGTGACAATGATTTCCCTATCATGAACACAAAGCAGAAGTGAAGTGCATCATTAATGTATAATTGTCCAAATATCAGATTATGACATTCCTCCATCACTCCAGACACATCCTTCCGCCGCTTCATGTAATAATTTCTTCCACTCTTTAAGACTTCACCATGAAAGTGTCCCATAGCTATAAAATAATTGATTTGAGCCATTATTATTCTTCGATGGAAAGTAGTATTTTTAGTTCCATAAGTTAGATTTTTTTTTTTAATTTTTGGTCTTATTAATTATGAAGTTGGTACTTTTGGTCCCGTAAATTATAAAAAATAGTAGTTTTGTTTATTTTTTTTGTTTGTAATTTAACGACGAATACCACGTGGCCGTTAAGTTTTTTGACTGATGAAAAATTGGCATATTTTTCGATTTCACAACACTTTGGGGGTGGGGAGAATATCACTAATTTGAGGGGGAAAAAAACAAATTTTGAAAGAAATTGGGGGCAGGGAAATGGGGATTCATCCCTCCATTTTTCGGTAATCTGAACCAAGTAAAAGCAACACAAAGAAGCATGTCTTCCACAAGTGAATCAAGTAGAATGAGTGGAGCTTTCACATGCTACTGTCGGAAGAAACCTTCAATGAGAATTTCATGGACGAATTATAATTCGGACAAACGATTTTATACCCCCCAAATGTTACTAAACTGAAAAATGCGTCAATTTTTCTCAAGCAAAAAAAAACTTAACGGCCACGTGCTTCGCCTTTAAATTAGATACAAAAAAATGGAAGAGAACCAAAAGTGCTAATTTTGTAAGTGATGGGATCAAAAATGCCAATCCAGCAACGAATGGAAACTTATAAGTTGTGAAAGACAAGCCAGATTAATTGTATTTGAAAACACTAATTACAGCCTACTTAGTATTACAGAAATATGTTACAAGGTTTCTCAAAGTCTTAACCTATGAAAGAAAGTGGGATTCTTCTGGGAAGAAATGTCCCCATGAATCCATCCTTCCGACATGAACTCTCTCCTTTCCCTCCTAAACATAGCCTAATGCTAACCTTCTCCCTCTCCTCTGTATCAACCATCCGTAAACTCGTCTCAAAAACGTCTTTCAGCCATTGATCAAACAGGCTGTTGAGATACAATCCCGACTCTTGGAAAACTTCCTCCAACACCGTCTCGTCAATGCTGAAACTGCTAATGTTTGCCTCCTGAAAAGACCTTCTGAATTTGGACAAGAACATCTCTCTTGCCTGCTTGTCTTGCTCCGAATTCCTGTTCAGAACAATGCAGTTCTTGATCTTTTTAAGGAAGCTCATCAGGGAACTCTGCTGCTCAATGATCGTCGTTTCACGTGTCACGTCGCTTGAATCGTCCGCCTCATCGTCTTCAGCTTTCACATTGAGGTCGAGGGCGTTTGAGCTTAGCTGCCTTGTGAATTCCCTCTTCCTATTCTCGACAGCATTGGAAGAAACCTCGTCCATCTCATTGCTCCTTCGGCTCTTCCCCCTGGTCGGGAAATCCCATTCTGCTTTCCGCTTGTGGCCAACATTGGGCATCACTGTGGCTAATTTGGATGCATTGACAAGCAGTGTCATCTGAATTACAGAATTTACGTTGTCCCTCGCCATCCGGTAGCTTGTATCTTCGTCCATCGTTAAGATGAATACTGCCCGGCCAGAATCTGTCGTGTGTCGTCTCCAGGAGCCCTGTTTTCCAGCCTCAAGAAAGCCATCAGCGAGAAACTTTGCAAATTCAGGATCAGCATAATCGACATCTTCGACTAGAACCACGAGTTTTTCATGATCTCTCAAGGCTTTCTCCAGCATTCCACGATTCTCAGCTACCGTATTCGCATTGTTCCTCATGTTCATGCGAAAGAGCAAGTCGGAAGAACCAAACATAGACTTTGCTACGGCAGCAGCTATTCGTCGTTTCCCCACGTAATCATTTCCCTGAATCAACAAAAACTTATCTTGACTGGTCCCTTCAGAATCCATTAGTGCCTCTAGAATCAAAGGAATGGTTTCTGATTGCCATGGCACATTGTCTTGAAATATGCCAAACAAATCCTTGTCTAATCCAATTTTGTCATGAATTTGTGCATCGGCATACATGGAGTTCCCAAGAGCAAGGGTGATCTTTACATCCTTACCCTCCATGCTCTTGAGGGAATCCAAATTTGGCTCCACTGTTTGAAGTTTGGAATTGCCATTGCTAAAACTGAACTCGATATGGCACGTTTCCTGTCGTCTGAACCGAGGCAGAGAGATGAAACTCTGATTAGGCTTGAATGAAATTGTTTCAGAATCAGCAATGATGTTGTTCTTGATCGGCCTACATGGGTACGATGAAGTATAGTCATAGTTCCTCCCAAGACCGCTAACGACAGAGCTTGAATTATGCGGATTTTGGCTTCGTTGGTGGAGACTCTGACAGAATTTGTTATATTTCCTCCTCAATTCACTTAAACCTTCCTGAATTTCAGCGACGTGATGAATCTTGATTAGAGATTTGAACAAGGATAGAAAAAAATGAGTAACAAATTCATACACTCCTATGATTATTAGTACCTTTTCGAGTGTCTCGTGGCTGTGTTGTTTGAGCCAGTAGGGCAGATGGGCCGAGCCATTTTCTTCATCCTTGTTGATTGGAAAAGAATTGTGGTGGATTGATTTGTAGCCAGTTTCTTTTTCATAATTGGTTATGCATTCTTGACAACATGTGAGAACATCTTGGTCCTCCTTGAGACAGAATTGCTTTTTGTCAGTAACTTGAGATGGACTTTGTGGGAAGCTGGTTCTTGAATCCCGGCCACTGCACAGGAATAATGAAAACAAATGAATATGCAAAAAAATGAGTAGAAGATGCACAAATTTGACTAAAACCAACCAGGACAAAGAAAAGGAAAGGGAAAGATGCATGCTTTCCCATTCATACAGACAACCCTCTCACATTTTGGAGCCAAAATTTTCAAAGTTATGTCCTTATCCGAGGTAGTCAAAAAGAGATTATTATGGAAAATCAAGTAAAGTTCTTGCACCAATCTCACCTAAAAGAAATAATCCCAGAAATAAATGTAATATCAGAATCATTTCTCCATCTTACTATAATTGTAAAGCTTCAGACTTAACAAAAATTAGTCAGTTTTCTGTCTAATGATGCACATGGATCAGCAAATAACACTTTCTTAATAACTTTCTTGAAAACAAAAAAACAAGAATTTTAACTCACCTGAGGCTTAATCCTAATCCACCTGATGGAACAGAAACAGCTTGAAGAGCCCATTGAACATCCAAAGGAGGTTGTCTCATCTGACACTTCTTGTAAGTCTGGTAATTCGCGGTAGCCATCAACCAAACCCTCATGTAATTTGAGCTGTAATTACACCAAGAAACCAACTTTCCAATCTCCGAAATTAAATAATCAACAGGGCTGTAAACATTGGATTCTTTACCAGCAGAAATTCCATCATCACCACCTCTCTGATCAACCGTCCATTTTAGATCACCAATGTAGATGATGACTCCCCCACATGATGCAAGAGATGCCACCTTCCTTTTCAGGTCAGCCACATTCATATCCACTTCATCTCTCTTCATGAACATGAGGGGTACTGATGAAAGCTGAAACTTGATGATTTTCACTGATTTCAACTCCTCTGGAACTTCTCCTTTCTCAAGATTTCTCATCAGTTCTGCAGCAAGCCCTTCAGCCATGGATAATGAATCACCAACTATAACAGTGTTTCTTCTCTTGTTCCCCAGAAAACCCTCCAAAACCACCTTCATGTCTTCCTTCAGACAGAATCCATCAGTGCTGCAGCTGCTCACAGGCTTCTTCTGAGGTGAAAAGAGACAAGGGTTTTGCCAGAAACTGTTAGGGTTTATTGCAAACTCCCTCTGATGATGAGCTTCAGTACTGGGAGGAGAACTAGGAGTAGAGAAAATCCCACCAGGGGTGTAATTATAACACTGGAAAACAGAAGAAACTGAGTTGGATTCTTCCAAATTGTTCTTGACGGAGATGCTGGAGAAACCAGCTTCCCTCATAACCCTACTCACACTAGGGTCATCCAAGATCGAAAAAATCAGCTGCTCCAACTCAACTTTGATAGCTATAAGCGGCTGCTGCTGCTGGTTTTGCTCTATGGAGCCTCTCCTCTGATGGGCCTGAGCCCTCTTGAGGGCGGCGACGAGAGCATTAGATAAAGCGGGCTGCGCATGGAGGAGCGGGCCCGGGGAGGCCGGGAGGCGGTTAAGGGCGACGTTGAAGCAAAGCTCAAGGGCTCTGGATTGAAGAGGATGAGAGGGTTGATGATGAGGCTGAGATTTGAGGCAAGCCCTCTTGAGAAGACTGGGTCTTGAGCTCAGCAAAGTGGCTGCGACATGCAAGGGAGTGAGCTGAGCGTGGCCGCGACGGCGGGCCAGGCTGAGAGAGTGCTTCAGGACGGAAGCAGCCTCCGGTGAGAGGGTCTGTGCTGCACAAGCTCCTGCACGCATAACTTAGCCCACACCCCACCCCCAAACCCCCCCTCTTTGAGAGATAACTCTCTCTTATCAATTAATCCTGAAAGAACCACGAACTTCTCTATCAATACTCTTGATATCCCCTCACCCTTGAAACCACCCCTACCACTGTGTGTGTGTGTTTTCAAGAACCTGGAGCTGGTTGGGGTTTTCTTGTTTGGAAATTATGAGCTCGAAAGCTGGAAGGGTTTTTTGAAATGGTAGCAATATGGCACTGCGTCAAAGGGAAATAAATAGTGACTTCTTTTTGGAACTCCATTATTATAAAATAAATGTGAAAATTATACATTTACGCGACAAATGTAATACACTACATATAATTGGTGTACAGTACGTCAGAAAAAATAACTAATAACATGATAAATGTATCACACTTGTTTTATGATAGGTTAAAAAAATTCTTATCCAAATTAATTTAGTTCGATCAAATTAATAACACACTGTCAAAACTAGTCAATTTTTATCCGAGCCAGCAATGACATGAAAATAAATGGATAATTGTCGGGTTAATTTTCTTTTCTTTTTCGTGAAAAATCCAAGCACCTCCTTGTAAATTTATCATTCTTGTTATTAATTACGTACGTGATCATGTTCAAACTTTTATACTAAGTTGCGAATATATGAAATACCAACAAAAAGTATAAACATCAGATCCGTTAGCATGGTACAATACCACACTACAAAAAATATGACGTTTAACCATGGCTAATTTGCCATGATTAATACTAAATAATCGTAGTGGATAGTCATTGACCACGGCCACGCAACAGTTGCCTGTCGTGGTTTTTGCGAGGGTGACTAAAACATTTGTCATGGCTAAAAGCCATGGCGAATATTTTTACCACGGCTAAAAGTCGTGGCAAATAAGTTTTTCATGGTGAAAAAATAAATTTTTGCATCTATTTTTATTTAACCGTAGTTAATAATAGTTATTTACCACGATTTTTAATCATGATCATTAAAAATATAGCTAATATTAATATTTTTTCTAGTGCCAATGTACGTAGTTCATAAACGTTAACAACGATACGTCAAATATAAAAACATAATACACGATAGCAGTGTATTTCTTATTCATTGTACTTCCTCTCGTGCTAATTGCTTGTCTACTTTATTACTTTCCAAATTAAACTCCGAATTACAAATTAAAATTTCTATTTTAAATTATGTTGCATCTTCTATATATGTGCTCGGAGCGAGGAACAAAAATTCAGAAAAAAAAATAGTAAAATTAAATAGAGAAAAGGTGGGAAAGGAGGCAGAGAGTATTTAAGTGAAAATTTTAGAGAGATGAAAAGCAAAAGTTGATATTTTTACCTTTTTCATGTTTATAATTTGTTCTCTGCATTTGCATGCATATAAATGTGTGCATGCTCCTTTTTCTCCCCCCCTTTAATTTAATATATATTATTTGTTTAGTGATTATTATTGTATCACGCCAACCCAATCCTCGTAGATAGCTAGACAGTGTGGTTTTATTCCTCCCCTCCAGGTACCCCAAAAGCAACTCTCTGTCTCCTCTCCTACATTATTGTCTCTCTCTCTCTCTCTCATACTCTCTCTCTCTCTAGACTGTTTTGAAAATATATATGGATTTAAATTCTTCAACAACCCACTTACAAAACTTTTTCGTAAATCAAGAGATCATAGATATCTTCCCTTGATTACTGAATTGCATGCCACCTTTTCTTGATCACGTTATTATTTTTATGTGATCCGAGTTCAAATCTTATTTCAGGTTCAGATCTAGTCGGAAATTATCTCCATCATTTAATAATTTAGGACCTAGAATCTGAAAGAGAAAAATCACTAAGCTTTTCTATATGATTCCAGTTAAAATCTTTCGATACTTGACTAGTTTGAGTGATACTGGGTCCGGATTATATTTCAAAAGAATTAATGAATACCCCTTAGTTAGTAATTTGAAGCGTACTTAGAAAGTCGTCTTGGGTGTCATATAAAAATGTCCCTGCTTGGGTATATAGTCTACACGGTTTAATTGTATTTTTTGTCACTTTTCGACCAAATTTGTGTCGACTTTGTCCTGAAATCACAAAACGTATAAACATATAGGTCTAAATTGGGGGTAATGCTTTTTACGCCCCGTAAGATTAGGACATTATTTGTTTTGGTACCACAATTTAGGTAGGTGGCTGTTTTAGTCCCATAAAACACGTTTTTCAAATTTTTTTGTCCCAATGAAACTGAAAAATGTGTTTTATGGAATTAGAAAAATTGAAAAACGTGTTTTATGGGATTAAAACAGCTACCTATCTAAATTGTGGTACCAAAAAATAGTGTCCTAATCTTACGGGACCAAAAAAAAAATTTACCCATCTAAATTGTTATCTTAGCAAGTTGTGTGACCAAAATGCTAAAAGACCGTAATTATTGGAACAAAAAAGCATTTAAGCTTAATCTACACCCCATAAGACATCTACATAATCAACAGTTTCGATCTTGGGTGATAGTCTGATCGAATTTGAGTTATGTAATGGCTCGAATAAAAGGACATGAATCCTTATCTTATTTAAATACTTTTAGCCTTCTAAAAAATATTTTCACGCTTTGAATATCTATTTTATATTAACTTATATTTTTTTAAAATTATATATTAATCCCATAATAAATATATTCTACTATACCAAAAATGACTTTTCGGACAGGGATAACAAATCGTATAACTTTTTAAGGCGAAGTCATAAATAGCGTCTAGATTATCGTCTCATGTCTTTAAATGAACAGAAATGAAAGAATTGATCAGAAAGGGAAAAAAAAAAGGAAAGTATTGATTACTGACATATAATATAATCATTATTAGGTGGGACAGTTTTGTAAAAGAGAAAGGGAATTAATGCCTTCATATCATTGAGAAATTATCTTTGTGTTGATTAAAGATGAAGAGATGATCAATTGCTGTTTTGCTCTTCTTACAAGAAAAGTATCCCTTTTTGGATAAATTCTAGTTTCAACAGTTTGAATTATTTATATTAGTCGTCGTGACATGCTGTTACTATGTGTATATAATAAATAATTTTATATTTTAAAATATATTATAAATAAAAATAAAATGTACAAACTAACGAATCACATTTTAAAAAAGAACGAAAGAAACAAAAAAAAAGACTATTTAAGATATTATCGACACAACAACAAAAATTGGTATAAATGAAGGTAAAACGATGTATTCACTTTTGTAAAAAAAAATAGTTAATTACAATTAATTTCTAAAATTACCTGTCAGGGGTATATTCGTTATATTTGAAAATTGATGCGGTAATGTCACTAATCACCGTTTGTGAGTGTAAAATGCTTTTTTTTTATATTAGTATTATAAATTACAAATCAATAACATTAATTTGATATATAATTGGTGCATAAAGAAATAATTAATTACATTAATCTAAATATAATTTATATTATTTATAATGTGTCGTCTGTTGTCAATTAATGTAACTTGAGTTAAAAAAATTCCACATTTCTGAATAATTAGTCCATATTGATCGTTTTAGATTAATTTTTCTTCTTCTTTTCTGTAGTTATATTACATCTTGTAAATTTATTTTAAAATATTTATTATAATTACATCATAAATTTCAAACTTGACAATGCGATAATTGTCTTCTTTCTCTTTTGAATATTGAGTAGTTTGGATGAGTTGTGAAATGATTTGGTTGGGCTGTCCCTTGACAAATATTCAAAAAAGCATCACAGTGAAAACATCACAACCTGTGAAAAACCAAACATTTGGGCCCACATACCCACACAGCACCACTCAAGATCGTTTTCTTACTTTAGCGGTTAAAGTTGAGGTTTCGTAATTTAATTTAGGATCATGGATTTAAGTCTCACATAATGTATATTTGGCTCACTTTTATATAAATTTATTATAATTTATTATTTTATAATTCTTAATTATATTGATATATTGATGAAATCGATATGTGTTGCTCAATTGATCAAGTTATTTAAATATTGATGTAATAATATAATTACCAATTCTATTTAAAAATAAGACTGAAATGTATTGTGGGATTTGTTTTTGAAAAATGTAAATTAGATTGATGATTCATATTTTATTATATATGTAAAACCAAGTATTTAAATATAACTTGAGACCGTCCTCTCTTACTTAATATTCCTTCAAATTCTAAATATATATCAAGGATTATTAATTTTAATTTTAGTGAGGCGGTCAAATATATTATATTTATTACATCTTAATAATAATGTAAAATAATTAGCCTCGGAAAAACTAGTATATATAGTAGGAAGCAAATTGTAATTTATCTATCTGTGATAGGAGAAATAGGCAAATAACTTCCTTGTAAAAAATAAAATACAAATTTACCTCCCTCCAAATTTAAAAAAAGAAGCAAAATACCTCCTCAGGCAAGTGGTGTAACACACGTGTCATTTCTCTTCTCTTTTTTTTCTTTTTTCAATTATGTTATTTGTGTATTTATTTTACAAATGTCGAATCTTATCTTCACAAATCAACGCTTTAGATTCAATTGTACATATATATTTTATATATTTATAAAAATATAATTATATAATATGTATATACGTGTAATATATATAGGAAAAAATTATAATTTTCGTCCTGTAACATAGGGGGTGGCAATTTTGCTCCTACACGAATTGAATTTCACAATTTTGTTATGTAACTTTGAAAATTTTACAATTTTGGACCCATTTGACCGGAAAGCCCCAATTGTTAAGGTCATGTGCCTGGTACTTGTGTTTTTCAAGCAAAAAGGACCAAAATTACCAAAATTTTAAAGTTACGGGACTAAATTGCAAAAATCTATTTGTACAGGACCAAAATTACTATATCCCCTATGTTACAGGACGAAAATTATAATTTTTCTATATATATATATATATATATATATCCAACCCTCCCCCCCCCCCCCCCTCCACCCCGCATCGGTGCCCCTCCCTGCCCTACCGGCTGCCCCCTTCCCTCTATCGGCGATGCTGGCACCCCTCAGCCTAGCAAACCACCCTTTCCTGCTCGCCCACTGCCATCGTGCCCTCATTTCCCCTAACCCCTATTGCTGGTGGTCGCCCCTTTCCCCTTGTCGTTGGAGCCCGAACCCCTTCCCTTCTCGTCAGACCTTTGCCCCCACCTCCCCCCTTCGCCCGTCAACAAGACCTATTCTTTTCCCTCCCCACCGATCAACAGCCTAGCCGCTTCCCCGCCTGCATCACCGCTTCTTTTGATTATTTTTATTTATAGTTATTAATGCTATATGTACAATATATATATATATATGTATAATTTATATATCCATTTATTATTAAAAAAAACTTGTTTTTATGTTTATAAATATGTTTTGATAATTTGCATAAATCTGAGCTATTGATCTAATTCAAATATATATATAAGCCATTGATTTTATACTTAAATATAAATCATCGATCTAAATAAGAAAAAAGTTAGGCCATTGATTTATTTATTAAATCTCAATCGTTAATATATATAAAACAAGATCCAACTATTCATATTTAGAATCATAAAAGTCATTATATAAATAAAAAAGTAAGAAAATCGCACATGGGGCGCGTGATGCACACCGCATGGCATAAAGAGGTTTTTTGCTCATTGTTTAAACTTTGAGGGAGATAAATTAGTGTTTTTGTTTTCACAATGGGACGTTTTTGCTATTTTTTACTAACATAAGAAGGTAAATTACAATTTTTCCTGTAGTAGGGAGAAATATTATAAAAATATATCAATCAGTTAATAATATATCAACTACGAATAAGAGTCAATCAAATAATAAATATTTGAATTTTTGGTGAATTCAAACCATTATCTCGTCAGATAATCTTTAACTCCCAATATCCTTTGAATTTAAGTGCGATCAAAGCTGTCGAAATTGCATGAATAAAGAAATTAACATCGATTTTCTCTCGTTAACCCAAATTAAAGACAACTATTACATATAAGAATAATTTTAAGTTGTATTTATTATTGATATATGTCAAAATGATCAACCCAAAAGTAAGGTCCAAAAGCCCAAAGAGACATATAGGAGCCCAAGGAGAGGTGTTGGAGCCCCAAACAGAGGCCTACCTATTTCCAGGAGGAGACCCAGTCGGGGCACTAGTCCAGCCCAAGGAGGGATTGACCAAGCCTACCCCCGACAAGGAAGAACTCCGACCCAGGCCCAGGATGAAGCCCCATCGAGGAGGCCCAAGGCGGAGGCCCAGGCCTAGGAGGAAACCCCATCAAGGAGGCCTAGGCTTACCAAGAACGGATAAGAGTTGACTGGGTCTACCGCTTATTCTTATCTGTGGAAGACCATTTCAACCAACTCGCTACTTTCAAGGAGTTCGGAGGCTGCAGAAGTTTAGGAAGGCTAGTACTCGGTCCTTTCAAAGTCTAGTTTGATGAAGAGTCATTCTCAGCTGTGGCTCTTCTTCTATAAATACCTACCTACTTCGCTGGCTCAATAAACGGTTTTTTCTAGCACTCAACATACAAATTTATGCTCTCACACTAGCATTAAGTTCATTTTATGCTCTTTATTCACAAGATCTCATCAAATCTTTACTTTATTCACATTTATTCGTCTACAATTGTTTACTAATTTGAGCGTCGGAGTGCTAATGCTTTTTTTGCAGGCCCCCTTTCCATAGCTTGCCGAAATCCAAGGTCCACTCCACTCAAGTACAAGAACGAGCTCTTTCAACTCACATCAATTATAATGATCACACTTCTTCTTATGTATTAGAAAAAAAATAAACAGAAATAAAGTGATATTTAATTTTCTCAAAAAAAAAATTTCCGTTCCTCTATAAAACCCTAGAACGAGACATGAAAATTCTTTTTTTTTTTTTTTTCTTGCGGTATTGCTGGTTGTTTCCAGGAGCACAAGGATGCCGCCATGGTTACAAATGGTGATAGGGTTAGGATGCAAAAACTCATAAAATTGATAGGAGCTCGATAGACTTGTAAATAAGTACTCCTCGTTTACTATTTATAATTTTTTTACAGCGATTTTGATTTTTGGATTTCAATAAATGAGTAGGGATTCAGTTAAACCCTGCCTATACACAAATCATGACTAACTTAAAAAACAAAAAACAAAAAAACAAAAAAAAAGTTTTTTTCTCTCTTAATTACTCCTATTTTGAGGGGATGGATTTTGTCCAAAGTAGGTCATGATGGTGGTGAGAACTGATGAGGACCATTTGATGTAGGTCTGCTCATCATGTACCAATAATTGATGAGTAATAAATATGTATATCAATTTTAGATAATAGCACACAAGTCAAGGAATACTCACATCATATATAGAGAGAGAGTAAAGATTTTGTGAACATAAATCAATTATAAAACCAATATAAAGGTAATTACAAAAGAAAGTGCACATCATTATTTGTAAATGAGTCAAATATTATTGTATATATATTTATCACAGGGTAAATTATATTAACGTTTCCTAAAGTTATATTTAAATACATGAACACGTCTTATATTTTATAAAATTATCAGTATACCCTTTTAAATATATTTGGTGATACTATCTTTCACACCCCGAAATAGAACCCTTACTTTAGGACTTAATTTTGGGACGCGACCTAATAGAAATCGTGACAACAATAAATCCGTCCAAAAATAATAGTCCAACGACCACCCGATCACATGTCCTAAAACTTCAACCTCAGTGTGCACCACCACGATCACTAGGTTACCTAGGCCATGATCTGCTCATGATGTCACTTATATCTGGACGAGGAAATTCCAATTATGTAAGCAAAAGGGAGTATTTGTGCAAATATTTGCTACCGTATACTTATAGTTACAACTACAACCACAAAGAGTGTAATTATAATTTTATAAAAAATATGAGTGTTTTGTGCATTTAGACCTAACTTAAGAAGGTGTCGATGTAATTTATCCTTTATCATACGAACAACTATTTTTTTTCTTTGGAATTTATATCAATTATATAACATTAACTTAGTTAAGAAAATATAAGAGAAGATTTTTTTTTTTAAAGAAAAAACCTTACTAGAAGAAATATAATATTTAATCATGGTTAATTGTCATGGTTAAAACTAAGTAGCCATTATAAAAAGTCAATAATCACGGCTACGCAACAGTTTTTTACCGTGATTTTTACGAGCGTGGCTAATACATTTGTCATGGTTAAAAGTCATGGCAAATATATTTAAGCCATGACAAAAATCATTTTCATGGTGGATAGTTAAGTATTTGCATCATTTTTTTTAGTCGTGATTAATAACAGTTATTTACTACGACTTTAGTCCATAGCCAATAAAATCATAGATAATAGTAATATTTTTTCTAGTGACTTAACTTTTCCAAATGCATTGGTGTAATTCTCAAGTAATTTGATCATACATATATACCATCAAAAATATACATATGTACATATAATTTTCAAGTATCAGTTATAGGTTGTACATAATTCCCAAGTAGAGAAACAAACTAAAATTTATTAATATATTAATTTCTCGTTATTATATTGTAAATGTATTTTTGTGTGTGTGGTGTGTGAAAAATAATTACATTAGAAGAAATATAGATCACGGTTGTGTAACGACTATTAGTCGTTGTTTCTGCAAGCGAGGTCAAAATATTTATTACAACTAAAAATTGGGACAAATATTTTGGCTATAGACAAAACAATAACGAATATTAATTAGGGTAAATTACATCTACCTCCCCTAAGGTTTGATATAATTACAAATACCCCCTCATTATTTGAAAAATTACAAATACCCCCTTGAGGTTTGTAATTTTTAATCAAAGGTCTAAAATTGACCATTTTGCCCTTAAATTTTTTATTAAAATTGAAGAAAAATCATCCGAGATAAATTGCATTATTGCTTCCCTGTGTAAAAAACTTAAGAAACTTTTCCCTACGTATTATAGTCCAAAAAATTTTAAAAATTAAATAAAAAATAATTTAGTGCATAAGGGCATTTTGGTCAGTTTACCCATAAAAATGGATGGAAATGGGTTATCTGTTAGACAGTGATAAACCTCGGGGGATATTTATAATTTCTCAAACAACGAGTGAGTATTTGTAATTATGTCAAACCTCAGTGAAAGTAGATTTAATTTACCCTGTTAATTAATCATGCTTAAAATTGATAATTTCTCATTATTTTTATTCAATTATTAAAAATAGTATTGATTAACTATAATTCTTACACTGAAATGTATATATATATATATATATATATATAATTTTTGTATGGTTAGAAGGAAAGCGTACGTAGTGAGTGGGGAGCAAAGTGTAAACAAAGAAAGCGTGGAGTGGATGGGCTGATGGGTCGATCCAGCTCCAAAATCTTATCATAGTGATGTGTTTTTTTGTTCCCGCATCAGCTGAAACAGCAGCAGCAGCAGCAGCAGCTCCCACTCATCATCATCATCAACTTTTGCTTTATCTCATCACTTTGTTTTTTTACGTACTCATCACATATTATTCCATTCCCTTTTCCTCTCCTCCTCGGGATTCATAAACTATTTGTCTTAATCCCCCAATATCAAAAATTAAAAAAGAAAATTAATTGATTGAATGTCTGTCTGTCTGTGTGTGTGAAGAGAGAGAGAGAAGGAAGCTTTATTTGGTACTGAAATCAAAGAGGGTTAGTGATTAAAGTTGGTGAGCGGAAAGCTTTAAGAGAGAGTGATAAAAGGGAAATTAATGAGGAAAAAGGGAGAGAGAGAGAGAGAGATATGAGAGAGAGATGTTTTCCTGCCTTCTTTTTTCCTTTCTTTCTCCATTTTACATTTTGCATGCATAAAAGATTACATGATCTTTAATTCCTCCCATCATTACTGCCACTTCTCTTTCTGCTCCGATCCCTATAAATTTACATAAACATCTCTCTCTCTCTCCTCTCTCTCTCTCTTTCTCTCTTATATACAATACAACTTTTTGGAATCAATTCTTTTTTTATATATAATACCACTTTTTTGTTGTGGGAATTGACTGGTTATGATGCGCTTTGAATATTTGAAATTTTAGACTTCATGACCGAGCTTGATATAATTATTAAGAAACGAAATTGATATACCAAATTAATATTTACAGTGAAGTAAAAGTTTATCATTATAAATGATTTATATTATTACATGAATTAAATAACTTATACACTTTTAAGTCATGATAGTTAGCTTCAGTGATTGTCTTGTATTATGAGCCCATCATACATTGTTCGAATCGGGATAAAACTTCCAAATATATATGTACTCCTATGATTGATATAATCCATAGCTTTGTCTTTCGTTGTTATGGAATTTTTTAATCTAAGAGTTAACAAAAATATGAAGACTATATATATACACACATATTTGGAAAAAAACATGGTTAATGGTTTAAATCATATTTGGGATAATTACAACACCCTTCACTGAGTTTTTGGTGTAATACACGCACGAGATCTCTTGTGAATTGAAAACGTTCTTTTTATATCCTCGGCATTTGTTTTTTATAAGGGTATCTTCACTTTTATAAGTATAGTTTAGTAAAAAAAAGAAATTGTTTAACCTGCAATAATTAAATTAAGTCAATAAGGGGTACAGATGAATTTTCGTTCATTTTTCCTACGAATATTAGCGAATTTAATAAATTTTAGCTAAATGGGGATCTATTTGTTGGCGTATGAATTATGCTAACAGAGGAATCTATTTGTTGGACGAAAACAAAAATCAAAAGTATTAGATGTAATTTTCCAAACCACAAGGGATTTACGTGCACTTATTATCCCAACCTCAATGGCCAGGGATGTGTACTTATCCCTAATATTTAGCCCATTTTTGAGTTTGTTTACCAATATTGTTAGTGATGTGCGTCGTTAAAAGGAATATAACATTTAACCATGGCTAATTGTTATGGTTAATACTAAATAGTCGTATCAAATAGTTATTGACCACAGTCACACAACAGTTGTCGATCATGATTTTTGTGAGGGTGGCTAAAACTTTTCCCCATGGCGTCGAATGTTTTTGAGCCGTGGCAAATAAATCAATTTTTATTTAACTATTGTTAATAATGGTTATTTACTACGATTTTTAACCATAGTCATTAAAAATATAACCAATAATGATTTTTTTTCTAGTGCATCGCGCGATGTGATTGGAACCATTGGTAGAAGTATTGTCCATTTTAATTTGGTATTAGTTTCACAATTTTGTTTTGAAGAGGCAACTTGTGGGGAAAAAAAAAAAGACCTTAGGTCTTATAAACTATTTAAACTTCTCGTTTGCAATTACTATAGAATGCGTGCCTACGTCGATTAAAATGATCATTCCTGCAAACTTTGTTTTCGAAAATTCATTCACAAATAGGATATTGAATTCATTCAAAGTTGAAGAAGAAATTTTCAAGTTGCTTTTCAAATCGTATCACTTCCGCTCCATCGATACGAATATAGAACTCCTACAATTCGATATAATTAAATAAAAATATAATTATCCAGAAAATACAGAAGAAAAGGATGAAAAAAGACACATTTGAGCATGAATGTGACCTAAATATTCTCTTTTGGACATTCTTATTCTCTGCTTTGCTGTGACAGTACAGAACTTGTCACGTTATCACTGATGCAAACGCAGAACTCTGATGATCTGATGTTTATATTTATCCCTATTTCCGTAGACAAAAACTGAACTCAACATCGACAATATGTAGACATACATATGTATAATGTAAACAAATTAGGCTTCAACTTTGTACCATCTGCATGCTGCTGTCTGTTTATTACAAACCACAAAACTACAAATATACGATGATGATCGTATATCTATCTGTATTCATACGTATATATATGTGTGTGTGAGAGAGAGAGAGAGATAGTAGTAGCATATAACCTCGTGCAAGTGTGTGTATATGTGTGTCTTCTGAGATGAGAACAGTACATTATGACTGCTTATACATCTACTGTGTGAAAAACCTGCAGATTGGCTTTTTTTCCCCAGCCATTATTGTGTTTCTGACTTTTTTAGGTTTATTTGTACCCTTACATTCACTGCAAAATTGTACGTAATTAATTATCATGATTAAAAATAAAATATTATAATTAATAATAGTCTATTATAACTTCGCAACGGGCGGCTATTGGGCATTAATGTTTTAGCATGCAGAGATAAAAATTAATCATGGTTAAAAACAATGATAAATATTTTAGCCAACATATAGCTAAATTTATACCATGTTAAATTTTTTGATTATTGATAAAATTATGATAAATATTGATTAATCGTGATCAAAATTTAAGTTTTGCATGATGAGTCGTTTCACCGTAATTAATAGTATTCACTTATTGTGATTCTTACACCGTTATTTAATATAGGAAATAATTGTTTTTTTTCCCGGTAATGACTGTTTCTCTAAAAAATTATGCTTTGAAGCAAATGATAGTAATTTTAAGGGGAATTAAAAGAAGTTGATTTTATACAAATAAAATTTTAATCCAAGTCTTGAAAAACTTTGAAAAATTAAGATAGAGATATATTCTAAAGGATTTAATGTATTTTTAGTCCACTAACTTAGTTTATTAGACGTTTTCGTCCTTTAACTTTATGATGTAGTATTTTAATCCTGCATTTTTTTAATTTTAGCGACTTTAGTCCTGTTTTTCAACCGAGTTCCCCTTCACCAGTAGGAAGGGTGACCTCCGGTGAGATGAAATCACGAAAGTTGAAAGATGTATGACCAAAATACTACGTACCCTCAAAAAAATTAAAGGACAAAAATGCTGGCAAAAAAGAGTAAATATGAACTATAGCCCTATTTTGAAAAGGTCTCGTGAGATGCACATGTATTTTTTCGATGAGAATAGTGAATTGCGGCGAAAAAAAGAACTGAAATTGCAAAAATTTAAACATGTAGGGACCAATATGCTACCCTAAAAAGTTAAAGTATGAGAACATCAATTGACCTAAATTATAGTACCATAAATACATTTAAGTCTATATTCTAATATGGGATAAATGCAATTTACCCCCTTGTGATATAAGAAATGAGCAAAAACTCCATTGTGAAAAAATAATTAAAAAATTACCCCATGTGATCTTAATATGAAACAAATTACCCCCTATGTTTTCCCTTGATAGGGGGATAATTTACTTCATTTATCAAAACACAGGAACGTAATTTGCTAATTATTTTTTTATAGGGAGGTTTTTACTCATTTCTTATAAGAGGTAAATTGCGTTTATCCCATTCTAATATTACTCCACAAAGAAACCCAACCTATGGGTAAAGGAATCAATTAGTAACATCTCAGGCAGTGACTTTGATGCAAAATGCTTTTTGGAAGTCCTATCTACTGAATTATAGAGTGAAAAAATGGGTGTTAATGTGAACAACCCTCTATCATTGTGGTTAAAATCAAATATTGTCAGGCTCATTGTATAGGTTAGAACCCTTATTAAAATATTTGGCTGGCTAAACTATGTTAGAACCTGTGTATTGTCAATTTTCAAATGAATTTTTTTTGTTTTTTATCAAAATTAGGTTTGGTCGAACTAAATCAATCATATAATAAATGTGATACATTTGTTATATGATTGGTCATTTGTATTCGAGTTATATACCAACTACACAACAAGTGTATTACACTTTTTATATAAGTGGTTCATATTTAGCCAAACCTGATCTGAGTTACAATTTCCCTCCCACAGGATTTTTCCTCCCACATGGTTAGATTTTAATTTGTGACGATAGTAAATCAGTTATATGGATACACGACACATATTATACGGACAAAATCCACCCAACGGGTCTATGAGATGACACCCTTAATTAATCTCTTATTTTAAAACAAAAGAAAAAATGTGTAGAGAGAAGAGAGCACTATTGCAGTCAAAAAGTTGCCATCACCTTTACATCTTTGTTGGATCTTTTTCAGTATTTATATAAATACACACTTTATACCAAATACACTAATTAACAGTCATCATGAATCATATATTGGGATTTTGAGGTTGGAATCAATTTAGCCTTTTCCGTATTTCATGGTGCACCTACCCTCCATTAAGGAGACTTACCATTTTTATAAGGGAAAATAAATATTTTACATAATTTGATAATATTATCCTTAAAAATAATAGTCGAAAGTTAATTAGTAACTTTATGATTATGTATCTTAATCAAGAAATGATTCTGAATAATAAATTTTCATTTCGGAATATAAAACTTAATTCAAAATAGTCTAAAAATAAAAAATTATAGTTTCGAGACATGAAGCACGGCTGTTTAGTAGTTAACTCAATAATTTTTATTTTGAGGATCATGAGTTTAAACTTTACTGAGGATATATAGAGCTTACTATCTTATATAGATATATCGTGGATTAGTTGCAATTGTCTTACAATATTTTGATTCTGCGAAGGTTCAATTTAAATAATAAAAGATCTAAATTTGCTTTGGTATGCCAGGAATCTTGATACATGATTTGCAAGGTAAAAAATGGTAAGAACCACGCGTAAAGATTCTAATTATAACTCTTCAATGCTTAAGATGGTGTTTGGCTATGTTTTTTTAAAACATCTTAAGCTACTAGTTCTTATAAGATGTTTTAGGTGCTTATATGATGTTGAGTCTTATTTTAAAAATAATTTCCCAAAACGTGTTGATAAAATAATATATTCAAGCTTATAAGATGTTTTCACATCTTATAAGATTTTAAGGTGTTTGGCATAATAAGATCTTTTTATTACTAAAACAACCAAAAAGGACAATTAGATACTATTAGAATTAAATAAGTTGTTATTTCTTGACATGTTTTCTATTTAAATATTTTAAAAATAATTTTATAAATGGAACACATTAGTTTAACTTCATGTAAAAATTTATTAGATAATTTTTTTTTCAAAAATAAAAAAAAATGGATTATGACATTAAGTTTTGAAAAAAAAGTATATATACATGTGTGCATTCATGCTAGTCGAATATTAATATAGATATATAATTAATTTTTTCTTTGTTGATGCAAATGACTATTTCTAGTCATATAATTTATAATGTCTTGAATTTATAATTTTTCAGTACATATAATATCATAACAATCTTATTTTTGTTTATCATTTAATAATGAAGTATTTTCTTGTTTTTGAATGCAAAAAAAAATAATAATAATAACTAGCAACAATTTTTTTTAAAATCCTAAAGAGAGAGTGTGTGTATGTGTGTGTGTGAGAGAGAAAGAGAGTATTGTGCGTGTGAACTGTGTGTGTTTCTGTGTGTGTGGAGAGAGAGCCTGTGTGAAGGAGGATATTTTTGTCTTATAGTTATAACATTTTAATTTTATAGAGCTTATAAAATGTTATGAAAAAAATTGGATAATGTTGACTTTTTTTTTTAAAGAACTTATAAGATTCAAAACATCTTATTTTGACATCTTATAAGCTCTTTAGGGAAAAAAAAATTTTAGTCCATTAACTTGGCTCTCGTTCAAATTTAGTACACTAACTTTGATAGTTTTTAATTTTATACAATATATTGTAATTTTGTTTCAATTAAGTTCAATTAAGGGTTTTGTTCCAATTTTTTTCGGTCAATTGGACAGAATTTGCTGATGTGGCCAAATATTGCTTATGTGTCCGACAAAATTAATCACATCAGCACGTGACATGGTTAAAATTACAAGTGACAGATGACGTGGTCAGATATTGCTTCCACATGGCTTAATTATATAAATATATATAATTAAAATAAAATTATTATATAATAAAAATTAAAAAAAATCAACAACCCACCCCCCTTCCGCCCCCCCCCCCCCAGAAGGGGGCGGCGCCACCCCTGTGTCTTCCCATTGAAACGGGCACCGTCGCCCCCTAGCACTATGGGCTACTCGCCGTCGCCCGCCTCGGGGTATGGCATTGCCCCCTTCAATGGGGGGAGGGTTGGGGTTGGGGGAAGGGTTAGTTAGTTTTTTTTTTTGTCTTTTTTTAAAATTTATATTATATAAATAATAATTTTATTTTTCATAATATATAACTATTTATAAATAATAATTTTATTTTAATAATTTTATGTATTATATGATTAAGTAAGAATTTTATTTTTTAAAACCTATTGTTATTTTTATTATCTATATGTATTTATAAAGTAAGAATTTATAATTACCAATAATATTATGTATTTTTTATAAGATAAAATTTTATGTATTAATGAAATTTTATGTATTCTTTTATCTATAACGTTATAAATAAAAATAATAATTTTATGTATTTTTTTAAAAATAAATTTTTATGTATTTTTTCTATAATTTTATAGATAAAAATAATGGTTTTATGTATTTTTTATAAAATAAAATTTTATGTATTTTTTTATCTATAATTTTACAAATAAAAAATTAATTTTATGTATTTTTTATAAAATAATAATTAATTTTTATAATCATAAATATTTAGTGCCACATGGGATAAAAAAATATCCACTTCAAGCGCCAAGTCATTTTTAGTGCCACATGGGATAAAAGAATCACAAATTTTGCAGCATGTGCAGTGCACATGCTATTTTCCAGCCAAATATGTAAAATCTAGCCACCGGAGGACCCAACTGACGCATTTTTGCAACATAGTGTATAAAATTAAAAATTATCAAAGTTAGTGGACTAAAATCGAACAAGAACAAAGTTAGTGGACTAAATTTTTTTTTCCCAAGCTCTTTAAGAAAAATTTGGCCAAACAAATTTTTGGAGCTCATAAGCTCCCAAACGTCTTATAAGATGTTTTGAGGAACTTATAAGTTTAGCCAAACACCCTCTAAGTCGGCAAGGTCATAACAGGAGTATGAAGATTGTAAAAGAATACAAGGTATGTATCGAAAATCGTACATAGGATAGGGGGGACTAATATTTTTAAATATCTCGCGTATGATTATACAGAAACTATTAATTCAAAAATGATCGAGGGTCATTATGATCTACACATACTTGGAATCAAGTCGGATCGAGGCTGGGTCGGCACAACCAGAATGTAAGATGCGAATCTTGATCTATTTTGTAATTAATAAAAGAGTTGGAGACGTTTTCATAAATTCTCAAAACCTTGAGGTAGACCCTAAATCATATATGATCTTGTGGACAATCAATTTAATTTCTAATGATAGCAAATGTAATTTAAGCTAAAGTTTTTTATAATAATAATAATAATAATAATAATAATAATAATAATAATAAATGAAAAGACAATTGAAGAGAGGAGCTGTGTTTCTTGATTTGAGTGTTTATTCTCCGGAATAATTAAAATAGCGCATGCTATCTATCACCAAACAAATTTGGTATTTTTATTTAATATATTTAATTAAAGCGAATGTGGGAAAATGCCAAAAGGAAAGAACCGAAATACCTAAGAATTTGTGAGGCAGACAGAATAGCATATCTAGTAGTAAGTAGTAGTCGTATCTATCAAAGATCCAAGAAACGCGTGCTTATCATGCTGACGTTTTTTCCTCTTTTTCTTTCTTTCTGGGCTCGCCTTTTCACATATTGGATTCTCTTTTAGGCTAATCCAAACACCCATCACTTCCCCCAAACAGATCGTACGTACCACATTCTGCACCCATCTTTTCACTTCATCACCACCATTAACACTACTTTAACTAGAAACAACCATGTCTTTTTGGGCTCTTTCATCACTCACATCTAGACAACCTTAACTACTCAATCAAATTTGATCATAAAAGATTTATTATGTCAATAAGTCAATAATAAGTTAATTAAAGTTACACATGAATTGTTATTTAAATTTATTTTGTTAATATCAATAATTCCGGTGAATTTAACTAATGGTTGGCCTATTCGTTAAACGAAAACAAAGATCAAGAGTACTAAATATAATTTTTAAAATTATAGAATATCTTCGTGTAATTACAACAAACTTCATATATGATGGTGTAATTATTATCCCTTCTTATTATATACTAGTACACTACGAACAAAAATAATTTTTTACTAAACTACAAATGACCACGACTTAAAAACCGTGGTAATTCAATACTATTAACTACAGGCAAATAAAATAAATGTGAAAACTTAAATTTTTATTACAGTTAGTTAATATTCACCATGATTTTTAGCTATGGCCAAAATATTTGTCATGATTTTAACTATGACTAATGTTTTGACCCCACTTACAAAAATTATAGGTTAATGGTCATTGCCGAGCCATGATTAATCTGTATACACCATAATTTTTTTTCTTTTAATCATAGTAATAATTAGGGTAAATTACATCTACCTTTCCTGAGGTTTGACATAATTACAAATACCCCCTTGTTGTATGAAAAACTATAAATACCCCCCTGAGGTTTGTAGTCGTCTAACAAATAACTCATTTCCATCAATTTTATGGTTGAACTGACCAAAATGCCCTTATGTATTTTATTTAATTTTTACAATTCTTTGAATTTTTTTGGACTACAATGTATAGGGAGAGGTTCTTAAAGTTTTTTATACAGAGGAGTTAATAATGCAGTTTGTCTTGGCTGATTTTTCTGCAATTCAACTAAAAAATTAAGGGCAAAATGATCAATTTCAGACCTTTGGTTGAAAATTACAAACTTCATGGGGGTATTTGTAATTTTTCAAACAACGAGGAGGTATTTGTAATTATGCCAAACTTTAGGGGAGGTAGTTGTAATTTATCCTAATAATTAACTATAGCAACATATTTTTTCTTGTGGTATATAATAGGGTGAATTACAATGACCTCCCCTGATATTTGGCATAATTACGGATAACCCCTCATTGCTTCAAAAATTATAAATACCACCCTGAGGTTTGTAATTTTTAGCCAAGGCCTTGAAATGCTCCATTTAGCCCTTAATTTTTTTAAATTGTAGAAAAATCAGCCGAATCAAATTACATTATTGTTCACCGGTGTAAAAAACGTAATAAACCTCTCCCTACACATTTTTGTCCAAAAAAAATTAGAAAATTTTATAAAGGTATTTTGGTCAGTTCACCCAAAAAAATAGATAAAAATAGATTATTTGTTAGATAGTTACAAATCTCATAGAGGTATTTATAATTTTTATAACAACAAAAGGATAATCGTAATTATAACCAATTTTAAAAGAGATCATTTTAATTCACTCTGTATAATATTGGTGAATTTTCTTGAGAGGGTTTTTCAAAAAGATTGAATCTGGATAAAAGTCACAATTAGTGATTTATGTGAAAATTATATCTCCTCTCTCTCTCTCCTCTCCTCTCTCTCTCTCTCAACATATATATATATATATATGTATGTATGTATGGATTTTTGTTGAAGATTTGAAGGGCCCAGTGTATATAAATGCCATGATTGCAGGTGAGGTGGATGAGGAGAAATATAGGGCAATAGAGATAGGCTTTAAGCTTCTTAAATAGTTACTTTTTGGGGAGGGAAGGAATATATAAGAAAGAATGTTTCTTTGCTTCCTCTTCTCAAGTTGCTTTTTCTATGTGGCTCCACCTGCTCTAATAAATGCTTATTATCGATTCACTTTTCATTACATGTTCTTAAAAATTAAACTGTTAGAAAGAAAAATAATTTAATATTAATACTTTAACACATATTAAACGAAATTTGAACGTATAGTCTTTTATTTGGTTTAATTCTGATACCATATTAAACGATCACATCATTTAAAAGTTTAAATATTTTTTTTATTAGTAGATACAAATGAAATTTGAACATATGACCTCTTATTTGGTCTTTAACTCTTGTATCATGTTAAACGACCCCATCATAGCTTAAAATTTTTATAAATGGGAACTCTCACTAAAGAAATATAATTTTTAACTACGACTGATTACCATGGTTAAAAGTAAAAAATCATGACGGGTATTCATTAACCACGACTGCGTAACGAGTATTAGTTGTTGTTTCTACAAACAAAGTTAAAACATTTGCTATAGCTAAAAATTGTGGTAAATATTTGGCCATATATAAAATTATAGTGAATGTTAACCGTGGTCAAAACTTAAGCTTTCGTTTCGATTTTGTCTAACCGTGGTAGATAGTTGATTTACTATGATTTTTAAGTCGTAGTGATCTATTTATAGTGTCGGATAATCAACTTTTTTGCAGTGTCTTATTTGGTCTAACTCTTATACCATGTTGAACGACCACACCCTCTAAAAGCTTAAATCTTTTTTATTATAAATGGGTGAAAATAAGATTCGAACACATGACCTCTTATTTGACCTAGCTCTGATCATACTATGTTAAATGACTACCTAATTGAAATTTGAGAATTATTAAATCTTAGGGTAAATTGCATTGACACTCCCTGAGGTTAGGCCCAATTACACAAACACCCACAATCATTTGTGAAATTATAGCTACACCATCTGAGGGGTGTTAGTGTAATGTTTTTCAAGGGGTATTAGTGTAAGCTTTGTCTTTGAATAGGGGGTGTAATTATAATATAATTACAATCTCAGGGAGTGTAGCTATAATTTTATAAAAGATATAAGGTGTTTGTGTAATTGGACCTATCCTCATGGGGTGTCACTGTAATTTACCCTTAATCTTAACAAATACGTATGCTAGAAGCAACTATAAACTTTGGAATGAGATTTTTGCAGATGACTGTCTGAAGCCCAAATCATTGTCGGCCCAAAACACCACTTCCAAACCTTGGAAAATTGGGCTAACTTCACGGCATCAAGCCCATTTCCAGTTAGGCGCTCCTGCTGTTTGTTTACGTTAAAAGTGCGACTTTCATTGATGGTTATTTTACTATATTTTTCATTATAAAAAATAAATAAATAGAAGTTTTATTTATAGGGTTGACTAAAACATATTAATTAAAATATTTTATGAGTCCATATATTTTTTGTAATATATTTTTAGAATTCATAAAAGGTGATATCTTATTTCAAAAGTTTTAAAATTTTGAAATATTTGTATACAATAAGATCAATAGCTTACAAGATGATATAATATAAATTTAATAAGTCAAAATATCCTGTTAAATATAAGCTGGGAATTCCTAACTTTTTTCCAAACGAGATTATAAGTTTACACGTTATTTTTGTATCATATGAGTTTACTTTTACCAAACATGTAAAATATTTAATAAAATATTTTGAAAAGTTTATAAATTCAGCCGTACGACTCATACGTACTTAACAAAGAAAGAAAAATCTATTACAGTTAAATGACTAATTATGTGTAATTACACTTTTCAGGAGCATGCATGTTTGATTAGCAAAATTATACTTTTAGTTCCATAAAACAAGGGGTTTAACACTTTTGATTAGTAGTTCCATAAGATAATGGGATTAACAATTTTAGTCCTATACTTTACGAAATTTTCAAAATGATCTCAAAATTGAGAAAACTCGACATATTTAGCCATATGCTTTACGGGATTTGCAAAATGGTTCCAAAATTGAGAAAATTTAACACATTTAGTCCCATAAATCCTGTAAAGTAGTAGACTAAATGTGTCAAATTTTCTCACTTTGGGTCATCGAGGACTAAAAATGTATCGAAGTTGTCTAATTTCAAAACCATTTTAAAAATCTCATAAAGCAGAGGACTAAATGTGTTTAAATCACCTATCCTTTAGAACTAAAAGTATAGTTTTGCTGTTTGATTTGTGTACTAAAATGTCCTTATTTTACATGTTTCTTATGATCAATTTACAATATGAATACATTGAATATTGATTGGCAAGTAGTGATGAGCTTTAGCAATATTCCAGCTAGCTAGCTATCTAAATCTTGTACTATGAAACTAAGAGTTGGAAAGCGAAACGTTGCGTTTGGATTCACAAAAAGGACAAGATTAATTCTCGTCATATAATATTCTTTTATGTCTTTGATGATCATGTGACAATTGTTAGAAAAGCTCAACTGCAATAAAGTAGACTGATTTATTCTCCAAAAGTGCTTTGCCACTCGTGCATTTTGCATCCTTCCAAACGCAGCGCAGGAGAAAAAAGTAAACACTGCTGCTCTTAATTTCATATGAACCTCGAATCAAATTCTGCACTACAAATCTACGTACGTCCAACTATATCCGAATTTAATTTCGTCATCATCTTTTGATTTGATTTGATTCTAACTCTATGATCGTCTGAAACCGTCAGATGGGGTCAGTTCGGGATAGAATTTTCCCAGGGTTCGACAGGACGTGGGACCCACACCGTGGCGTATACCGAATTATGGCCTTTCCATGTAAGAATCAGCGTGTTGTCCTCGTCTTTCTTCATCCCCCATCCACTCGCATGTTCGTCTAACAACGTTTTAACCTCCTTAACAGTCTCTTCACAAAATGGGACACTAAGGAAACCCTTGGTTCCCATGCGTTGAGACAACTTGGTAAAGGACTCTAACCTCTCTATCCTTTGAATGCCTTCAAATCCGACAATGTTCTCAATCTTGTGGCCGATGTCAGCTTCGTACTCAATCCTCTGAGGGCTGTTTTTGGGCAAGAATGTCTCGAGTGCATCGAAAGGGATCCACATGTAGTTAAAGCAAGAGGTGATTCTTGATGCAAGTCCGGCTGTTGCGCCCAAATCACAGTCCTCATCGACCATGGTCACGATACGAGGACTTAGGTTTCTTACCATGTCGAGGAAAGAATCCCGGCAAGAAACTAGGTTGCTAGAAGTAGAACTGCCCATTTGCTCATCGGGCAAATATCGTAGCCAATTTTGGCAGTTTACTACAAGAGCCTCGTCAACCCTAAGATTGAGTTGGGAAGGATTGAGTTGTCTTAGTAGCAAATCATAGTGATGAAGAATATCAGATGAGGATTCTTGGGGTATTCCAATTTCAACTATGTTAAATTCAAAAGGGACGTCTCTATACTTAGCGAAATTCGTCAAACGATGACCGATTTCTTCGATGGATGCGTTGAGCAAAGGAGGGACTCTTGGCCTCCATGAAAGAACAGATATTCTCAGCATTGGAGGGTCTGCAGGCCCTTTTGCTAATGCATCAATGAGAGTTGGCCATTGCATGCAGTGAGTTATGCTAAAATCCAAGATGTGTATTCTTGGAAACCCTTGAATTGCCTTGAGAATGGCACCATTTGATGCACAGAATCCAAACCTATGCCACGGGATTAGGTCTACGTACCCGGCTAGCTCGGTGACCGACATCAGCCTTCTGTGAAAGGTGGGTCCACCTCCAGCTCCTCCTCCGGTGGCCGTGTTGAAATTGACTGGGGTTGGACAAACCCTAGAAGCCCTTGAAATGAGAGCCTTGAGGAAGTATGAGGCTAGCCTTTGGTTGGGATCACCGATGGAAGAGGCGACGTTGTTGAGGACCCACATTACTTGTTGAGCCAATGTAACGTCGTTGGTCTCAAGGGCGCTCGCGCAGTGAAGTAAAAGCTTCTCTATGCATGCTCCGTCGAGGGTGCTAAGGCATCCTGTCAGTGCACTTGAGATGGAGTTTTGTGCCGTGGTGAAATGGTTAGGGTTTTGTAATGGAACAGATTGTGAGTTTCCTCTTAATTCTGCTTTCATAGTAGTTTCTTTCTTTTCAGTTGATAAAATGAAGTTATAGGTCAAAGAATTAGGGTTTTTAAGTTTTTCTTGTATGCAAATGAGAGATCATTGGGAGATCTCAAAACCTTAATAGGAGAGGAGAAGAGGGCATAATTGTCTCTTTCTTTGCTAGATATAGAGTATGTGTTTGAAAGAAAGGAAGACAAGGGAAAGAGGAGAGAGTAGACAAGGAAGCAATTTCATATTCCACTCTTGACTAGGGTTTATATACATAGAGACTAAGAAAAGAATATCTTTGTGATTGATTAAGATAACATGAGCTAAAACAAGAGGGTGTACATAAAGAGCCATAAAATGGGAAGAAATTTGATGACAAGAATCCCATGAATATCCACTTATCCATTTGTTTTTCTTGAGTAGATAAAGAAAATATCAAATATTTTCGCTATTTTTCCTCGTTTTAGGACTACAATTATGACACAGTGTTATCATTCATGTGGTAGAAGCGACACCATCTCTTTACGTATTCTATAAAAGACCCTGAATTCAAAGCCAAAAGAACAATCATCAGAAGAATATTAAGACATGACATTTCTCGTACCAACTAAAATTACACGAGATGTCGAGAGCGCAAAACCCCTAATCTATACTCTACCGAACATTAATACATGAGTAAGAGATATGGACTAAACCTAATCGTCCCTTGTGTTTCACTTTTCTGCCAGAGGTAAATCAAGTAAACCACATCGTCTTAAATCAAAATTTTATTACACTATATAAAAATATTCTTTTTGAAAAAAGACTTCAAATATAGAATAACCAATCAAACAACTACACACTTTTAGCTCGTTATATCGTTATTATTTGACCCCTTTAACAACTAACAAAAATTTCTTGGATTCCATTGGCGTTTACGTTAGCCCAAATGAATTCAACTTTTAAGTTGAACAAAAGATTGATAACTTGACCTACTTTGGTAGAATTAGCTTCTTTCATCACTTAATTAATTCTATAAAAACAATAAAGTGAAATTGAGATTGATTAGAGAAGATTTGGTTAAGGAACAAAAGGTAATGAAAACGTTAAGAAGCTGCCCTTATTGCCGGCCGCCTCATTGTCGGATTTGTGTGGTGGAATAATTAGGACAAATCTTTGTGTTTTGTTTATGTAATTAATTATGGTTTAGCATTTTGTGATTGATGGCTACCCTTCATTCCCATCTTTGTTGCGCTTCACCTTGCTTTTCAAGGTCATATATTTAATGCCAACAGAAAAGACAAGTGGGCTTCTTGCAATGCAAACCAATTTTATTACTTCTTTTTCCAAACAAAAGAACGAAAAAATTATTAATTTATTTAGCCCTTTGGTTCTCTCTCTCTCTCTCTCTCTCTCTCTCTCTCTCTCTCTCTCTCTCTCTCTCTCTCTCTCTCTCTCTCTCTCTCTCTCTCTCTCTCTCTCTCTCTCTCTCTCTCTCTCTCTCACTCTCGTTATGCTTGCTTTAGAACAGTATTTATCAGTAAAATTTTACGATTTCAGTGGAAGAAATATGAATTTCCACTGTAATTATTATACCTGCGCAACGACTATTAATTGTTATTTTTGCAAGTAAGATAAAAAATATATGTTACAGCTAAAACTTGTGCCAAATAATATGGTTATGGAAAAAATTATACCGAATATTGATTAATCGTAATTAAAATTTAAATTTTTCATATCGATTTTATCTAATCTTGCTGACAGATAATATTATTTTTAAGATTTTTTAAGTAGTATTTCTAGTTCAGGGAATAATCATTCTTTTTGTATTGTTTCCTTAATTTCGATGTTGATCCTTGGCCATAATTAAGGAATAGGAAGAAAGGACAACAGTAAGACTACTTTCATACGGCTACCAGTACTGTGAATTCAATATCTTATTTCAAATTACAACAACTTTTATTCTATTATATATATATATATACACACACACGCATATGTTAAATAAAATAACAAAAACAATAGAATTTGACATAAAAAAAAAAAAAAAAACCAATCCACTAATTATACGGGAAAATTGTAGTTCTAATTTTGTAAATATAAGTGATAGCAATTTTAGTTGTGTACGAATTCATTTTGACAATTTTATCCTATAATTTTGAAAATTTTACACATTTAACTACAAAAATAACCAGAATTATTTTTAATATTTCATCCTCAATGTGCGAATTTTTAAAGTTACAAAATAATATTATCAAAATAATCTGTATAAGATTAAAATTGCAACTCCATACTTACATGAATATAATTTTAATTTCCCCCCACTAACAATGTGTTGATAACTTTTGGACACGTTCCCAACTTTTTAATATTTCATAAGTTTCATCTCGATAACAATTTTAAAAAAAAAAAATCTCAAATTAATTGAAAATTATGAGTGAAATTTGTGTCAGCTGAAGCTTACGATTGTTCATCCCACAGTCAACTAAAATGGTGTGGAGTGGGCTGTTGCAGGCCTGTTTGATTGTGTTTTCAGTTTTCAATAAAAAAATATGTATTTTTAGTTTTATATAAATTTTTATTAAAATGAGAATATGGTTGAATTAGTTAGCGACATTGTGTTTCATATTGAATTGAGGTATCAAATCAATATATTTTTAATAAGAATACGTATAAACAGAACATGTTTTCACTTTAATTATTATTTGCATTTTTGTTACTTTTTTCAACCATGGATAAGCCCTGGTTGTACATTCAGGGCAACTGTGTGTTGTGTGATAGCCAGCTTATTGAGACTCACTCTCATCTATTTTCTTAATGTAGGTTTTCTGCACATTGCCCAGTAATTTTAGTTTGAACCTGATTCAATCAAACTTGAACTAATTATATAATAAGTGTAATACACTTGTCGTGTCATTGGTGTACAGTTCAGAAAAATTGACGAATCACATAGTAATTGTATATCACACTTGCTCAATAATTAATTTGATTCGACCAAATCTAATCCGACCAAGAATTTTCCACGTTGCCTGGTGCAAAGTGCGGATGTAGTGGCCATATGAGGAGTGGCGGAGAAGTATCTAATGGGCCAGTGCAAGATAGAGAGGGAATCTTGTTATCAATGCTGCTTATAAGCTCTTCTATTCTCTTTCTTTATCGCGGGCTAAATATTTTTTTAGTCTTATAATATTAAGTTATTATTTTTTTTTGGTACCATAACTTAAAGTAAGTGTCGATTTCAGTTTTATAAAATACGATTTTAGGTATTTTTTGTCCCAAGTTAATATGCGTGGCCATGATTTTATGTATTTTTAGTCCCATAAGATATGATTTTAGATATATTTATTCCCACGGTTTTATGTATTTTTAATTCCAAGTTAACGGTTGTTAATGAACATGGCAAAACACATGACCTTTTGGGACTAAAAATATCTGAATTCATATTTTATGGGATTGAAATAGTCACTCTAAATTGTGGTACCAATGAAAATAATGAGCTGAACTTATTGAACTAAAAAAGTATTTTGCCTTTTTATCACATTACAAATTTATTAATCTCCAGAGCAGGTGGGAACCATGGTGCTCGAACATATTAGGTAACGAATTTTGTCTGAAGACAAGCCTTATACTTTGCAGTTCTCAGTGTCTGAAGACCTGCCTTATGTGAACCTATATTTGTATATGTATATGTATACTAGTTGTCGTGGCACGTCGTTTCTGTATGTATATATTAAATAATTTTTATGTTTTAAAATATATTATAAATAAAAGTAAAATATATAAACCAACACATCACATTAAAAACGACAAAGAAAAAAAAAACTAATTTATCAGTTAATATAAAATTTGAAAAGTTGAATAAAGTAGTTATCATATCAGTTGAGGGTTATTTTTGGCATTATAAAAAAATGGTGCGGTGGTGTCATTGACCGCCATTTGTGAGTAAAAATTGAATTTTTTTTTTATATAATAGTATAGATGACATCTACATGTGATAAATACTTAGCGTATGTGGCACACTTAATGAAAGTGCACGGTTCACTAAATTTAAAAACAAAATGGTCGTTTTATTATTGCACTAACGTTTTATTTAAAAAATTTATTTAATTTTTTATATGATGTTGAAATAATATTTTTATGAGATATACTTTAATTAGATAAATCAAATAATTATTCAAAAAATTAATTTTTTATCTTGTGGGTTGAAACAGACACTAGAAAAAACAAATTACTTTTGCCTGCGTTTTATTTGCTATGGGTTGAAAACCGTGGCATGTAATTATTATTAACCTTGATAAATAAAATTCAATGCAGAAATTTAGTTTATTCGCTATGAAAATTATTTTGTCATGGTTAATAGTCATGGTAAATGTTTTTGTCATGGTTATCGGTCATGATAAATGTTTTAGCCACACTCACAAAAATCACGATCAATAACTGTTGTGTGGTCGTGATCAATGACTATTTATTACAACTATTTATTTTTAGTCATGACAATCAACCACAATTAAATGTTATATTTCTTCTACCGAGAGGGAAAATGGAAAAAACAAGTGGAAGTTGATGAGAAAAAATAAGGGATCTAGAACAAAAATAATAGACTAAAGATATCAAATCATACTTTTCAATCAAAAAAAAAAAAAAAAAAAACCATAAATACTAATGATAGTCCTACAATTATGTCATAAAAATTTGGGTTAATTACACTTAAACTTCCTACGAAAATACAAAATTACACTTTTTCCTAAAAAGGTTTTAAAATTACACTTACACTCCTTAAAATTACCATTTACACCCAACCTCCTTCCATTAAATTTGGACAAAAAACGCTAACATCAACAGAAAAAAAAAATTACATTAATTTTTAATGGTGTCCTCATTTAACATTCCTATGTATATTTTTCTACTTATGAAGAAATAATTTTAATATATATATATAGACTGAGATTAACATCACTATATTTTTCTCCTTATAAGTACAAAATTATTATATAGAAATGTTATATAAAGATTCAGATCGAAAATTTATATAACATTTTTTTACTAATGTCAGCATTTTTTGACCAAATTCTAACAAAAGGAAGTCAGGCATAATTGTAAACAGTGAATTTTTAGAGGGGTGTAGTGTAATTTTGAAATATTTGTAAGAAAAAGTGTAATTTTGTGTTGTTAGGGGTTCAAGTATAATTAATCCTAAAATTTTACAAAATTATGCGTCGGATCGGATCATCGGAAGCGTACATTAATCAATACGACCGAAAAGAATTTATGATCAAATAAAAGTTTTGGGCCTGCTTGGAAATTTTAGGACATTAAAGGCCCAAAATGGAATCTATATTTCCAATGGTCTTTGTGTGGGTTGTACTATTCTCTATGATGGGTATCTATACTATTATTCAAAAAAAAAAAAAAAAAGGCCTTCTAGTGTACCAATTTTCAAATTCTCAAATTTATCATTTACTTATTTTTTTCTATCAAAAAAATATAATCATAGTAGTAATTTTAATGATGAGTAACGGAGTCCAGCAGCACCACAAAATATCGAGGGATCTTTACGAAAGTCCCAAGATTGTAGGGGAGACTAACCTGCAGAGAGGGGCAATACTTTGATATTTAAGTCAGTAATGTTCGACTAAGTAAAATAAAAGAAAAATTGAATAAAGTGAGAATAATGGTAAAGTGAGATGTTGTGTGATGATTCGTGTGGGAATTGCTGAAAAATATAGAGAATTTCGTATGCAAAAAGGGGATGCAAAGTAGGGTAAATGTTACTTGTAAGTTGCAAAAATGCAAGATGTAAGTTTGTAAGATGTAGGATGTTCCAAATGACTGCACAATGTGCTTCTTTTATAGCTGGTATTGAACCCAATTTTGGGGGAGTTAGGTTGAGTGTCGTATACCGTTAGAAACCCTGAGAAGTCAGCTTCTCAACCCAACAAACCGCACATGAATCGGAGTTGAATTGGTGCAGATATAGCCGTTTAAGTTGACCTTGCCACATCTATCATATTTTTCAGAAAAATAGTTACTTGCTGAGGAAGACCCGGATTCTGGCCAATCTATTGGGAATTTGAATGAGATTTTTCAGTATGACGTGGCTCCATGTGTTGGCCAGCTGTGTGATGTAGAATTTAAATTGTTTGATGACTAGGCTTGTTGTACGAGCCTTTTTCGTGGACCTGTCAAGTTAGTGCATAAATAATGATACTAAGTATTAATTATTTATGATTGTACAAATGGTATAATTAATTGTTGTTTCTACAAATAAGCAAAAACATTAATTAAAATTAATTATCATGCTAAATGCCCTGACTATAGGCAAAATTTTTATAAATATAAATTAATCATGATCAATATTTAAATTATCACATCTATTGTATTTATTGTAGTAAATATTATTGATTTATTATTTGAAGTACTCTAAAAGTGTATGGAATCAATATATATATATATATATATGTTTTTTGTGTATACCCATAAAGTCATAAACAAATCAATTATTGAGGAAATAATTATGTGTCCAGTAATGTCATTTCTTTTTCTTATTATATTTTTTTTAATGATGTGCCTGCCATATCGGTAATCTTTTAATAGTACAATAAATAATAATGATGATGATTGGCAGTAACACGTGCAGCCAATAATTGTACAGCTCTGTCTAATCTTCATTAATTAGAGTCCCACAACTAAAAATTAATTAATTCCCAGAATTAGGCCGGTTCCCATAAGCCGACTTATAAATACATCAAGGATTTTAATAGGGTGTTTGCAAGAATTTCTGCTTTTAAAGAATTAATTTTTATAAAAAAAATTAAAAGTTATAGTAGAATTAAAAATTGGCAATATTTATAAAAAAAAATGAAAATCAGCTAAAAGTTAAATTCGGTAGTATTTGGGGAAAAAATATTTTTAAAATAAGTTTAATTAATTAAATACTATTTTGCCCCTATGTATAGATAAATTATTCAAATTATTTGAAAATTCTAACACCAACTTTATATGAGCAATATTAAAAATAAATTAAAAAGGGTAAAATCGAATTGAAATTATTATAATGAAGGTAAAGTAACCTAAAAGGAAATTGAATTTATTTACAAAAAAGCCAAAGCAGCTAAAAGCACCCCTAATGTGTTTCCAGCTTTTGGTTTAAAAATGCTTTTCATAGCAGTTTTAGAAGAAAAAATTGACATCTCAAAGGTCTCCAAGCTGAAAAATACTTTTTCGAAACTCGCGCAAACACTCCCTTAAGGATGCCAAATCAATACATTAATATTAACATTTCGATAAATTGGAAAATACATCAATTCAATCAATATATCAATATGATTGAGAGCAACAAATAAATTACAATAATTCAAAAAGTACTCACAAGTTTAGAAGGACTCAAATCTATGACCTCGAATTTATTAATAAAATTTTAGCCTTAACCATTAGATTAAAACATCAATGACACCTTTAACAACTTTTATGGGTGCAATTATAACAAATATCATGATCAGATTAAATATTATGGTGAATATTGATTTATCGTGATCAAAACTCAAGTCTTTTGCATTGATTTTTATTTGACGGTACTGAATATTATTATTTGATGGTACTGGATATTATTATTTAAGGCGTTCATCTCAACAGTAAGGTCAACATTTCAAGACTTTTCATTTGATTGAAGACTTCTTCAAGTTTAAGTTCCACGTAAATATTTGTTTACTTACGAAATTGTGAATATTTTGATGATATATTATATGGTATAACTGATCATTTTTCATTAAAAATAAGCACGAGTTCAAATTCTACGTAAAGTTGGAGATCCAATTTTGATTTTTTTTTTTAAAAAAAAAGATACGTTTTGTCAAACGAACGGATGGAAATAATTTGACGATTCGCATCTCACTAGAATAATATTAAAATATGTCCAAGTGGGTCACACGTGACCAATTTGATTATTTTATTTATAATTAAAGTCTTAAGCCATAACAAAAACATGACAATTGATATATTGTATAGAAATCTACAACTTTGTACATAACTCAAAATCTTTGGCAATTTTTATTTATTTAATTAAGTCACGATGAAAATTCGGACATGTGTTAAATTCATTAGAGAACATGTGAAAAATTAATCCTCACTAAAATATTGTAAAATTCGAGCAATTAATCGGATAAGTGATGAGTCATAGTTGTTTTTTAGATGGTAATTATATTATTACATTAATATTTGCATTGATCTGGAAAACACATTAATATACTAAGAAGAATCATAATAAATTACAATAAACTTATATAAAATGAGACAAATATCCAGACGTTCGGTGAGACTCAAACTCATATTTCAAACTTGTTCGTGGAACCTCAACCTTAAGTAATATGCTAAAACATCATTAGTATAAGATATAATGGTTCTTATTATCTCCATATGTGCTCTAATTTTTTTTAGTAAATGATATACATATATATATATATATTTGATGGAAAATAAAATTCTTTGAAATACTTACAAGCTGTCTTAAAACTGATTCAAACAATGTTTTGAATCTCAATGCAATTCGGATAGTCGAACCACTCAAATCGTTGATTGATTCACAAAATAGGCCGAATAAACTAAGAAAACCATAAGGTCCAAAAAAATGCCTTTTTTTGTTCTTAAAAGAAACATCGACCTAGATGTTTGAATAGGTACTGGGTCGATTAAACTGGTGGATCCATTGTCTTGTATAAATAGAACATGAAAAGCCCTAAAAGTTTTGGTATATTTACACAATGTTTCTTGTATTAGATGTTTAATAGTTTGTATTTCAGTCTACTTTATTATATTGACATATCATATTAAAATACAAAAAACAAAGAAAAAGAGTGAAATGTTTAAAAGGTAGATGTTTTTAACTGTATTAATATTGTTTATTATTTAAAATTATTATTAATATATTAATAATAATTTGACATAAATATGATGTCACTTGTTCGATCATGGTTGACCCTTTAGTTGAACCAATGAACTATAGCCTACTTAATTTTTGAGTTATTAACAATCTAGATTTCAAAATATTGGATTCAGGTACAATCAACTTGATTTAAATTAAAATTTTCCATGCAAACTTAAGGCAATGACCTATTTATAGGCATGGGCGGTGGAATTCACATGCAACGTTAGAGTTGTTCTTCGTCTAGGGCATAACATATGTTATTTGCAAAAATGATCAATCGTCGATGAAGCCTTATTTGAGTATAGAGTTTGAATCTCGTGAATGTGAATATATAATCTATTTTTTATGATAATATTTTGTTTCTTTGAATATATTTGTTAATTTATAAATATTGATGTATTGAATTAGTATTTGAGTTTGAATGTAATAATAATATAGTAATAATTCAAATTTTATAACAAAAACAAAGGAAAAACTTATCAGTTAAAACTAATCGAAAGGGCACATTCTACGTGCGTCCAAGAAAAATATAATAAGATAATAATAATTAAAAAAAAAAGATAAGAAGAAAGTAACAAAAAAGTTGGATAAAATAAAACTTAATTGCAAGTTTTCAAAGATGCATTTGGGCTAATTATAATATAGTTATGAATGGGTTTTTTTGGCCTCTGCCAATTGCGGCGGACGTGGAAAACGTGCTAGCGGCTTAAATAGTCGTCAAATAAATAGTACTGATTTCTTATAAAATAATTTAATAGTATGAAATTTATTATATTTGTTCTATCCATTCCAATTTAAAAATTGATTTAATATATCAATAATTCAAAATTATACTTATACTCTTCTCTCCCGAGTTTTGATGTAATTATACTTAGACCCTTTGTAGTTTGAAAAATTGCATTTAGTACACTGAAGTTTGCTTCCGTCTAACAAATAGATCCTTTCATTATCAAAATTCACCGAATTTGTTGATATTAACAAAAAAAGATCGATATATACCATCGATTGACTTATTGCGGGTTAAATATTTTTTTTTTTTTCTGGCTAAACTTTCATTATAACAGTGGAGATATACCTCCTCACATACATTAACGTGAAGATGTATAAAGATAATTTGATCATAAAAAGAATTGTTTGACCTACAATAATTATTCACTAATAAGTTAATACATGATAAATAATGATTTTCAATTATTTTTTTTGCTAAATCAATGAATTCAATGAATTTTGCCTAACGGAGGGACCTATTTATTAGACAAACGCAAACTTTAAGGGTACTAAAAATAATTTTCTAAATCACATGAAGTTTACGTGTAAATACACCAAACTTCAAGATAGAAAATGTTATTATCCCTACTTCAAACCAACAAACACATTCTGTATTTAGACTTTAATCTTACCAATTAAGCAATTTCATATTTGCACGAATTTTCTAGTCAATTGTACCATAGTATCATGATTAATTGTACAATTATGGCTTAACACATCAATTAAGTCTAATTTCCAACTTGAGTTCATATTATTATGACTAGCTCTTGTGGCACGTCCTTTCTGCGTGCATATAATAAATATTCTTTTATATTTTAAAATATATTATTATTATAAATAAGAGCAAAATATAAACCATTGCATCACATTAAAAAAATAAAAGAAAAAAAACTAATTTATCAATTAGTAAAACTTTGGAAGTTAAATAAATTGGTTATATTATCAGTTAAAGGGCATTTTTGACCTCACAAAAAATGGTGCAGCGGTGTAATTAACCGCCATTTGTGAGTGTGGAGGGTGTTTTTTTTATATAATAGTATAGATGTTAGATGTTCAAATTTTATTTATTGTAAACGTTCATTTACTGTGATAATAATTAGAGATAGTTACACTGTTTTACTTTGAAATTTGGTGTAATTACACGAAAATATTTTATGATTTAGAGAATTAGAACTAGTACTCTTGACGTTTGTTTTCATCCAATAAATAAATCCATTTGTTAGTCCAAAATTACAAAATTTATTAATATTAGTTAAAAGGTCGAATAAAAATCCATATTATCCCCGATTGACTACGGATTTATTATAGGTTAAACATATCTGATCTTATGATAAAACTATATATCTCCTCGTATGCATTAGCGTGTGAAGATGTATGATGTTAGGTTCGTTAGAAAATATTCTTTTGACTCTCAGTAAGTCAATCGGGGTTGTCTATTTGTTTAAAAAAACAAACGTTAAAGGTATTAAATATAAATTTTCGAAACTACAGAAGATTTACTAATAATTATACCAAATTTCATATAAGAGCCGTATAATATCCCTAATAATTATTTTAGAAATAGTGGTTGGTTAATTATAAATTGTTATTAAATGTTGATGAAGGATACATTAACTGTTGACAGTTGAAACTTCTACCATACACTAAATTTACATTAAATAGTGGGTGCAATTTTGATAGATTTTTAAGAATAAAATACCAATTTATATAAATACGTATAATATTAGTATTTACAATAATATACATGTTTATTAAAAAAATGTTTCATACCCAACCCCCTCCCCTGTTGCCATCCACTGCACCTGGTCTCGTAGGCCCACCGTCCTTCCCCAACCCCTTTCCTCAGTCGCTTTGTCTATTCCCAGTTATACATATATATATATATATAATCCTCATAAAAATGGTTGGCGCAAACAATCCAAAGAAAAAGAAAAAAAAAAAATTGTATGAGCCCAAAAGTATGCATGGCTCAAGGTGCCCCTAAGGGGCCAGTTCAGGTAAGGGCCTAGAGTCCTGCCAGGAGGCCTAGTTCAGGTAAGGGCCCCTAGGGAGTCCGTCAGGAGGTGCCCCTCAGAAAATAAATTTGTTAAAAGAAGCTCAATCTCCCCAAATCCGAGGAGGCCTAGATCCATAAGGGTTTCACAAACCTACAAAAAAAGTTTAGCGCCTAAAATTTTCCAATTAAAGTAAAAGGCCATGTCACATGGCGTCCACGGAAGGTCTAGTTTGGGAGCACACTCCACAGAACAGATAAGGACCAACCACCTTCTAGGGGACACATGGTCTCCTGTTGGGAGAAGGTGTCTCCTCAAACCACCTCGTCGAAAATTCGGGAAGACATCCTTATCCGTAGAAGATACCCTCATCCGTGGTGGACTCCAACTGCCTCCCTATAATCGCAAGTCTCTAATCGCCAAGAGATATCCCTCCACCAAATCCAGGGAGAGGGAGGGAGGGAGGGGGTCCTCCACCGAATTCGTGGAGGATTCAGCCATATCTAAACACTTTGAGATTATACTCTACCAAATCAACAAGTATTTCCCACCAAATACACGAGGGATTCGGTCTTCTCCAACCAAATAATTGTTGCTTATCAATTGAGAACTCCCCCAGTAGGAGAAGGCAATTTGAGCCTACACATCACAACCTTCAACCTCATGCTACCACTTTAGTTGAAATAAACATTGCAATTTCATACTTATAGCTTTACTTCAACATCAATATCTCATTTATACACGAAAAATTAGAAATAACACTCTCATTTCCACTCTCTTTGCATTCCATTTGACTACTTCCTGCTCCAAGTGGACCCGAACATCATTTTTTGCTCGCATCAATATTACATATATACATATATATTTAATTAAATTTTACATAAATATATATTAACTAAATATACCATTTTAAATTTGTGCCGTCAATCCAAATTAAATAAAATGTAAACTGTTAATCTATTAGTTAAATTTGAACTTTATATTTAAATCAGATCCAATGGTTTTTATATAAGGATATAACTATCATTTCATAGAAAAATTAAAAAAGGCGCGTGTAATACACAAAATCACGTGAGAGGTGTTTTTGTTTCAATTTTAAAAATTAGAGAAGGATAAATTACTAATTTTTTTTTCATATGAGGATAAATTATGCATTTCCAATGCGATAGGGATAAATGCATTTTATTCAGAATCACCAAAAATTCATTAAAGCTTTCTTGACAATTAAACATTAGATTTTTTTTTTTCATATAACAAATGGGAAAGAAGTTAAAGTCTATTTAATTGATCTATTAATTTACTTTTCTCTCTCCACATTTTCTTTCATTTCCTCTCTAATTTATTCGTGTCTTTATTTTCTCTAACTAGTCTAGTCTCTGTCTTACCTTTTCTCTCAAATATTGAATAATATACATAGAGTTAGATGAGGGCCTCAATGAACATCTTTAATCATTAAGATTATAATTATCGAATTCAGATCAAACCCAAGTTGTCTCCGAACCTCTCATTTAGGACAATTTTTCTTATTAAATTGCTTTCGTCTGAAAAAACATAGCATAAAACTTCAAAAATTATTATTTATGGCCCATGGAAGATAGTAATTCGAGTAAATTATATCGACATTCTCGTATATCAAACTTAATTACACAAACACGTTACATATTTTATAAAATTATACGTACACCCTTTTACTGGAATAGTGTAACACTACAAAAAAAAAAAAAAAGAAAATTATTCTCTACACTATAAATCACCACAGTTTAAAAACTATTGTAAATCAATAATATCTATCACGATAGAATAAAATCGATCCGAAAGCTTAAGTTTTGACCACAATTAATCAACATTCGCATGGTTTTACCTATGATCAAAATATTTTCCAACAGTTTTCAGTTGTATCAAATACTTTTGCCCCACTTGCATGCAGAAACAACGGCTAATCGCGTTGCGCAGCCATAATTAATCAGTATCCACCATGATTTTTTATTTCTAACAATAGTAATTAATCATAGTAAAAAGTAATGTACTGTACCTCAAAAATATTTGTGTAAAAATCCACTAGTAAACAGAGAATATATTTATAACCTCAATAGACGTACATACAATTCTGAAAACATTTGTGTAATTAAACCCAAACTAGAAAAGTGTGAATGCGACCAAAAGAAATTATTGAAGTGGTGGACAGACAGACGGCCAGGATCATCCACACAAAGCTGCGCAACCAACTGCGATGTCCACCATTTCTTTGGAAAAGGAGAAAATCCAGAATTACACCACGTGACGGTAATTAGAAAGTGACACTATATATGCCCCCACGCACCAATTTGAAGCTTCCCAGAACAAGAAACGTCCTCTCACACTCCAAAGAAAAGCATCATCATTCATCACCACTCTCTCACTCACATCCCTCCAAATCTACACACACAACACACACTCGAGATTATGGACATCATTGATGATGAGTATACAAACTACTGGGAAACCAATATGTTCCTTCAAACTGAAGAACTCGACGGGTGTGCATTCTGATCTGTGTGTTTGTATTTGGTGTGCGTTCTGACCTGTGTGTTTGTATTTGGTGTGCGTTCTGATCTGTGTGTTTGTATTTGATGTACTTTTTTTACCTTGAATTTTCGAGGTATTGACTTATGTATATTAATTTGGTTACGCAGTTGTTTCTTCGATGAAGCCCTATCTGCGTATTATGACTCGAGCTCGCCAGACGGGGGGAACTCCTCGTCGCTGACGTCGTCGAAGAACATTGTGTCGGAGAGGAATAGGAGGAAGAAGCTCAACCAACGGTTGTATGCTCTAAGATCAGTTGTTCCCAACATCACAAAGGTATAGTGTATGGTCCCCCACCCCCATTGTAATAAAAATATATTATCTGTCATTATAATATAATATCATATGATATAATTCCACTAGGAGTTATAAATTGATTAGTTGAACTAGAATTGGAATAATTTAATCCTCAATAATTTGATGAGTTGGGAAATTGGAATTGATGTAGATGGACAAGGCATCAATCATCAGAGATGCAATTGAGTACATCAAATCACTCCAGGATGAAGAGAGGAGAATTCAGAATGAAATTTCAGAGTTGGAATCCTTGTCACCAAACAGTGGGAAATTAATGGAGTTTGATGAAGAGGATACAATGTTTTGGTCTAAGCCAAAAAGAACTAGAATGGAGCTTTCTTGTGATTCTACAGGCTCAAGATTGTTTGTCATGCCTTCTCCTGTTGAACTTCTTGAGGTTGGTTTTTCATATTTTTTTTTAGGTTTATGATATTTGAGTAAATTACGACGGGCTCTATTGAAATTTGTCATAATTATAAATACCCCTTCGTTGTTTGTAAAATTACAAATACGCACTCTGAAATTGACGGTTATCTAAAAAATAGCCCCTTGTGACAGCTCATTGTAAGGGGCGTATTTGTAATTTTTCAAATGACAAGGAGTAATTGTAATTATGACAAACCTCAGGAGAGTTTTTTGTAATTTGCCCTGCAAATTTTTCGGACAAACTGGTACCGTTTTGATTAAAGCGATCTTGTATAATGGACTCTGGTACCTGCAGAGGCCACTGTGGGGTACATCTTTTAACGTTTTTTTTTTTTAAACGAGCCCATACCTTTTCACATCAAACAAATAGACGATGTATATATATGGAATCATATATATAAAACAAACTCATCTTTCTTTCATATTATTGGACGCGTCACTATCTGATATTAAATGAAAATACTATAATATATCGTGCCAGATGGGATTGTCGAAGACATGAATAAATAAAATATGATGTTAGCTGGCCGTACCATTAACCATGATGGGTTGTTGAATTTTACTGTATTACCTAACTTTTTTTTTTTCAAATAAAAATGCAAATTATTAGGTTGTAATGATTATATTTGAAATTTGCAGTTAAGAGTATCAAAGATGGGAGAGAAAACTTTAGTTGTGAGCTTGGAATGCAGTAAAAGAAGAGACACAATGATAAAGTTGTGTGAAGCCTTTGAATCTTTGAAGCTCAAAATCATTACTTGCAGCATCAATGCTTTGTCTGGAAGGCTTTTCAAGACTGTATTCCTTGAGGTACTTTACCCTGTCCTCTCTTCACTTCTCCTCGTTTCCTTTAGAGCTCAAAAAATAAATTAAATTACTCGATATTCGATTGAAATTAATCGATAAAATCTCATCTGAATTTGATCGTTCAATTCGACATGTACAAAAATAATAATATATATTTAAAAATATTAAATTACTCAAAATCAACTCATATCTGATTCAATTAAAAACTCGTCCGAACTAAATTGGATCAATAATCAAGTCATAATAATTCAAACAAACTTGAACAATAATGTGTTCGACTCGACTTACTCGAATCGAATCAATTACCCTAGAGACAAAATTAATATTTCCTTTGTTAAATTTATTACTAATTTTTTTATTTAAAAAATGATTAAAATTTTTATATTTTATTATTCTATGGATATCGAAATAACAATTATAGCCCAAAATTATTGGAGAGTTATATTGGGTTTAGTGTGTTAAAAAAATTATTTTTTTATTAGTATAGGAGGGTCCATCAATTGGACCACAATTAATAGATTTCTTTATTATATGATATGATGATGATTCTACATAGATATATACTTTACTAAAGCATTTTTGTTAAATATATGCTTTAATAAAGTTGATAAGTAGTAATTCTTTTTATTTACGTTATCAAACTTTAAGAGATGTCGATATAATTTACCTATACTATATGGGGTTTTGTGTTGTTTATGTACGTATATATATTGTCTTTGATTTTAGTATTTTAATTAATACTTAGAAATATATATTATAAAATTTTAATTATTTTTAAATTTTCAGGGGGACGAGGAAGAGAAGGATGCCCTAAGAGTAAAGATTGAAGCTGCTATAGCTGCACTGAATGATCCAGACAGCCCTATGAGCTACTGATTCAAGATTTCACAATTTTCCATTTTAATTTATTTTTTACACATATGAGTTGTTGTTTTTTTTTTTTTCTATTTTTTAGGTTTATAATAATGATTTATGTATTTTATTAGTAATTTTCTCATTTTATTATTATAGTGGCTAGACTGTAGTTTTACCTTGTTTCAGAAGAAATCCGTAAATAAATGTCATGTTTCCTTTTAATTTTTTCCTCTTATTTTATTTATTTTTCAAGTTTTCTTGTCTTTTACACCTCCTAAAGGTAGAATTTAATCACTTTTTCTTTTATGAATTTGGACTAATTTTTGAATAATTAATTATGAAAAAAGGTAATTTCGTCTAATTGATTTTACAAGAATTTGTTTTGAAAGAATTCTGAATTTTACTTTGTAAATTGCAGATTATTATGTTTGAACAATTCAAAAGTGATTGTTCCTTAAATTGTCAAACGAATTTAAAACTACAATTAACCAAAAGTTATTTAAACTTAAGTTGCCAAACACCCTAATTATAACTATATTTAAAATTTCAAAAATGATTTGTTTAGAAATCTGCCAAACAGATCCTTAATATTAATTAATTTCCCTCAACAATTTCCCAAGATACAACCAACCAGGGTAATGTGAGTATATTGTAACTAGTACTTGTTTCACTCACTATGATTCTACTGTATAATATTAATTTATTGTATGTACTGTGAGCTTATATATCAAATCAATATATTTAATATTGATATTGATGCATTTACTATGTGATTTATTAGGTTCGATTGAATTTAATTTAGATAAAAGTTTTTCATAATCAACCCTACATAAAAGAGGATATAAAATATGAGACGACAAACATCAGTCACAAGTGGGACGTCTGCACATGACTCATTTTCATCTTACTAGCGAGAACCCTCGAGAACGGACATGTAATAGGCTCGAATCTTACACAAGTTGAACACCGTAAATTTGAATTAAAGACGAAAAATTCTTGCTCAAACCAGATTTAATCGAACCAAATCAATTACAGAGCAAGTGCGAGACACTTGCCATGTGATTGATTACTTTTTCTATATTATACACCAATCACATGACAAGTATATTACACTTACCATATAATTAGTTCAGGTTCGACCAAACTCAATTTAAACTAGAATTCTCACTAAAGACCTGCCTGAATGAATTGTTTGAATAATTTGGTTCATATGCAACAAAGTTGCCCCCTCTATAGCCGGGCAGGATGGTCCATACATAATAGACATGTGCCTCCACACATTATTGAAAAAGCCTGCAAAAAACAACAAATTCCCAACACTGAAGAATCCCCTTCAGATTTACACACACAACACACAATAGGTCAACATGCCAAACAATAGTGATGTGGATTCTCTATTAAACTAGGGATATTTACGCCCCTTCGATGAGATTTGGTGTAATTACACGTAGATCAACTGTGATTTGAGAAATTATATTTAGTACTCCTGAGCTTTGTTCATATCTAACAAATAGGTCTCTCTGTTAGTCAAATTCACCGAATTTGTTGATATTAATAAAAAAAACTGAATGAAAATCAATATTTATCATCGATTGACTTATTATTGACTTATTGTAAGTCAAACAAATTTTTTTTATGACCAAACTACCATTATATATTTTCACACATTAATGCATGCGATGTGGTATATCTTTATTGTTATATGGCCTGCAATAAGTTAGTAATAAGTGAATCAAGGGTAAATATCGATTTTCATTAAGTTTTTTGTTAATATCAACAAATTCGGTGAATTTTGACTAACGGTGGGACTTATTTGTTAGACGGACGCAAACCTCAGAGGTACTAGATGTAATTTTTCAAACCACAGGGGGTCTACGTATAATTGCACCAAATATCAGGGAAAGGGGGTGTAATTATCCCTTTAAACTAACTCATTTGGGACAAATACAATTTTGGTCATCAAACTTAGCCGCTAATGCGATTTTGGTCCTCAAATGATTTGGAGTTGCAATTTTGGTTCTCAAATTATTTTTTTTTTGGAAATTTTGGTCCTTTCGTTAACTCCTCCAATTTTGTGGTATTTTTCAATTTTTAGACCTATACACTTCTTTTTCCTATATTTTTCGAACTTCAAGATGGAACAAAAAAACAAAACAAAATGAATTTAAGAAACAAATTTTCTATGTAATCTTAACATAATATTGTCAATAACTTGTTTTGTATATAACACATACCTATAATGTGTACCGCAAAAAACAACATTAATACTGAAAAATAAACATCATTGAGTTAATAAACATATTTTACTTTTCAGTATTGATATTGTTTTTCACGTTAAACATGTCGTAGGTATTGCATTATACACAAAATTAGTAATTGAAAATATTTTGTTAAGATTATATAGAAAATTTATTGTTTAAATTCATTTTTCTCTCTCTCTTGGAGCTAAAAAAAAAAATAGGAAAATGAGTGTATTTGACTAAAACTTGAAAATTACCAAAAAATGGGAGGGAAATGACAATTTTTTTCACTTGAATTGAAATTTGCATTAGCTTTGACGGAAGGACCAAAATTGCCAAAAAAAAAAATTGAGGACCAAAATTGCAACTCCAAATTGTTTGAGGACCAAAATGGCATTTATTTCAACTCATTTATATCAAAATTTCAAAATAAGTACTATAAACTAAAAATTATTATGGAAAAAATATTTGGGTAAATTACATCGATAGCTCCTGAAATTAGACCGAATTATACAAATACCTTTTGCCCTTTATAAAGTTACAAGTACACACCTTAAAGGGGTGTTTGTGTAGAGTTTCACCATTAAACAAATAGTATACTAGTAATTTTTTAAAATGTAGATTTTTTGTATAATTAGACCTATTTTTAGGGGACGTAAATGTTATTTACTTTTACTATTTTCACGCCAAATTATACATGAGTATGACGTAATTATTTGAGTATATTGTAACTTGAGTTTTAGGCGTTTGAGTTGTCTGACAACTATCCCTTTCAAGAATTAAAATATTTTAAATTAAATTGCAATTTAAAGAATCGAAGCATATTGCCAAACTAGTATATAATATTATAGTGAGATGCAACAAATTTCTATCTTTTTCCTTGTCTGTGTGTGTGAACGCATGGGAAGCGTGAAAGAAATTAAAATAAGATTTTTTTTTATTAGAAAATGATCAAATATATTATTAATAAATAATGAATTTATAATTATCTTGTGATTATAATGTCAACGATTACTAAAAAATTGCATTGGAAGCAGCTAATTGTCGATATTTTTAATAAGATTCCGATCCAAAGACACTCATTTGTTGTGGTTAAATGCAATTTATCGCTATGAAATTTGAAAAGTTAAAAAAAAAAACTATGAAAAACTAAAATCCAAAAAAAAAAAAAAAAAACTCCCTAGCATTTAAAAAAATGATACGAAAAACCACTGATCAGAGAGGTAATGTGCATCAATTTTAAATGTTAGGGGGGGTTGTATTTTTTTTTTTTTTTTCATAGGGTTGATTTGAATTTTTTAAAATTTTCATCGAGCGTAAATTGTATTTAATACAAAATATTGAGACGAGGCATTACATAATTAATAATAAGTTAAGAAAAAGGAACTTTTCTTTTTTTGGATGAGAGTAAATTTCATAAATTAAATGAAGGGTAGAATATACAATTTAGTTACTTTTTGTACGTAATACTACATAATTCAATATATTTTTATTTTAGTTATTCAACTAAACCAACTTAATTATTCACAAAATTATATAAAAAAAAATACTTTTAGGATAGCCACCTAACAGCATATTTAATTTGTTAGGAACGTTTACAAAAGCCACCTCAAATAAAAAATTATCTATAAGAAATATTTCGCTAATTAGCAACTTTTTTCAAATATATAGATTTTTCAAAAATAAAAAATTATCTGCTAGAACATAACTATATTCTTTTTGGAGGATATTAAGAGGCTCTCCTCACCATTGGATGGTTTTAATTTCCCTCGTCCAATCAATAAGGTGACTATTTTTTATTTATTTTTAAAAATAGAAGCGATGAATTTTTATTAATCGAAAGCAAAATGATTACATTCAATCCTATCGGCTATCAATATCGAATAGAGACAATTACAAACAATCAAATTAATAATATCATATAAACTAACACCTAATTATTGTAGCAATAAATCATACCTACTATACAGTAAAAATAATATTAACTCACGTAGGGGTTCGAATCCATGACCTCTAATATCATGGGACTTCAGTTTTGTCAACTAAGCTAGCCTCCTCGGCCAATAAGGTGACTACTAGAAATAAGAATAGGTATTGATTTGGGATCAATCAATTGAGAAAGGGTAAATTATATCGACACTTACGAAATTATGTCTAATAATAAAGCTCATTCCTTATGATTGTAATTGTCATTTACACATGACACTTTCTAAGGAACAAAAATTTACACAAACATCTATTAGAAACATCACATTGCCAATGAGGCCTAATTCTGATGGCAAAACTGAGGCCTCATGACTCTACGATCATAAATTCGAATCCCATCAATGCGTGGAATGATGTTCTACTTTAATAGTAGATGTCTAACTACTGTAATAATAAGTGTTGCTTAATACAGATCTTTGATATTGTCGATTTGTATAGAATTGTCATAGTTGTTGCTGTTAGATATTGACATGTGATATGAATTACTATAATTGATTTATTTTAAATAATAATAGTTAAAAAAAACAAAAATAATTACATCAGCAACCCTTTAGGGGTCTACTTGTAATTTAGCAAAGGGGAAGAATATTACATTGGCATTTCGTTAGAAGGTATAATTGTAATTTTATAAAAAATTGAATTTTTATGTAATTAGATCTAACTTCAACCAGTATCGATATAACTTACGTGAAAGATATATCCGATCTATAATTGTATAATAATACTATTAAATAACAATAAGGCCCACAATTAACTTTTTACCAACATAGGGTTCAAAGATTTTGAATTTTGATGGATTGTGGGGTCCATCACTTAGAAATATATCAACTAAATCATTAAGAAAAGATGCAGATGATCTTTGTAAATCTCGTGGATAGGGAAAGTGAGTTTCAATTTATTATTTTGACTTTTCTTTTTCTTTTTAAATAAAACGATCAATTATTATTTTATTTTAAATAAATTATTTACAATCATTCGTATCAAATAACTAACCAACAATTAAATAAATTGGGGTTAGTGTTACAAGTATAAGTAGTGGGTTTATTGGTCGGGTTACAGAATGGGCTGGATCAACAAATTGGGCCTTGGTGGAATTGGTCATGGGCCATCCATGTAGAGGGTGAAGTGGCGCTAGTGGCCTTGGGCCTTCCGAAAGGGTCATGGACCATATAATATAACAATTATTACTATTATTTTCGATTAATTATAATTGTCTCAATAATGAGGATGAATGAAACCTCAAATCTTTTTTATAATTAGATAATTAAGCAGCTTTGAATTCAAACTCTATTTATGTGTGTTAACTCCTACAATAATTATCTTAATATGCCAAAATATATTATTAACGCATTTAATTAATATTTAATACCATAGTGTATATAAATGATTTAATTTATTTAAAATTTTGACGTCTCGAATATATATCAAATGATTTCACTTATATAAAAATCGAAAATATATTAAATGATTTAAAGAAATAATTGTTTCCATTATTTTAAGTTTATTAATGTGCTCTCCAACAAAAAACATATGTCATATTTTCTTTCTAATACTAAGTTTTCAGTTAATTAGCATTAAATTACGTTAATTATACATTGAAGTATTGATTATCTTTGGTTTTTAGGGGAAGGAAGTTTTAAGATTAAAGATAGAAGCCGCCGTAGCTGCTTTAAAAAATCCACACACCTTCATCACCTACTGGAAAAATAATATTTTTTGTCCGATAAGTTAGCCTCGTTTTATTTTTTGTCTCATTTGTTATAGAATTGATATTTTGATCCTATAATTTACAAAAATAATTCGCACTTTTAGTTCTCATCTACTTTTTTCGTTGGTTTTTTAACAACGTCGTACACATGCCCAGTACATGACTGTTAAGTACTTTTACTGGAGGAAAAATTGATGCGTTTTTCAACTTGGCAACATTTTGGTGGGGAGGGGGAATATAACTATTTTAAGGGGGAAAACAAATTTTGAAGGAAATTAGGGCAAAGAAATGGAATTTCTTTGTTCTCTAATAGAAATTGAATTTTACCACCAGCAAAAAATACTTAAAAAAACAAACGAAAAAGTGGATGAGAACCAAAAATACGAATCTTTGTAAGTTACAAGACCAAAAGTGTCAATTCCGTAATAAATGTGATCAAAAGTGCAAAGGCATAAGTTATGGGACCAAAAATAATATTTCATCTCACATACATCCACTAAAAATGTCAACATCATTTACATAAATCACCATTGTTTTTCGGGAAATTACACATACATTCTTGGAAACGTCAACATCACTACACACAAATTACCCTTACTTTTATACCGTCACTAATAATTTCTATAATTACACAAAAGATATGAATAATTTGTATAAAATAAACTATAAATCAGGAGAGCAAACGTAATTATTCCTATATATTATTATAACACGAGATTTCTCATCTCCTATATTATTTGTTCCCCTGTTGCAACGTACACAAAGTTTCCTTTTATTTTGTCTTGTCAGTTTTAATAATGTTTTTTTGTGTACTGTTAGTAAGCTTGTCAATGTTATTTTATTAGCCCGTATTCAATAAATATCCATAATTATTTGTTTTCTATCCTACATATACTCTTAGTAATTTTCTCCTTTTTGTCTAAAATGTTTCTTTTATATTCATTTTTATAACTCCCTAATTTTCTTGTCTTTTGGCTTATTAGCTCAAATAATTAGGATTTAACTTTAATCATCAGTAATTACCCATCTTCGTAGAAACACTCGAATTTCACATTATATAATGTGTACATATATAAATTAAAGTGTTCAACCACCAAATTAATAAAAATATTGAAATTTGACCAAGAAAAAACACGTACCAAAAATTTGTTCCTTATTCAGTGTCGTATTTTCAGGTATATATTTAAACAAATCACGAAGTATAAGAGTCAGAATTCTTATTTCAATCAAATTTGATCGAACTCAAACCAATTATACGATAAGTATAATTCACTTGTCGTGTATATATAAGAGAGAACATGGCAAACGTAACCACAAAAATTAGGTTCAACAAACCAGAAATTACGTAGATTGTTTCGACTCACTTGTAGTTCCTATTCTGCTCCATATCCACTGTAAGAAGAGAAGAAAACCTAATATATAACAACGAATGAAGACTGCAAAAACAGATATTCAGCCAGGCTCATCGTTGGGGGAAGTTGGCACTCTTACAACTTTGCCCTGAAACGTCAGCATTTTAAGTCAAAATTCGTCCATGATAAGGATCTTATTCATGTCCTAAGATTGCTTGCTGATATTTCGGTTTTGTAAGTTAAGTATTAATAAAAGTTAAAGGTGAAAAAAAAAAAAAAGTGAAGTTGAACTACTCGAGAAAACAACTTGATGTTTACAAGAATTAGTCGTCGTGACGTGCTGATCTTGTATACATGTAATAAATAATCTTTTAATCTTTAAACTATATTATAAATAAGAATAAAGATACAAACTAACACATCACGCTTCCAGAAAGAAAGAAAATAAAATGAACTTCAGGGTATTATCGACACAACAAAAAGGAATGTAGTAGTGTCATAAGGTGTCGTTTGTGAATGAAAGTGACGTTTCTGTTTATATTAGTATAGATTATCCGATAAACAATTTAAGAATTATCGAATGTGTATGCAGTGGTGTGTCATCTATACTAATATAAGAAAAACACCTTTTGCACATTCAAACGGCGGTTTTTGACACCGTCGCATAATTTTTTTGTTGGGTCAATAATATCCTTAAATTGTCTATTTTTCTTTCTTTTATTATTTTTCTTTTTTAAAATATTATGTGTTAACTTATATATTTTATTTTTATTTATAATATATTTTAAAATATAAAAAATTATTTATTATATGCACATCAGACAAAGTGACACAATTATGTTTTAATCATTCACCAACAACTACAGACTGTTTATTAAAAAAAAATTGTGTGAAGAATAGTACCTTGGTTTTGGGCCGTCGATTGGCGTTGACTTTTCTGACTTGGTACCCGATTTTCTTGGAGGAGACACGTGTCCGCTGCTTTTCCTTAGAGCGTAGCACAATAGCCCCTCTCCCTCCTCTGTTCTCCGGGAAAAGGTCTATCTGCTCCAACCTCGCCTGCACCAACCAATCATATCACACTAAGCAATCACCTAACAACATTGTTGGACATTCCAAAGCCCCTTTGGTTCTAACAAAATAACATACAACTCCTAACATTATTAACCTTATATTATTACAAACATGTCAAGACAAGAATCAACATTTTAAAAAATACTAGTTTAAGTAAATTTAAATTTTGAAGCATCTAATTCAACCGCCTTAATTTTATTCGATACATGTTGCATCTTCGCATACATTACACTTCGTTTCACGTAATTCAAAATGGATACACTTGTCATGCAAAAGATACGATACAGTGCATTACGAATTTGCAATAGAAAATTCGACCTGTTCCCTTGACGGGAGTTGAGATTACGTACTTGGACATCATTTCGGGCAGATTCTGCCCCCGGAGCGTCGCTGTAAAACGGAGAACCCTTATCGGACCATGCGTTCATAATGTTGTCGTAGTTCAGTTTAAGGAGCAATCCTGCATTTGGTTGAGGAATGGACTCCTTACTAGCTGACTTCTCTTTGTTTGGTATAGTGCTCGGAAATGACTCTTCTCGGGCAGATTCTGAGCTCTTCTTTTCGACATTTTTCTTCTTCTTGTTCACAGGAATTTGGGCAAATTTTTGAGTGATATCACCTACATTTACACTAGGAAACCTCCACCAATCGTCGCCCTCATCGACGTTTCTCATTGCCCTCAATTCCCTTCGAATTCCATGTCCAAGATCAAATCCTAGGCCTACTGGATAACCATAACAACAAGCGTTCGTATACGTACCACTGCTATAACTATAACTATTGGAATCGTTCATCGGCCTGTTATCCATGCTCAAGTTTCCCATAATGCTATCAATTCCCTCTTCAATTTCCTCATCAAGAATCGATTCTGCATCGAAATCCTCTTCATACTCATCACAAACTTCCAAGAAACTACTACCCTGTGAATTGATCTCCCCTGGACTTTGGCATGGTTTCTCAAACGGATTCGACCCCTTCGTCCCAATTCGGGAATTGGGCCTTTCTAGTAACACATACTCCGAGCTATTGATCACCGGGAAGGGCATAAACAAGTCTGAGGGCTCAAATAAAAATGGAGTCTTGGTGGTGTGTGAGTTTGTGAATTTGTGTTTGGTGGGGAATATCTTGGGATAGGCTGTGGAGAGAATGGCTGCTGCTTCATTGTAAGTCTGATTAGGCCGTTTTCGGGGCGTTCGGGGCTTTCGGGTGGAGATTGTAAGAGGGGAATTGCTGGATTCAGAGAGAGTTGAAGATGGTGATGATGATGATGAATTTGAAGTCCAAGAAGTTGTGGGGGATTTGAATATGTCTAGTTCTAATCTGTATGCTCTCCCACCTCCACTCAAGCAGGAAGACATTGGTTGTAAGAACTATAACAGAAAGCTACAAACAGAGTGAAAATTGTGAAAGATGCAGCTCAATTTCAAGAAAGTCTGGACAAGAACTGAAATTCAGTAGCTGATTGATTGGTTTTTCCCGGGACAAGAGTTTGAAGATGTAAGAAAGGATTCAAGAAAGGGCAAAATTGTGTAAGAACCCTAAACCCTGGAAAGTAACTATACTCAGTATAAACTCCAAATCTTGGCAGTCACTATAAAAAGATTGGAAAAAAACAGAAACTATCAAGACTGGCTACTTCAGAGCAAGAAGGATTAAAGAAAGACTACCTTGAAATCATCGAAACATTAAAGAAAGTTACTTTCTTGCATGAAAAGCTTCACATATTTTCCCCCAAAAGAAAAATCCCAGAAAAAAGGCAAGATTTTCCACCAAAATTTCTGCTGCAAGAAAGGGCAAAATTGCATTAAACCCTGAAAAGAAATGCTAAAAGCAGAGCAATTTCTCCCTCTTTATCAATTTATATAACCTAAATCCAGAAATCCTAAGGTGTAATGAGATGGGATTTTTCTTGGGACGGGTAAGAAATATCTAAGAACATAGTAAATGGGATTCACGGGGGAGGCGGCAGATGAGCGGTTGGGATTAGCTGGTGAATTCTTTACATATAGCAAACAAGGTATACATACACATATACACACGTACACGCACTCCCTTGTTTCTTTCTCTCACTAAGTTTCTGTTTCTCTCTCTAGACTAGATGGGGAGAGAGAGATGAGAACAGAGGAAGGGACGAGTTGCAGTTGTTGGTGGGTGAAGGGTGGGCCAAATTCTTCTCTTCTTGCACTTTTCGCAGTATAACTTAATTATGTAAATATATATTAATTTATTTTTAACTGAAATACCCCTGCATTTTTTTAATTATTTTTGCTCTTTCTTGGTTTTAATTTTTAATTAATGCTCTTTGACATTTGTATATATATATATATATAATTAGTTGTCGTAGCACGTCGTTCCTGCGTGCATATAAAATAATATTACACACTTTAAAGTTATTATAAATAAGAAAATATACATATTAATCAACACATTGCATTTAAAATTAAAAGGAAAGAAAAGAAATTAAAACTAACTAAAGAGTATTATCAGTATAATTAAAAAATTGATGTTGTAGTGTAAATAATCGTCATTTATTAGTAAAAAATGTGTTTATTTTATATAATAATATAGATTATCATTATTCGCATACATATTTTGTGCGTGGGGTTTTATTTATTTATTTATTTATTTATTTATTTATTTTATTTTTTAGTGTCAGACTGCCATTTCTTTCTGACCTTCTCTTCTTCCAAAGTTTCCAATATTTTGCTTTAAATTTGGTGTTGCATTAGTTAGTTTTTTATATGGAATGAAACATCAAATAATGGGATCAATTTTATTAGTACAAATTGTAATGTACTGTTGTTGATATAATTTTTAGGGATAATTACGCTCCTCTAAATTTGGTGTAATTACACGTAAATCTTTTGTCGTTTGAATACCCTTGAGGTTTACTTCTGTTTAACAAATAAGTTCATTTGTTAGGTAAAATTCACCGAATTTGTTGATATTAACAAAAAAAACTGAATGAAAATCAACATTTATCCTCGTTTGACTTATTGATGACTTAATGCAGGTCAAACAAATCTTTTAAAACTAAATTACCCTTATAACTGTGACGAGATACCTCTTCTCATTCATTAACCTGTGACGATATATAAGGGTAGTTTGGTCATAAAAAGATTCATTTGACTTACAATAAGTCAGTAATAAATTAATCGATGACATGTATGACCTTTAATTCATTTTTATTGTTTTGCTAATATCAACAAATTTGGTGAATTTTGATTAACGGATGGATCTATTTGTTACACAGAAGCAAACATCAAGGGTATTATATGTAATTTTTAAAAATCATAAAAAATTTACGTGTAATTAGACCAAACCTCAAGAGATGGGAGTGTAATTATCCCTAATTTTTATTATTTAAATTTTTACATTCGATCTATATAAGAAAAAAGCTCTTATGAGGTTTATTAGCTACAAAAGAAGAGGGAAAAAAGAGTTTTTATGACATGTTTACTGAAATCAAGTTCATATTGTATTTGGATTGATAAATTTGATGGCTATAAGTTTCGAATATTCAATAACAAATTATTTGGAGTTAATAAAACAGTAATTATATAATTACATCAATATTTCAACAAATTAAGCAATATATCGAAGAAAATTTGATTCCTCCTTCATGCAACTTGAGAAGAGTGATATCAATAATAATAAAAAAAAAAATAGTGGAAAGTCGAGTTTTACCCTTAGTCTATTATAATTGGGCCTATGAGGTTTGGCAAATTTGCAAAACGCCCACATAAAGTTTTTCCAAAATACAAAATTTTCTATAGTGAGGTTAAAATTTGCTACTTATATCTATTTATACTATTTATTAAGTTTGAAAGATTAGCAACCATCTTTGGTGATAAAATGTATATTGATTGAAACACCCGTAAATATATTTCTTTTTATATAAAATAACCAGCTTTTTAAGTTTTGCTATAAAAAAAAATATTCTCTTCATACACATCTAAAATTAATAAAAAAAAAATTAAGAAAAATATCAGTTATAGTAGTCATTTGCTTTATTTTTCTTCTCTTTCATAATTAAAGAGAATTTTTTTTAAAAATTATGCACATGCATCGAATGTGCTTCGATAGCTGGTATTAAATAAATTTCAGGAGAAATTAGTATTGTAATTGGATAGCACAACAGAGAGTTTTGCATACTGAATAAACTTTATTACAAAGGCTTGTATAATTTTCGACAAACAGTTAAAAGAGGGTGTTTGGCTAAACTTATTTAGAACCATCTTGTATGCTCGTACATCTTATAAGATGATTTTAAAACTTATAAGATGGTATATCTCCTTTTAAAAAAAATAAGCTTTCAAAATACTCGATAAAGTAAACCTACGGAGCTTAAAAAGAGCTCATAAATTCATAACATCTTATCTTTTGATCTTGTAGGTTCATTCTCTAAAGATTTTACCAAACAATCCTCAACACCTCTATAAAATATTGGGTGAATTACTGCATAATTACGAATACCCCTCGTTATTTCAAAAATTACAAATATCCCTATGAAGTTTGTAACCATTTCATAAATAATCCATTTTCATCCATTTTTATGGATGAACTGACAAAAATGCCCTTATACAAATTAAATTATTTTTTAAATATTTTTTGGACAAAAATGCGTAGGGAGACGTTTTTTATATTTTTTTACACAGAGGAGCAACAATGTAATTTGGCTCGAGTGATTTTTCTATAATTTAAAAATAAAATCATTGACAAAATGGACAATTTCAGGCCCTTGGTTAAAAAATATAAATTTTATGGGAGTATTTATAATTTTTAAAACAATGAGGAGGTAATCATAATTATACCAGATCTCAAAAAAGATCATTGTAATTCACCCTAAAATATTTTGAAAAGTTATGAACTAAACCAAACACCCTTTAAGTCATTTTGTCCAAACTATAATATATTTCCTCCGTGCATGTTTTAATAAAAGGCAAATATAATTATACATACGAAAACAGAGGCATTTATGTAATTGACAAACTTTAATAGACGTAAATGTAATTTAGCATCTTATGTTAAAAAAAAAAAAAATGTAATTTAGCATCTGCTTACAAATGCAAGAATTTCTTGATGAACTTATCAGCTGAGATGGCAAAATCTCATTGGTCTGGTAAATTTTAGGGCTGACGTGTATTGCCATTTACTGGTTGGTCGATTTTTATGTATATCAAGAAAAAGATTTTTCTTTTTTTTTTTTTTGTTTTTTGGGGTGGGAGGGGGGGGGGGGTGTTGGCTCATTTATGTGGCATATGGCAATCATACGTTAAGCTATTTATGTTCAATGGATTTTGATTAGAATAAGCCAAATTTGGAGAGAGGATTTTTCCCAAATATTTTGTCTTAATGAATAAAATAATTAAAAGCATGTTTGTTTTTATTATAGTGCTATCTTTAGATCAGACAACATCGTATCTTATGTATATTTTCAGTATTTTGACTTAAGTTGAGTGAGCTTAAAATGCAACATCAAGAACAATTCTCCACCACTCTCAGACAGCCTAAGGATTGTCCCATATCTTCTTCAAATATTTCGATATATGCATATCCAACCCTATGTTTCATTAATTTACAAATTGACCCAGAAATTTTATTTATTTCTCTTTTTTGGTATCCTACTATGGTCCTAGCAGCCTTTGTTTGTTAATTTATACGAGGCCAAGTCACAATTAATTAGATTACTACTTATTTATAAACAATTATGCAATTGAAACAAATACGTCGCAACGTTATGTGTGTGTCTAATTAACTCATTCTCTTCTGGTCTGAACAAGATTAGTTTTATTTTCAATACGAAATAAGGACACTTGATTTTTTTCTAAAAAAAACTAATTACAAGAAATTTAAATAACAATTGGGGATGATTACAGCATCATTCCTGTGGTTTAGAAAATTGTATTTGGTACCACTGTTGTTTGTTTTTGTCTAAAATAAATAAATCCCTCCATTAATCAAAATACATCAAATTTATTGATATCAGCAAAAAGATTAATGAAAATCTTTATATACCCTTAGTTGACTTATTACTTACTTATTGCAAGTCAAACCAATCTTTTATAACCAAACTACCCTTATAAGAGTGATGATATATCTTACCTCCTCACATGCATTAGCGTGGGAAGATGTATATCGATAGTTTGATCAGAAAAATATTTATTTGACCTGCAACTAGTCAGTAATAAATTAATCAGGGTTAAATATGGATTTTCATTCAATTTATTTACTAATATCAATAAATTCGGTGAATTTTAACTAAGTGATGGATCTATTAATTTGTTAGATGAAAACAAATATCATGGTACTAAATTACGTATAATTACACCAAATTTAAAGAGAGGCGGCGCAGTTATCATATCAACATTAAGAAATGGAAAGAGGTAAAGAATAGCAAAGGTGGAGATTGGAGGATTTGAATGTGTGGCTCAAATCTTGGCCACAAAAGAGAGGAGCTAGGGTTACTCAACATGATTTTGGCTGCATGCCTTTATCTTATAGTGTTGTAAATTTGTAGCCTTTGATTTTTTTTTTATGCAACACATTTGTGGCCTTTGATTTTCATAAACCCTAAAAAGTAGTACAAGGATTGACATCAAACATGTGAATCACAAAATTCAAAAGTGTTGTAACTATCACAACCAGGGAAAGATGCTGCATTTGTTATTTGGACCACATATGTGTAGCCTATCATAATACCCCCCATATTTTATGAAAATAATCAAATTGCTCCAAGAGTTCGTACATTTTTTACTTGAATTGGTTCGACCTGTACCCAATCTGACCCTATAGCATCGTCATTTCTTATGACTAATGTTTGATCATTTCTAGACCTACGGGTCTTAAGTGGTCGTACGACCGAACCACGATTAAATATATATAGTCCTCGAATATCAGATGTATTTTCTTATCTCGTTTATTAGTATTTTGTTTATCCTCATACTGATGTTACTAATTTAAGTATTGAAATATTATAACTATATAATCCTGCCCGTTATTTTTCTGACAAAGATCTATAAGTGTAGGTTTACAAATACTAGCATTATGACTTGCAACAAAGTTCGGGGGGGGGGGGGGGGGGGGGGGGGTGTTAATATAATCGGGTAAATTACACTTTTGATCCTTATACTTTAGGTCAAAATTGATTTTCGTCTATAATCTTTTCGAGGTGTGATTTTGGATCCCAATCTTTACAATTATTACGATTTTTGTTCCTAAACTTTTCGAATTCACGATTTTGATCTCTATTTTTACTATTGTTATGATTTTAGTCCACCCGGTTCCCTCATTCTTAATATCTATAAACCCAATTTTAATGGTTGGATCAAAATCATAACAATTTCTAAAAATTAAGGACTAAAATCGCGTCTCAAAAAATTTAAGGATCGGGTAAAGTCGATCTCGATCCAAAGTATAGGGACCAAAATTGTAATTTCACCTAATTTAATCCAAGTAAAAAAAGAAGCTGTGGTAGAACTTCAAATTTAGGAGAGTTAGAAGTCATTTTCATTGCCATGCACAAATCCAAAACAAAATGGCCAATTTCTCTGAAACAATTGGATGATTTACAGTGCAGATGGGCCCACATGCATGTTTTAGAGGATGGTTTTATCTGTCTGCTACCTCTACCTCTACCTCTAGGGTATACTTCTCTTCTGTTTCTTTGTCTCATTTTCAGACAGTTAAATGTTTGGATATGATACGTTGTTCAATGCAATCATATTATGTTGTACTAATTAGGTATTTTGTCTGTTTTGATTTCGCATGATTTTGTTTTAAGAAGACGTCTCGTTAGAAAAAAGAGGTTTGAGACTTCATCTCTTTAGAGATGTATCAACTTGACGAGCTTTTTCAAATGTAAGCCTAAATTTGAATTATGATTCAATTTTATTTTTGGAGATGGAAATGAATCTGTTCGTTTTGGTGAATCGTTAGATTATAATAAAATACTAATTCACAATATTAAGAAGACGTCTCATTAGAGAGAAGATGTTTGAGACTTCATCTCTTTAGAGATGTATCAACTTGACGAGTTTTTTTCAAATGTAAGCCTAAATTTGAATTCTAATTCAGTTTTATTTTTGGAGATGGAAATGAATGTGTTTGTTTTGGTGAATCATTAGATTATAATGAAATACTAATTCACAATATTATGGAGAAAGCGATGATTAAATATACCTCGTGTCAAGGCATGGGGAAATTGTATTTCAGAAATATAAATAAATAAGATTATAAAGTAGTTCAACGCAAAATTAAAGTAATTAATAAGTATAAAATGCAAAAGCATATATAATGGATATAAAATTAAATTTAAATTACTTCATTAATCAAATTTACCTAGAAAACTAGTGAATTTTTTGGATAAACATAATCAATATGGTACACTAGAATATACATTTTCCTTTTATAAAAATATTTCATAGATGAAAATTGAGTTGGGTATGGGCTAGGGCCCAGCTCTTGACTTTGGGCTGAGGCTGAAAATTGAGGCCCATTTTAATCAGCTTTGTTATCTAACAAGAGGCCCAAGTCCCATTTTAAGTGTTTGCAAGAGTTTAAGAAGCAAAAAGAATGATTTTGCGTCCACATCATTTTGAGTGGGTCGAAACCGACCCGCTTGACCAATAACCCAAATTATCAATTATTGATCTCAAACCTATTCAATGGTTAATCAGACGACACATGACTTCATACACTAGTATAATTAGACTTTTATAAATATCAGTTGATACATTTCACAAGGGATGACATTTATTACTATCATATCGTACTATGTTATCCCTATAATTTCGACCTCCATACTAGCTTAAGTATCAGAGAGCCTTAGCTGGAGGCCACAAGAAGCCTAATATTTTAGGTTGAATTCCAATTTACCCCCCTGTATTTTCGCGAAATAGCTAAAAATTCCCCTTGTGTTTTGTAAATAAGCAAAAAGCCCCCCTGTGTTTTAATAAATGCAGCACAAAACCCCCCTTCCGTTAGAAATTAACAGAAGGTGGGGTGCACGCGCCTGAAGTGCGATTATGCTTGATTTTTTGCGCGTTTTGACCTTTTTTTGGTCCTTAATTGACTAAAATGTCCCTATACTTTATCTAAAATTACCATGGTCCAAATTGATTTTTTTTAAGCATTTCTTTTTGTTTCTTATTTCTAAAAAAATTATAAATAGTTTTTGTTTTTAAACATATTTATATTAGTATCAAAATACCAAAAAAATAGAAAATTTATATTAAATATTATTTTTTAAATTGAGATATCTATATAAATATAAATGTTAAATTTATAAATTAATTTAAATATTTTTAAAAATTATATTGAAAATATACAAATGATTAATTAAATATATAATAATTATTATAATTATTTGAAATTACTCTTAATTAATTAAAAAATATGTTTAATAAATATAATTAAATTAAAGAAAAAAACTGGGGGGGGGGGGGGGGGGCATCGCCGCCGCTCCTGCACAGAGGGGCGATGGCGTCTCCGTCGCCCCCACACAGAACAGGCGACGACAATAACCGGTTTAGCGCCGTCGCCCCCCACACAGAACAGGCGATGGCGTAACTAGTTTGGGCGACGGCGGGGTGGGGGGTGGGGAGGGGGTAGGCGGCGGCGGTGGGTGGGGGAGTAGGATTTTCTTTTCTTTTTTCTTTTTTTCTTTTATTTTTTATATAAATAATAATTTTGTTTTTTATAATTTTTAATTATTTATATATAGTATGAATTCAAATTTGTTGAATCCAAAACATTCATTTTTCTACGATCTAACAGGTGAGATTAATTGCTTAGTCTGATGGTTATTATATACTCAAATAAGATCCAACGGTTATAAATAAACAAGTAATAAATAATAAAAAGGGCATAACGGTCAAACGAAAAAAATTTGACGTCGTTAAGTCAATTTGACGGAGATGGCGATTGAGCTATATTTAATAAAATAGAAGGGGGGTTTTAGCCTATTTTTAAAATTCAAGGGATTTTTTAACCGAATTTTTAAGACACGGAGAGGTTTTATACAATTAAGCCAATATTTTATGTGTAGACCAAACATTACTAATCCAATTCGAAATACTCATCCAAACTCATACTCCATATTATCATCAGGTCATAGCAAAATCATTACCAGATCAACTCTAAATTACTAAGAACCTCAACCCAGATCAGCATCCTTAAGGATTTTCAGAGTAAAAGAGTTTTAGAACGAAGGAGGGGCAAAATGCATTGGGAATATGTGGGGGGTTGAGAATGAGAAATGAGAGGGCGAAACATACATGAGACACCAACTTGTAATAATTGGTTAATGAATGAGGAGTCAGATAACAATTCTGACAAAATGATACCAACTCAACAACAACAACAACAATAGTATTCTCAAAAATGTACTCAGACCAAACCACCTTCTCAACTGAAATATGTTGTCTTCTCCTTCATCAATACTCATACTTTAATCATACCTGGAAATTATATTACTACACTTGCTCTAGCAATTTTAAATAAATTATCATTTTTTCTTACACTGATTGGGGATGTAAAAGAATTTATTATGAGTTGACAGTCATCGTCTTACAATAATACTTACTTTTGTAAATATTGGGTTTAAGTTTTAACTGTTGATGGGACTGCAGTAATTAAGCTGAACAATATTTTATCGAGCTTTAGAGAAACGAGTACTTTGTGACACGACCAAAAACTTACTGCTTTATGTAGGTTTATTATGGATCTAAGGTGATCGACGTATAATGTTTAACAAAAATTGCACTTCATATCGACTGCGTGTCACAACGAGATTTTTTTGTTTATTGAGATTGCAATAATAAAGTTGTACAATATAATAACGATTTCTAACGAGTTATATATTTTGTAGCGATCACGTTTCTTTAATTGATTTTAATTTTTAACTACTTAATCTTTTCAGTTGTAAAATTAAAACAAAAAAGGGTAATTGCATGAACAACCTTTGAGGTTGATCCAAATATATAAACACCTCCTGCACATTGTAAATGACAACCACCTCTCTTGAGATTTGGTATAATTACAAATAATCCCTCATCGTTTGAAAAATTACAAATACCCCTGAGGTTTTTAATTTTTAACCAAATACCTATTGATCATTTCGCCTTGATTTTTTTTAAAGTGTGAAAAATTAGTCGAGGCAAATTGCATTATTGCTCCTCTGTGTGAAAACTTAAGAAACGTCTCCCTGTGCAATATACTCTACAAAAATTCAAAAAATTTAAGAATTAAATAAAAAATTCAATTTGCATAAAGGCATTTTGGTCCGTTCACTCATAGAATTGGATGAAAATGGGTTATTTGTTAGACGGTTACAAACCTTGGGGGCATTTGTAATTTTTCAAACAACGAGATGATATTTGTAATTATGCCAAGTCTAAGGGAAGATAGCTGCAATTTACCCTAAAAAAATAAGAAAAATAACAATGAATTATCATCAATTATCTTACAGGGATATTATTGTCATTTCAGGTGTGTGGTTTGAGATGTACGTGAAATGAATGCCAGTAATTTGCTCCAAATTGGCTGTGGAATGTCTGTTGAGTTGACTAAATTAGTGCCGAGCAGGTGGCCTCAGCGCCGCCCCCCTTCCCTTTTATTTTTAAAATATTTATTGAATTTTATTATTTAATAAAATATATATATATAAAATATAAATTAATATTAAGTTCATAAGAAAATGGTGATAAAAAAACAAATAATTTTTTTTAAAAAAATAACTATTATAAGATAATGAATGAGTTAAAAATTAAATAAAAATATAAGAAATAAATAAATTAATATAAAATAACAAATCGAAAAGATAAAGAGAAACGAAACAGGTGGCTATCCCTTAATATATAGCATAGATTCGTCATCAATCGAGATTGTAAAAGGTTGAATTATGTTTCATAATTTTTTTTTGGAAAAATTTAAATTTCATATCATATTTTATGTAATTATTTCTATGAAAATTGTTATGCCAAAAATCTAAGTGCATATTTTACTCAAGCGGAGTTGTAATAGTGAATTTTCTTTAGTCAATCAACCAATAAAATAATTCAACAAAAATAATAGACTTGGGCTCTCACCACATAATAAGAAACTATATTAGCATTTTGATGATGTCATTATAATAAAAACACGTCGAATTAAAGAGGAAATCATAATTAATAACAATGATTATCCAAGGGACAGATCAGGAATTATATATATATATATAATCTACTAAATTTGCTTAAATTTGTGGTTTTTCTAAACCTATTTAAGAATGAGGTGCAAAACTATTAAGTAACAATGCTATAAAGCCTAGTTTAGTTGGTGAAGGTGAGGTTTCATAATTTTAGAGGTTATGGATTCGAACCCCTGCATGGGATAATATTGCTACTGTATAGATAGTATTATTTGTATATTGTAATAGTAAGATGTTATTTAAATTTACTTTATGTGATATTGTTGATCGTGACATTATTGTTGTAATTGTCTCTGTTCGATATGGATATTTGACGGGACTGATTGCAATCGCTTTATTTCAATTAATAAAGTTCACTGCTTTCAATTCAAAAAAGAAATGTAAAGTAACAGTTTTTCAGTTTTAATTTTCAATTTTTGAAATAGTAATTAAAGTGAAAATATGTTTGTTTATATGTATTTTTATTGAAAAATATATTAATTTGATACCACAATCTAATTTAAACATAATCTAATTAATTAATCCAAATATATTCTCATTCTCATACAAAATTAACAACACCTTTTTCATTGAAAACTGAAAATCAAAACATGAACAAATAGGAAAACTCTCTCGTTTCCTCACAATAATATACGCAATTTGAGTTTTTTTTTCTATTTTTTTTCTGCGATTATGTTCCTTAGATCAAATTTGACTTGGGCATTGGAAAATTATCGCAACCATAAACACGTATCCTTTCCGCATCAAATCTAACTTGAACGTCGGGGTAATTTATATTGACCCTTCATGTGGTTAAGTTAAATTACACAAACACCCTTTCCCCTCTATAAAATTACATGTACACTCTCTACGGAATTGTTACTATAATGTACTCCTGCCATAAAGCAAAATTACAGGTTCACCCCCTAAGTGTATATTAGTGGAAGTATGTACCTTAGGAGGTGTTGCGTAAAATTTTTGTCACTGAATAGGGAGTGTATATATTTTTTGAAGTAAAAGCGATGAATATTATTAATTGAACTAAATCGATTACAATCACCCATGTCGACTATCAATCTCTAATAGAGACAACAACTGCAATCATACGTTGATCAATAATACAATATCATATAAATTAAATCTAAACAATTCCTTACTGTTACAGTATACAAATAATTCTACTATAAAGTAGACTATCATTCCACGTATTTGTGGGGTTTGAACCCATAACCTCTAAAGTCATGGAACCTCAACCTTAACTACTAGGCCAATAGATCATTGGTTGGGAGTATATATATAATTACAATTATAATCTCAATAGATATAATTATATTACAAAAAGTAATAAATATTTGTATATTTAGATATAATCTTATAAAATATCAATGTAATTACCCTTAAATTAATTGTAGATCCAAATTTTCCAAACTCTCAAGTTTCAAAGAACCTACTCAAATTTCAAAGGCATTGACAAATTTGAGAGGAGGGTGGATGGATGACAGTAAGCAACTATTTTTTTATTATTATTTTGTGGAATTAGAATGTAATAAAAATTTCTCAAATTAAGTCCAAATAATTATAATAATATATAGATTAAGTGGATGGCGTAACACCCACATGGAATGTTCCTAATAAAATATCATCATCATATTATTTCAAATAATTATATGGTCCACTCCCATAAGTTTTGCGACTTTAGACATAATTAATTTTGATTTAACAACTTATGTCTTTCTCATTTTTATTTATCGACCTTTATTAACACCGCCTCCTCCCATATTTCTTGTAGGGGAAGAACTTAAATAATTATTTGAAGTATTAGTTAAACAACTCTTATATATGAAAATGATTTTTAAATATTTTGGGTGAATTAGCTGGATCACGATATCAACATTATTCATAATCAATCACATTGTACTTGTTTGTGATTGATTAATTTTTTTTAAAATTGTACATTAATTATATAGTAACGTAATATAATCGTCGTATGATTATTAGTAATTTGTGATATGCTCTATCTATGTATGTAATTTTTAATATTATTTAATATAAAATATTTATATATAGAATTTTAATTAATATATTCAAAATGATAAGTTAAAATTAAACTTATACGAAAGTGGTGATTAAAAAAGGATAATAATATAATATTAGAGAGAAAAAGTATTGCATGAAAATAGAAAGAAACATAAATAACTACCAAAAGATAGTGTGAGAATGAGAATTTAAATAAATAAATGAGAAATTTAAATTAAATATTAGAAAACACGAACCAACAGACCAAAATAGGTGAGATACCAGAAAAACCTCTCTCCCTTAACAATAAAGTAAAGATAATTAACAAGAATTTGATCAAACTCCATTTGAACTATAATTAGGTCCGATTATAAACGACCAATATTTGTATTACAAAAAAATGCATTTCTCGTCCTATAATTGTAGTGGGGTGACACTCTGGCCCACTTCAATTTAAATTTTGCGATTGAGGATAATGATTTGAAAAAAGTAGCATATGTTGGTTCAATTTTTTTCAAAAAATATTAATTCTGCGAAAAGAGCGTATTTTATTTACTTAAATTTAATCTAAATTCTTCCTGAGATAGATATAATAATGTTAACTAAATATTCGAAAATCAAATCAAGAATAAATATTTATTTGCATTATAAAACTTACACACGCACAAATTCATACACATACATACTATAAATTTATGCAAGTAACGTGTACATATTAAATAAAACGCAAATTACAACAATATTTTTGCAATAAAAGATCCGAACCGCAAACCAATCCACAAATTCAAGAAATCTCCGAAATAATTATGAAAAATATAAGACAATTTTTGTGTAATTAGGAATACTTTGATGTACCTAAGTATGGTGACACTGACTGATGGCTAATGATGTTGTCTTGGTGGGAACATATATTTTGAAGTACAATTACTTGTCATCATAGAATTACATCAACAGATAATATAATTAGGTGTAATGAAGAATCATTATGACTGAATAACTAACTACTCATGTAATTTGCACTAAATATTGAGGCTTCAAGTCTTGTTTGAATTAGGTCCTATTGTCTCATCTTTTTATTGCATTCTGGTAACGTAGAAAAGCACCCACCAAAATGGAAACTCAACCAACATTAAAAGTGAAACTTCACCTTCCATTGCCACTTTCATGGATGTAATGGAAATGTTTTGTGACAATGTCCTAACGATATTGGTAATAGTGTGTTTTTTCTAGGTTTGGATTATGGGTGGCAATGGTGCGGGTTATGGTAAATTGGGAATATGTCCGCCAACTTCGGGATGGTCTCAGTACCTGTCCAGTCACAAAAACCTGTTGGGATGAGTCTGACCTGTTTAATTCGAATTCTTTTTTTTTTTTTTGAATAGATAAAGAAAAGAAAACAAAGAGAGCAGCGAGGGGAGTGAAGACAAAGGCGCGGCTATGAGTTAATGGAAGATAGAGGCGCAACAGTGAGGTGAGAAATCGAGGGAGAGGAGACTGAAGAGAGAAAGCGTGAACGGAGTAATTTTATTGGGCCAGGTCCTCATGGACTTAAGACCTGCTCCGAACTCGAGCGGGTTCTAATTTTTAGGACCTGCTGATACCCGTCTCGATTTTTATTTTTTGGACTTGGGGCAGGTTTTCTCAGGCTCGTATTTTATTGCCACCTCTGGTTTGGATGCAGAGAAATGAATAGGTATAATATTGACAATATTTTCGGATATTCTTAAGTATTTTTTTTTATGGAATGTTATATTTGTAGTGGTGAGTGCGTGTATTATCATCCCCACATCCAATAAAAACGATGGACGTCTACGGTATATAAACCCCAAAGCACCCATCTTCATAACGACATGCCGTTTAAGGATAAATCGTGAGACTTTGGTTGAGATGAACAATACTTCATACAGGGTCATCCAATCGTATGGAGACAATGAACTTGTGGGGACATATAAGCCCCATAATCTTCAGGAAAATGCGCATTTTCTAGGATTGAATTCATTTTATCTCTTGTGAAAATACTAATAGTTACAAAATCTCAAAAAAATAAAAATAAAAATAGCAACATGGTTCTTGAACTTTAATAAAAAAAAAAAGTCATTATCTCCCGCATCAGAGGTTGTTTTGTCCTTTTATTAAATCTCATAGGGCCGTGTAATCTTTTCACATGGAGTTTTTTTTGCCTATTATTATTTTCAAGAATTCTTTTGTAATTAATTCATTTTTTCAAAAATAAATTGAGATGAGTCAACACGTCACCTCAATTTAGATTTTGAATTTTAATGATCATTAATAGAAAAATCCAAAATTTGTATCACTTAGGGCATGATTGGTATGTAGGAATGGAATTGAGTGGGAATGGAATGAAGTTGAGAATGGAATGAAGATGGGAATGGAATCATATTTGGATACCATTCCTATGATTGGTATACACAAGAATTAGAAGGCAATGGAACTATCATTTCTTAATTGATTCCATTCACATAATTGATAATCAAAAAGAGATGGTTAGTAATGGAATAAAATTACTTTTACGACAAATGTGCCCTTTAATATATTTTTATTTTGGGAACATTGAATGCATTTTATAATAGTTGTATTTTAAAAAATTACTTATAGAATGTTATAAGAAATTTATTTAAAAATCTCATATATGAGTAAAAACAATCTATGAGAAAATTTATTTACTTAGAACACATAGATAATATTTTTTCTGCAAAAGATATTGTATTAATTTGAACAACCAATAATTAATCTAATTTAATCACAATGCATCTACTACTTTGTCTGAATATTCAATAAAAAAATGAGCCGTCTTCTATGAGGATTAATTTTTAATAATAATATAAAATAATTTTTAAAAAATATGTGTGGTATATACTAACAAAAAATTGCATAATAAAAGTAAGGAAGTTGGTCGGGAGGGGATGAATTTTGAACAAGCATGGTGGACGTTGAGACCGACTAATGAGATGAAATGATATTGGTCGGTTTATCATATGACTTTTGTTGTTTTTATATGTTATTTTACGTGGTTTTTTCATAGTTATATGATTTTCCTTCAGCAGTAATATTCCCACATGAATAATAATAAGTAATCATACAAGAAGAAGATATTAAAAAAGTGAGTGCCAATAAAATTTACTTGGTAATTTTGATAGTTATATATTTGAAGAAGACGTTTAATAAGAATATGATGATAGAAATAGGTTTTGTTTTGGTTAATAAGAATAATTTTGTCAAGAAAATATTTTTTTCCATTCCCAACATAATAGGAATAGGTAATACCATGGTGTGGGGATGGAATCACTAATCCCTTCCCTAAGGGAATAAGAATTCCTATGGAATGACCAATTCCTTTCCTTTCTTATACCAATCATATGTATAGGAATGAACTTGGGAATATCAATTCCATTCTCAACCCATTCCCTCATACCAATCATGGCCTTAAGGTGAAAAAGGGAAATCTTCTTAATTACTGCTATTTTCCCCAAAACAAATATATATATATATATATATCTTACATCCATGCATGATAGATTTTATTTAATTTAGGGTAAATTACATCTACCTCTCATGAAATTTGATATAATTACAAATACCCCTTCGTTGTTTGAAAAATTACAAATACCCCCTAAGGTTTGTAATTTTTAACCAAAGGCCTAAAATTGACCATTTTGCCCTTGAATTTTTTTATTAAAATTATAGAAAAATCAGTCAAGACAAATTGCATTATTGCTCATCTCTGTAAAAAACTTAAGAAACCTCTCCCTACACATTATAGTTCAAAAAAAATTAAAAAACTAAATAAAAATAATTCAGTGCATAAGAGCATTTTGATCAGTTCACTCATAAAAATTGATGAAAATGGGTTATTTGTTAGACGATTACAAACTTCATGAGGGTATTTGTAATTTTTCAAATAACAAGAAAGTATTTATAATTATGTCAAATCTCATAAAAGGTAGATATAATTTACCCTTTAATTTATTCAGACAAACCACCACATGGTACGATGAAGGAAGGGCCACTTAAGGATGCTAGAAAGAAAGGGTTATCAAGAAATATTAAAGGGCAATTAATGATTTCAATAAATATTTAAACACATAATAATTGTGTTTGAAGCTACAATAGTTAAATCTATGTTGTACCCGATATTTACGTACTGGGTATATTAATAATTCCACATACTCTTCATTTAAAAAATAAAATATGTGTTAATAGTCTAATAATCTATAGGATATGTTTCGTTAGTTCATAAAGATTTTTGCACAAAATATTTTGTTTTACCATCTTCGATTACTTACACGTTCATAACATCTTTCAAACTACAGTGTCTTTTAATAAGTCAGTAGTATTTTTCAAACATGATAATTAATAATTATACCTCGACTCGTATTTAGGAGTGTTCACAATTCAGTCAATCGACATAATAGAATCGAACCGAAACCAAAATTTCGGTATGAAAAATTCAGTTTGATATTCGAGTTTATTTTGTTTCGGTTTTGGTTTTGGTTTACCGAACCATACTGAATATCAAAATATTTAATTTTTATACACATATTTTTATATATTAATGATCTTTATACTATTTTTATTTTATTTATTAAAAACAAAAATAAATAAATAAATAAGTGTAATTAATGTTTTTAACTATATTTCTTTATATTTTTTAACAGAAAATTCAGATCACCAAATACCGAACTAAAATACTGCAAAAAAAAAAAAAAAATCGGTAATCATCAAAACCAAACCGAATTAGTCGGTTCAATATAGTATTTTTGGCATACCGAATTCTCAATTTGATTCGATTTTACGAATGAACGCTCCTACTCAAATTCAAAATATTTATATAGTAAGTTAAAAACATACACATATCAGCATTTAAATTTGGGTAAATTACATCTATTTTTTCTGAGATTTGGTATAATTACAAATACCCCTCGTTATTTGAGAAATTACAAATACCCCCTGAGGTTTGTAACTATCTAACAAATAACCCATTTTTATTTATTTTTATGGATAAACTGATCAAAATGCCCTTATGCACTAAATTTTTTTTATTTAATTCTTAAAATTTTTTGGACTACAATGCGTAGGGAGATGGTTTTTAAGTTTTTTACACAGAGGAGGAATAACGCAATTTGCCTCGGGTGATTTTTCTACAATTCTAATAAAAAAATTAAGGGCAAAATGGTCAATTTCAGGCATTTGGTTAAAAATTACAAACCTCAGGGGGATTTATAATTTTTCAAACAATAAGGGATATTTGTAATTATGTCAAACCTTAAGGGAGATATATGTAATTTACCCTTTAAATTTTGAAAATTAATTATCAAAAAATGATTCATAGAAACATCTTTAACTTGAATTTATTTATTTATTTTGTTTGGGAAAAGGTAAAATGTGAATGAGGAGGCAAGTGAAGTCATTCATTGAAGATCCATGGTGTACAAATACAATCTACTTTGAGGTACAATCAGTCACAGCCAGCAGCATTTGATTCTGTTACAGGGTGTTTCAAATCATACAATATTGGGCATCACGCAATTATCATATTCTTGATTTGTGGTTCTGATTTGTGCAACACTAACAATATTCTTACTCTGCTTAACACTAGATAATTTTTACTCAAAATTGGTGTATCATCTTAAATTTTGAAAATGTATTTTATACACGTGATATGTATTATTATTCGAAAAATAACAAGTCACAAGTCCAAAAAATCAATTTGCCCCAACAATGAGAAAAAAAAAAAAAAAAAAAAAAACCCAAACACTCTATTCTAGGGGTCCAAATATTTTTTTAAGCGGGTTGGGTCGTGCCCGACTCGCCTTACCCAAAGACCCGAGTTGATGGCCATTGATTCCGAACCCATCCGTCGGCTATCTCTTGGACACGTAGTATGTATGACCTTCAACACATAAGTTTCTATAAATACATGGAGAGTTTATTTGACATGTATGCATTATTACTATTAGATTGCACTCTGATACCCCTATAACCTCGATCTCAAAACTAATTTAAGCATCGGAAGACTTTAATTGGGAGCCACCTCTGCTCGCCTAACGCTTTTTGTGGAGTATAATCTTACTAGTCCAATTCGAGATGCTCATCAAGACTCTACTCCATATCCTCACCAAATTATCGCAAAATTACCACCAGATTGCTGAGAATTTCGACCCGAATCAAGTATATATAGAATAAATCACAGAATGATAATATAGTATCTGAACTACCTCCTTGAAGATACCTTGTTATTGTAAATACAATAATATTCAAAACTAAGAAGTATTTATTTTTTTGAGATATATTGCATATATACGTAAATTAAATAGTTAAATACTTTTGAAAATCATAAAAATATAATGTTCAATAATGGTTAAATCGTTCCAATAAAATGAAAAAAAAGAAACCTAAATATATAATATTAAATGGTTTTAAACTCAAGTGCACCAAAAAAAAAAAAAGGAAATGTAATAATTTTTCTTTGGATAAATAAAGAAGTAAAAAAGATGGGTTTTCTTAGAATGATGGTTTTATTATGATGCCAATTATAAAATGACATATATTTCTTTTTTCATACATAATTAATCAACAAGTCATCCAAAATAAAGATATTAATCCAATCATTCTTGCATAGCAAACAATGTTTTGTTATTAACAAAATTCAATAGATTTCGACATAGTTATATATGAAGGAAAATAACAAGGTAATTTAATACCAAAAATTAAAAATAAAACAACATTTGTTTTTAAAATTTATATTTTAGGCAGTGTCACATTTATAGTATGACTTAAACTCCAAATCTCATGATTGTAGAGTTTTGAATTTTCATTAGTAAAAAATTATGGGCATTAGTTAAAAAATTATCTTTTGATGAAATTTTAATGTACGAAATCTCATAGTTTCTAAAAAAATAGATTGCCTCTATTTATTTTTACAATAAAAATACTTATAGAATGTTCCAAATACTAAAAAACGATATTTTCACATACTTCAATATTTTAAAATATGTTCGAAACATTAAAAATGAAGTATTTGAACCCAATATTTCTCACACGTGTATTAAAAGTAACTAATATAGACTGTTTGTCGATGCATTTAGTGTATATTCAGTGCATAATTTATATTCTAGATAATTATCAAGATACTATATTTTAATCTAAATAAAATATTTAATTTCAATTTATGTATTTAAATCATTTTATATTTCGTAATCATGAATCTTTTGTGTGTGCAACACATAAAACCACATTGAAAATAAAAGAAAAATAAAAGATATATACTCTTGAATTTTTTTGAAAAGGGCACGGCAGAAATGGATAATACAGGTCAGGTGCAAGGTCAAAAAAGTCATTTAAGGTCTTAGCACCAGTAGAAAACTGATAGAAGAGCAGAAAGCAGGAAGGTGAAGTGTGTGTTTTCAGTTTCACACTTTTGATTTTGTCCTTCTCTCACTCATATCTTGCAAATATATCTCATATCCCCCCAACCTTTTCTTCCTCAGCCCAAGCTCTGATCCCCCATGCCTCCATTCCTTGCTATACCCAACCTACTCTGGTTTTCAGGTATGTTTCTCTATATATCTGACGAACACATTCCTCTTTTTTCCGTTTTTTTGTGGGTTTTTTTTGGGATTTTTTGGTGGGTTTTGTGATCTTTCTCATTTTACTGAATCTTGGTGGAAATGGAAATGTGGGTTCTGTCAGTTGCGGGATTTGTGAAATGGGTTTCGGATTTTCTTGGATTCTTGGTTTCAGTTTGTGATTTTTTTGTTCTGGATCGTTGTGATTTCTGGGATTTTCTTTGCCCCGAGAAGGGATCTTTCTGCTTCTGTGTTGGGGAATTTAATGTCTGAGTTGAGTTCTCGAACTCGCGAATGTGATTCAGTAGGTGTGTGTGCTTCCGTTTCTTCTTATTGGATCTGTGAAGTTCTACTTTTGTACTTAATGACTTGAGGCTCGGTTTTCGATGTATGTGAAGTTTCAGTGATGGGATTCTTTCTGTCGATAATGTCAATGCAGAGTTGAGGAATTTTTGGGTACTTTTTGGATTTTTACTCACTGTTTTTATGGTCGCAGTCAGTCAACTTTGTTCTCAGATCTGGGGTTTAGACAGTGGTGTTTTCCACTGAGATGCTAAAATTTGAGTCTTCCTGATTCGAAGTGTAAAAATTACAGTCATTGACCTTGTTGGTTGTCTTGCATTTTGGATAAAAATTTGATCATCAGTGTTGATGTCTTTTATTACTCTGCTCACAAATTTTTAGTAATACTTGACAGCTTATTTTAAGATTTGGTTCTTAAATTGTTATAATTGCTTTTGATTGTCAGTTATTTGGTAAATCTTCCGGGCATCGATGCCAGGCATTTCCTTCCTGTAGTTTTATTGCTAGAGGGGTATCTGGACCTTCTTCATATAAGGAAACTAATAGCTGTTCGGTGGGATACTTCTGATGGAGTGAGTTGGCACAGGACATGGTATTTGCTGTGGAGTTCTATTTTCCGAGCTATGCTTTATCTGATCTGGAAATGAATCTTTTTATGGGAGATGATTTATGATTCAAGTATCAGGAGGAATCCAGTTTTGTATTTTAATGCTTGATTCTGTTTTCTTCTAGGTATAGTATTCGGTGGAACTGGGCGCGCTAAGTTGATTGTCTGAGCACCATAGTTTTGATTGTCCTCGTTAGTGGCTGTTCTTGTATATCCGTTCATAACTTGGGTCTCTTGGCTTCTTTGAAGAATTAAGCCTGCGTCATGGGCTCTCGATTTCCGTCTCATCAGTTAAGCAATGGCCTTTACGTATCAGGCCGGCCTGAGCAGCCAAAAGAGAAGACCCCAACGATGAGCTCAGTTGCCATGCCTTATACTGGTGGTGATATCAAAAAGTCTGGAGAACTTGGTAAAATGTTTGACATCCCTATGGATGGCTCCAGGTCTCGAAAATCAGGTCCGATAAACAATGCCCCCTCAAGGACAGGTTCTTTTGGTGGTGCGCCTTCTCACTCGGGCCAATTGAATTCTGCAAATCGTGCTTCGGTTTCAGCTGGTGGTGTTCCCGGATCAGCTTCATTGAAGAAAACTAATTCTGGACCACTTAATAAACATGGTGAACCATTGAAAAAATCATCTGGTCCTCAGGGTGGGGGAACTGCCGTATCTCGCCAAAATTCTGGTCCGCTTCCTCCAGTCCTTCCAACTACTGGCCTCATTACATCTGGACCTATTACATCGGGACCCCTAAATTCATCAGGGGCGCCTCGGAAGGCATCTGGTCCTCTGGAGTCTACAGGCTCGATGAAGTTGCACAATGCTTCTATAGTTAATAACCAGGCTGTTACCCACCTTAGCCAGGACGATGAATATTCATTCCGCAAGAGTTTCCCAAAGCCAATTCTTTGGGCCATCATTCTTCTATTTGTCATGGGATTTATTGCTGGTGGTTTCATCCTTGGAGCTGTTCGTAACCCCATTCTTCTTGTGGTCGTTGTTATACTTTTTGCTGCAGTGGCTACTGTATTTACCTGGAACACTTGTTGGGGAAGAAGAGCTATCACTGGTTTTATTGCTAGCTATCCAGATGCTGAGTTACGAACTGCAAAAGATGGCCAATTTGTCAAAGTTTCTGGGGTATGTTCATCTAGAATATATATCTTGACTCTAAGGTTCATTTTTTACATCCCCAATTCACATTCTTCGTAACTCCTCTTCCACCTCCCTCACCTGCAAACAAAATCAAAGGCTGCTAAGTCAACTTGGTGATCTAAGATTCTAAATCGTGGTTCTTATATGCAGCCTGTCTGAAATTTCAAGCACAGGTCTTATGATCTCCAACGAATCTCCTAACATGCATTTTTCAGTTCAACTAGAAATATATTATGCGGGCAAGTATAATAGGTTTTATTGTAACCTTTTGGATTCAAGACAAAAATTTCAATTTCTTCCAAAATTCTCCAGATATATTTTTCATTACACGGTCAAGGGAATAGAAGTTTTATGATCCTGATGTAGTTATAGCGATAAAGCTTTATGTCTTTTCAAATTACTACAGCATCAAGCCGGCATTTCTTGCTCTCTCTGTGTGTGTGTTCAAACTCAACGAACACAATTATCTTGTAACTCTTGAGAGAGAGAATTATGTCAAACACATGAGCATTCTGGTGATAATTGGTCTGTATGCTCATTCCCTTGTAGCATCGGGCAGATATTTATTTCCTGATTTGCCTCATAAGTTAATTCCATCTCTTTTTTAGTAACAAAACATTCTTGAAGTTCGGTTGATTCCATGTAGTAGTTGAATCCATGCTGCTGTGTTGACAAGTTTGGGTTTTTCCATTTGAAGGTTGTTACCTGTGGGAATGTTCCTCTTGAATCGTCATTCCAGAAAGTTCCTCGATGCGTTTATACATCCACGAGTTTGTATGAGTACCGGGGATGGGATTCAAAAGCAGCAAACCCCACACATCGCCGCTTTACTTGGGGCCTTCGAACATTAGAGGTTGGGAGGAATTATTATTTCATGACTTGTTCGGCTTAATATATTGTTTCTGAAAAGGAATGAGTTATGCATGTTAACCTGGCACACTGAACCACCGAAAATGATAAGTCCAACATTTTGACAGAAATTGGGAAAAAAACTCCCTACTTGACAAAGAGAAAAGCCATCAGTTGTTTGTCGAAAGATAAACAGAGAAAACAGGGTGTTAGGGTGTGGCAGAAAAACATATGCCATGTTTGTAGCATCATGTTGTCACACAGGAATTTAGTGCATTTTCGGTGGTTCAGTGTGCCAGGTTAACATGCATAACTCATTCCTTTTCAAGTCTTGACTACGTATGAGAGCTCTGAATGAAGATAAGTTTAACTAAAAACCAAAACGCAAATGTGTAAGAAATTACAAATTTTATGCATGAGGAACTCTAAGTTCCATTTATTGTTAATGGGTATAACCTGAAATAAGTAATTGATTTTTAAGTCTGTGTTTGCTTAATTCTTGCCAAAAGTTCTTTTCACTCTTATATTTACTGTGTCCTTTTTCGTTTACTATTGAATTTTGTCTTTTTTATTGAAAATGAAAGCAAATTTTACAGTAATGTCTAATTTTCTGGTACATCGAGTGCATGTTAAATACCATGAACTCTGATATTAATGTTAGCTGAATGATGCAATACTGTGTATTTGATCATCAAGAGAGAGATTAATGAACTTTTTGGATGGTATTGATATACTGATTGTTTTGTTTATGATTGCAGAGGCATGTAGTTGACTTTTATATTTCTGACTTCCAATCTGGGTTGAGGGCATTGGTTAAGACTGGCTATGGTGCAAGGGTGACTCCTTATGTTGATGAATCTGTCGTCGTTGACATCAATCCAGCAAACAGGGATATGTCACCTGAATTCATCAGATGGTTAGGCGAAAGAAACCTTTCAAGTGATGATCGTGTAATGAGACTCAAAGAAGGGTAAGATTCTGTCTATTCTCCCAATAAACTTGTTTATTGCATTTCAAGTATTTTGCGCTTATGATAGTGATTTCGAAATGGGCACCCTCTTGCTTAAATGAAGACAACAATACAAGTCTTGTGTTATTGGATCTGCTGGCTGGTGTTTCACTTGGTATTCCTGAAATTCTTAAATGGACCTATATGGCCCTCGCCCTAAGTCATTGAGATTCGCTGCGCAGACGAGCAGGATGAGAGTCTGATGATGTTAACTGATGTCTTTGACAACCAAAAGCATCTAATATGTATGTTACGTTGGCTTTTACTTCACGAGAGTTACTCTTATTTCTTTAACTCTCGTTCATCTATCATTAGGTACATCAAAGAAGGCAGCACTGTCAGTGTTATGGGAGTTGTGCAGCGGAACGAGAATGTTTTAATGATCGTTCCCCCGCCAGAACCGTTTTCAACCGGATGTCAGTGGAGTAAATGCATTCTTCCCGCCAGTCTTGAAGGCATCGTCTTGAGATGTGAGGATACCTCAAAGATCGACGTTATACCAGTTTGACAGCAATGTTCTCTTATCCTAAGAGAAAAATTGTCGAAAATTCTTAAAAAGGGGTGGCAGCGAAGGCGATTTCGTTGAGTGTTGACCAGGTTGTATAGTTTTCGTGTATTATTTTCTTTCTCATTTTGGTCCGTCCAGGAGTTTGTTCTTTCGTGGTCATCGTATGGTTGTGGCGTTGGTGTGAATTATTATAGTACAGTTGGAGATTAACGAGAGAAAGTCGAAGAAGATGATATTCATTTTTCTGCTAGAATTGTTTTGGTAATTGTTGAGCTTGTGAGGAATTATTCATTGTTAACTATATAGTAAAACTCTTGGAAAATGGATGCTTTTATTGGGTTTGAGATTATTATTCTTTGTAGGCCTCTTTGGTCACTTTGTCTATTATTATTATTATGCTTCTAAATGAAAATGTTGTACTAATATTGTATATGCATTATATTATGCTCTTGCTTTTCATTTTGAACTCTTCTGCAAAACCATAATGTTTTCTTCATTTACTTTAAAAACCTCCCTTCAGATTTGTCATAATAATTATAAGTATTCCATCTTCATCGTTATTTGAAAAATTATAAATATTTTTAAAAATTAACAGTTGTCTAATGAATATCATCTTAAATAAACAATTGTCTTAACAAATACTTTCTACAATGGTAGTTGTTACGAGGGAATATTTGTTAGACGATCATTAATTTTAGAGGGTATTTGTAATTTTTCAAACAAAATGGTAGTTATCATGAGGGGATATTTATTAGACGGTCATTAATTTTAGAGGGTATTTATAATTTTTCAAACAAAATGGTAGCTGTCATTAGGAGATAATTTTTCAGACGATCATTAAGTTTAGAGGGTATTTGTAATTTTTCAAATAGAATGAAGGAATATTTGTAATTATGATAAATTTTAGGGGAGTTTATTGTAATTTACCCTTGTTTTTATGTATTTTCAGTTTAAAATTTTCCAATGTTATCTCATTTAAGTTGTTTCTTTTTTTCCTTTTTCCTATTTATAGGTTTGGCAATCATTAATTATTTAGTACGTTATATCCATTACAAATGAGGTTATATCCACGATTATTAATTTCATTTAAATAAAAACTATATTGATTTGACACTACGAACAATAATAAGTAAATAAAATTTAGGATTAAATACATTTTATCCCCTTTAACTATTTTTGATGTAACATTTATCTCTCTAAACTAACAAATATAACACTTACTCCTCTGGCGGGACAAAAATTGCTCCTCATGTCTTAAATAATTAAATTATTCTACATATACATTAGTATGCACATTAATCATCGCCAAATTATTTTCTAATTAAAAAGAATTTGTAATAAGTAAAAATTTTAAATTAAAACTGGAGTAATAAGTTAATATATATATATATTTATATATAATAGGTCCATTCTCGTATAAAATTAATAATAGGGATAATTACATCGTCCTCCCATCAGATTTGGTGTAATTACATATACATCTTTCGTCGTTTAGAAAATTACATTTAGTATTCCTAGATTGCTTCCATCTAATAAATGAGTTCCCCGTTATCAAAATTGACCGAATTCGCTGAAATGAACCAAAAAAGTTGGATGAAAATCCATATTTACTCATTATTGACTTATTACTGAATTATTATATGTCAAATAAATCTTTTTTTCTTTGGAACTGATAAGTTGGATACAGATAACAAAGAATAGAAATTAGGGAGCAGGTGCCTTTTCCTAGTGGTTAGCTTCCCAGCCAAAAGGGAAATGCCTTCATACTGGGGAACACAAGTTTCGAAAAGAGTCTAGTTGAGTCAAATAAGGAAGAAAGAGAAAAGTAGCAGACAAAGCAAGGATCCAGGCATTTATTTAGGGGGAGTCGCGATTTTTCCTGCGGGATTCATTCGCGCTCGCGTAACACCTTTATTTTATTTATCGTTCTTGACTGCCAACTAGGCAGTCAGTCATTTGTTTTGCTTTAGCTACAATTCTCAAATACCCGTAAGGGTCGGACATTCCCGTCTAGCTTTCAGACTCAGGAGAAGCGGCTCTATATTCCCCCATTTGAGTTATCTTTGCCCTAGTCTATGCTATTCAATAATATTGAAAAAATGACAGCGTAAGGTAACAACTAGTATTGAAAGCTGGTCGCCTTTGGAGTATAAGTAGGGCTCTTAGGTGGCACGTTCGTGGAGGGTTGCCTTTTCCATCAATCTCCCGCCGCTAGTGCCGCTATTGGTGCGAGTTGTAAGGAGTCTTGGTCTAGAGTCAAGCTAGGGCCTCATTTCATTCTCGTAAGGGGAATGGGTGCACAGAAAAACCAGACAAGTTGCTCCTTCGCCTTGCAACGCGGCATCTGTCTTTTAAGTGATTAGTTGTCATTTCCTAAGACGGCCCCCCTCTTATTCTACGATAATCCAAGTTGCAACTCCACGAATCTGCTCTCCATGTTCGGAACCGGTCGATTCCTAAGCTATTCGTTCTCCCCTCTCGGTTGGCCTTTGCCAACCACTAGAACAAATAAGAGAACCTACAATAAATGAACTTAAAGAACCACAGATTTTGACCGGATTGTACACCTTTGTGTATGGCTATGTACCCTGTGAGCAAATACAGAATGTAGCGGAGCGCCTACAAAGCATTTTACCATTTTTATGCATTGGAGCCGCTCCATGGTGGAACACCTTGTCCCCTGAAAGTGCAAGTGAGATCACAAGTCAGGTGATGATCAAAATACCCTTATATATGTATTCAAACGTTTATGCATGTGGAGAAGTATGTTTTCACCCTTACAAGGGTTGTTCAGTTAGAAAATATTTATTTGACCTGCAATAAGTCAGTAATAATCTAATTGAGAGTAAATTTTAATTTTTATTTAATTTTTTTTTATTAATATCAACAGATTATGTGAATTTTGATTAACGAAATGACCAATTTATTAAAAGAAAGCAAACTTCACGAATAACTAATGTAATTTTTCAAATAACACAATATCTATATATAATTATACCAAAAAATCAAGAATTAGCAATGTAATTATTCATTAATATCTATAAAATATGAATATTCTAATTTTTTAATATATAATATTTTTTTTCATACCAAATTCAAATTCATCGAACCAAATACATCAAACCCGACATGTATAGCGTACTAAGTGAAATTTGTGCCCGCAATCCTTATATTATATTTTGTTCATCTGTAGCATTTTGTCTGTTAAAACCCTTTCCCTTCTCCGTCTCTCACTTTTCTTCTCTTCACTCTCAAAAAACCCTCACCAAAGAAAGCAGGAAGACGTCTCACTATATGGCCTCCATCCAGCCACCCATAGATAACGGCGCTGTTGCCGCCGACCCTACATCCCTGGCCGCGGAACAACTAGCAGCAGCTGAAGCCGCCGAAACCAAAGGCGACGACACCGACACCGCCTCGGCTGAGACTCAAGCTGTGCCGGAGGCAACTGCGGTTGATGTGAAGGATAAAGGCTCGGAGGAGATGAGAGCCAAGTGGCCGGGTTGGCCGGGGTACTCAGTGTTTCGGTTAGTGGTGCCGGTGTTGAAAGTCGGCGGCATTATTGGGCGGAAGGGAGATCTTATCAAGAAGCTCGTTGAGGAGACACGGGCTAGGGTTCGCGTGCTTGACGGCCCCCTAAATTCTCCGGATCGCATTGTAATTCTCCTTTTTTTTCCCGCTTTATATACGCCTGCAGATGATGCCTGTCTAATGCGATTGCTTTGCGTTTCTTGATTGGGGGCGTTGCATGATTATTAGGGTTTGGATTTTTTCCTCGCCTCAGTTTCCTAGGGAACTGTAAATGGTTACTTTCTAGGGTTTTACTTTTTGAAGATAGTTCGGAAGGTGTAGAACCTAGGTTAATTCCTTGCTTCTGTGGAAGATGTTGTTTATGACTTTGGTGGTTGTGGGTCATTTACTTAAAAATACTTGGATAATTAGAAGAGGGAAGCTCATGTTTCACATAATCTGTAAGCATGTCTTTTGCAGCATGCTACTGTGCTCATAATCATTGACACAGTATCCAGGGTACAATGCAGCCAACTTCTGGATTAATGTCAAACAGATATTTTTGTTGCTGGTGATAGTGAGAGCCTTGTTATTGTTGAAGAGCTAAACACCTGATGCACGCTAATCATAGTGTTGACCCTGGAGTAGAAGAAGTATCTTGCTGAGGATATTCTTGATATATTACCTTTTGCTGTATTATCTGAAATCAGTAGCTTTACATATCTGGAATAGAATTGAGATGAAATTAACACGTGGCGCATTAATAAATGTAAGTATTTGGTTAGAACGTGTGTCGAATAATAGATGAGGAAGCTGCCATCTTTATGTATTGGATGGATACTATCGAACAAGAGATTATCTTCTCTGTGTCCAATTTTGGTTCTAATCAATCAAAGATTTCCACCTTTATTCTTTAGACAGGATATAGGGTATCCTAAATGTCCACGTGGGAAAATTGCTTTATTTCTGCTGATGTATAAAGCAGTAGCTTCTTAGAGACTAGGTCTTTTTTCTAAAGCCAGACTGGATCAGCTAGTTCGACCATGGGAACAGGTAATTGGTTGGCTAGGTGTTCTAGTTGACCCCCCAAAGTGATTACTTAGGGATTTGATTCTGATTTAATAGTCGGAACTGGATGGTTAATGTATAAATTCTTTAAACCAGTCCGTGAGAGGACCCTCTCATGCCTTCTAAAAAGTGCTCTTTGTTTCCGTTATTTGTAGTTAGGTGCGTGCGCGTGTGTGTATGTGGGTGTGTGTGGGAGGGGGAGATTCTCTCCATACACGTGCTCTATGCGCGTGTGGTGGGTGGGTAGTGGCGGAGAGAGATTCTCTCCATACATGTGCTCCGAAATCTTTTTCTCCAACTTTTTGTAATTCGTTCAGTTAATGCACTTTCGTTAGCTTGAACTTGAGCTATCTATATTTAACAGGATTATGTGATGCCTCAAACACATTTTATTGGCTATTTAACATCAATTATGACCGGAATCTTACTTTATTCAGAATGTAACTACGCAAGATTTCTTTATGTTCTTTATATCTATATGATTATGGTACCACCGGCTACCATTTTGCATTTGTTTTTGACACAATTAATGATGGAATAACCTCGCGATTTTGATTAGATTTCCTTTTAGAGTAATGTTTTTATGCTGTAAAACACTGAATCTTATACTCCATCCATCCTTATTTAAATACATTTAGTTGGCTACAAGACTAAGTGATGATATCTAGTCTTTTTAACTATTTTTTTTTTTGGGGGGGGGGGGTGTGATTTTTAACAACTTTGTTTAGCAAACTGTTGATAATGTTACGTCTGCTTTTGTTGAATATTTATCGGAAAAATCAACTAAATTATTGATATTGCATTCACAAAATATTTAAGCTGGCTGGTCAAAACCAAATTGGATATTCAGTTCGGGATGGAGATATTATATCAATAACATACTTCTTTGATAGGGCTTCAACCTTCATAATCATTTATAACTGCCATGTCTTGTGCAAATAGCATTCTTTTTTCAGTTATACCATATTAGTCATGAAAGAGTACCTTGTTCTTTAAATAGAATAACATAAAAGCTACATGATATCTGTATGAAAAGAAAGGTAGGCTCCTTTTAAGGCTGCAGAAGCTGCTTGTCGTCTTACTTCTCATTGTTGGTGCAAGCTTTGCCTGAGGTGGAACTCTGGTATTGTTGTTGTGACTTTTGTGCCATGTGCATTCTTATGGAGCATCAATTTATCAATGCTGTTTTTGGAGGTCCATTGTTCAGTTTTTCTATATCAGATAAGGATTTGTTACTGCAGTTGCTATGCTTGGCAAACCTTTCTCTTCGATGTCACGGACTTTTGACCTTGACCTTGCAATATTTCAGGTTTTAATATCTGGGAAGGAAGATCCAGAAGCAGCATTACCTCCAGCAATGGATGCTATAATAAGAATCTTCAAACGTGTCAATGGACTGCCTGAGAATGATGGTGAGGGCAAAGGCATTGGTGCTGCTGGAACTGCATTTTGTTTGATTCGGTTATTGGTGGCATCGACGCAGGCCATTAGTTTAATAGGAAAACAGGGTTCCTTGATCAAGTCTATTCAGGAAAGCACTGGTGCTTCTGTCCGCGTGCTTTCTAATGGTACTATAACATCTTATTGCTTACACTATGTTTGATGTTATTACCTTTCTAATGGTACTATAACATCTTATTGCTTACACTATGTTTGATGTTATTACCTTTCTAATGGTACTATAACATCTTATTGCTTACACTATGTTTGAAGTTATTACCTTATTATCTTTCTAATACCTTGTCTTGGAAATATGTTATGTTTTTATTACTGTTTTCCGTACGAACCCTGAGCACTTCGCTCACCTGCTTTCTCTTTAAAGGTTATTGTATGTTTTTTAGGTATATTTTTGTTACCTGAAATTTGATGGGCCCATAAACTGGAAAATATAACAGCAGTGGACAAACTAAGCAGTATCTGAATGATCTCGTGGATAATATTCAAAGTTCAACTTCCTTGATTAGACCTCAGAACTATCTGTATTTGTCTTCTGTTATGCTTATTTAGAAAACTTTCTTGACCCTAATAGTTTGTTGACACAGTCAATCTTCTTCACTAATCATTAACAAAATGCATAACCAGTAGGACTTAGTAGAGTTTGCATCTCAATTTTATTTGGACTTTGCTTTGTTGGACCTTGTGGTCCACTTGAGAGACTGGTCTACTGCTTGTAGGATGGGTGACAATTCTCCTCCATATTTGTAATTGCAGATGAACTACCAGTTTATGCCAGTTCTGAGGAAAGGATTGTCGAGTTACAAGGGGAAGCTCAAAAAGTTCTTAAAGCTTTGGAAGCTGTGGTGGGGCACCTGAGAAAATTTTTGGTGGATCATAGTGTTCTTCCATTATTCGAGAAGAGTGTAAGTTAATTCCTGCCTGTTTTATAGTCAAGGAGATAACAAGACCATGATTAAGGACACTTTGCTCCTTTCACAGTATAATGCACCAGCCACTCAGGAAAGGCAAGTAGATGCTTGGTCCGAGAAGACATTGCTGCATGCTAATCCGCAGACGTCGCTAGGAGCTGATTATTCTGTTTCAATGAAGAGGGATTCACATTTTTTTGACCGTGACAGCCAGATGGAATCTCGTATTGCGTCTTCGAGACTATCATTGTATGGACCAGAACATGGACTTGGGAGTCGTTCTTCAACAATAGGACATTCTGGGGGACCTGTTGTAACTCAGGTTATGCATTTCTCATTTCACATGTTCACTTGCAGCCTATTATGTATTTTACAATTGAAAAATGATAGTTTTCTTCAACTGTAAATTTATGATATGTTGATTGCTTTATGCAGATTGCACAGACCATGCAAATACCTCTTGCTTATGCAGAGGATATTATTGGGGTTCAGGGAACAAATATTGATTACATTCGACGTACCAGTGGTGCTATCCTTACTGTGCAAGAGAGTAGAGGACTACCCGAGGAGATTACCGTGGAAATAAAAGGCACCTCTTCACAAGTTCAAGCAGCTCAGCAACTTATTCAGGTAAACGCTTTTGTCGCTCTCCTGCTTTTTTCTTCGACCCTCTTCTTTTAATTAGTTTCTTTAGAATCTAGGTTATGCGTTTGCTTTACTCAAGATGTTCCCTCACAATACTGTTGAATGAACACTAATATTAGACTCTGCTATTTACATGATGCAGGAATTCATAGGTGGTCACAGAGAGCCACACCAGCGGAGCTACGGCAAGCTGGAGTCCAGTTTGAGGCCTTCCTACTCTCAGTTGGGCAGCAGCTCGTACTCATCTTCATCATTTGCAGAACAACCTTACGGTGGCTATGGATCATCCGGTGTTGGAGGATATAGCAGCTTTAGGCTTTGATTTGACAAATTTTGTCGCCAAATCCTTTTTCCATCTATCCCAGATCCTAATCTGTAAAGCATCTGTGGGTTGACCTGACCTTGAAGAAGCACAGTTAGCTGTAGTTGTATTTAATTCATGCGTTTCCTGCTCTAGTGAGAAGTTAGTTAAAGCTCTTTTATATTATGGTCTTTGAGTTGCTCAAATTTTTACCAGAATTGGGGTTGATACATTGGTTCTCTGTACCAAAAATGAAAAAGGGGTGGTTATTTTAGTTTTCTATTGTCAACTTTTTCCAGACATGTATTCTTGGCTACGATTCAATCAATCAAGCTAATAATTTTGTTCTGAACTGGAAATCAAATTCCTCCCCTAAAATATGCTAATATTATTGACAATTCAGAGGATGAAATCAAAGAAGTTTCACATTTTAGTTATTTCTGGACTTGTCTCTCCAAATTTAAATGTATATGGAAGAAAAGAGTAGAGGAAAAGACGCTAGAATTGGTTTGGTGGTGAAAAGCTCTGCAACGGCGGAAAGAGTCTTCCCTTTTCCCTCTTATCTCCTTTCAGCACCACCGCGCGCTGTCGCCCCTTTCTTCACCTCTTGTTCCTCTGTTCTCCTTTCTCTGGCGCCAACCCTTCTTTATTCAGATAGAGTGGAGAAGACCTATCGTGCGTACAAAGTCGGGTGTCCGCCGCTGCTGTAGAATCAGCTTCTGCTGGTACCCGGTATTGGGCCATCAAATTCAGGAGGATTTATTTCTCAGGTCTCTGTCATTCATATATTCATTTTTCTTTCGTGGAAACGGCTTATTTAACTTAAATAGAAACAAATGCTCATACTGATGGAGCTGTTCATGTGTTTGTTAGAATGCCTCTGAAAGGATGAAACTGTTGCTCAGCTTTTGATATATCCTTGTCTTTCTGTTTTCATCCAGATGGATTCTTCTGTTGAGGAGACTGTGCCAGAAACTGAGAGTGTTGCATTTATGAAGCTCGCACTAGAACAGGTGCGGGTGGCCCCTTTTCATCTTATTTTCACTTACCTATTGATTTCGCGAAATCCAACTTAGAGGGTTTCTTCTCTTTTCAGTTGTTTATAGTTGACAGAAAAAAGCTAAGAACCTCTTTTTTGCCCCTGTGTTGGAGTTTTTATTCAATTGTGTACAGTAGTTGCTCTATTTGTTGATGATCTAATTAGATGCACTTTTAATTGATGACCGGATTACTTATTATAAAGAAAGTATATTGACCATGAGAGAAAATCAGAAGCTAGCGTCCGTGATGCAAAGCATAGAAGATGGAGGTAGTATTTTGTTGGTGCCAACAACAATCGACTAAACAAAAAACAAGAAAGTCAAGCATTATTATTGTCGATTGTAAATACTTAGCTCTCAGGTTTTTCACAATATTTTAAATATAGATAATGGATTACTTTTATGCTCATATTTTTCCTCGCACTTAAGCCTTATATGATGTGGAATTATCTTAATTTTTTTTAGAGATTTATAGTATACTATAACGCTTGCCTTTCTTCTGCCAGGCAAAGCTTGCTCTGGATAGCCTAGAAGTACCGGTGGGGTAAGCTTCTTCTGGATTTTCCTTCATTTTTCTGCATCTGAGATTGGAAAGAAAATTAACTGCTCAACTCAAGATGTTTGTTGAGGTTGCAGATAAAAACGCTGATATGAAAGAAAAACTGTTTGATCTAATTCTCCAAATGTCAATAATTGTCTTAGTTCTAATATCCAAATTGCCTGGCATTGCTGGAATTAACTTATGAGACTAGAATTGTAGTTTTGAGTAGATTTATGGATACCAATATGCTTACGTTGTTCTAATAAACTTCCATTTTCTTAATTTTTCCAGTTGTGTAATTGTCGAAGATCAGAAGGTCATTTCCTCAGGGAGAAATCGAACAACTGAGACTAGAAATGTATTCTCCTGTTTCTGCTTTGCTCCTGTCTCCCATTCTTGTTGCTGATTCTTATGCTTTTTCTGGACATCTTTTCTGTTTTGGAGTTTTTTGGTTTTCAATTATATACCTGGAAAATTGTTAATGGTTAACATGTTCCTTGCACGGTTGCTTATGTCTGAAAGCAGAGGTGCTGTACCCCTTTTTCTGAAAGAACTGCGGTTGATTGGGGAGTTTCTATTTAGGGACTAAACAGGAATAGTTGCCTGACAAGTGCGCTTTTTGCTAGACCCATTTTATGTCTTGTGACAAGGATCTCCTTGAAGCATTTCCAACCTTTGAATCCTTTCTTAAATATGACTAACTTTATTCTGGTGGCTCATTCTTTTTGTTACTTTTTCCTGCATTATTTGAACCGGTCTGCAGGCTACTCGGCATGCAGAGATGGAAGCAATTGATGTGCTGCTTGAGCAGTGGCAGAAGAATGGACTTACAAGGGAAGAAGTTGCATTAAAATTCTCAAAATGCACTCTTTATGTTACATGTGAGCCTTGTATAATGTGTGCTGCAGCTCTATCAATTATTGGTATGGTCAAGAAAATTTATTTGTATATTGTTAGCATGTTTTATTTGATATGTTAACTTTAAATTGTCATTGCATGATTTTCTATCAGGAATAAAAGAAGTATATTATGGCTGTGCGAATGATAAATTTGGAGGTTGTGGATCGATATTGTCCTTGCATACAAATAGCTCTGGGAAGGTTACATGGTTTGATTCTAAGCTATTAATTACCATTTTCTTGTTATGTTTTCCTGGAATGCAATTACTAGCAGGAGCACATTAATTCCAGGTGGTTGATAGTGAATACTGAATTATGCCCTTTATTGTTATAAATGATTAGAGGGCATCCTAGTGATTATATGATGATTGAACGGCCATAACGTTGATTGTTCTGTGCTTAGGAAACAGAATTTCGACTTGCTACCTAAGTAAACTTTGTGGCCTGATCTTTTCTCTTTGTCTCCAATTATCATTAATAATAGTTGAACTAATCATGGAGTGAGTCAACAATATAGGGAACAGATATCATTTGTTTTTTCTTCTTTGAGCACTTAAAAATTAATCCAAAGAAGAAGCAAGCACAGAGGATTTCTCAAATTCGTGGAGTAAGTGGACTCTTGCGAGTTATGGGTGAGAATACCAGTAATTCTTAAATCCAGGTTCTGCGTTTTGGTAAAGTGTTCTATTTGATAGTTTATCTTGATTGAGAAATGTCATCCAGTGAGGACTTTTCTCTCTTCCATATTGCTCCAATCATCTATTTCTTCTAAACCTTGGTCCTGAAAAGATGTGCAAGAGCTCAAAGATGCGCATGCACATGTTACTTCAATTATTTTATTTATTTTCTATTTGCATCTTCACTAAATTCTTACATTATGCAAAAACAAGGTATCGGCTGCAGCTTGCTTTTCTTTTCTTTTTTGCCTTTTCCGTTCTCATGCTTTGGCTCTGCTTTCTGTTTTCTTCTTTTATTTATTTATTAAACTTGAGCATCTTCTCTTTAATGTAATTCATCAATATTGCTGGGAACAGAAAAAAAAGTTACTTCCATCCTTGCTATTCTTGAGCAACTGCATCTTCATCCCTTATCTGTTTTTGTACAGTTTTTAATTTCAAATGCAATGTTTGCTTCTATATACCACTTGTACACTGTAAATTAAAGGGAAGTCTACAGTTGACTGCAGGCTTATATGTTGTCGTATCATCACATCATTTAGCTTGATATGATCATAGAATAATAGAATAGAGTTATATTTGCCAATTTGATGATTGGTGGAATTATTTCCCTGTGGTAATAATAATATTGGGCCCTATGTGCCATTTGTTCTTGCCAGTTGGTACTGATTCAAACTTGCTTATTTTTTTTAATCATATCTTTTACAGTAGCGGAATTTCAAAAAGGAAAGAATTCAAGTGCACTGGAGGAATAATGGCATCAGGAGCCATCGATCTTCTAAGAAGCTTCTATGAGCAAGGAAATCCCAATGGTAAGCATATTAACTATTGCTAGGGATGCTTTGGAATTGGTATTTGCTAGAGCTACAGAAATCTCTTAAAGATGGAGAGGTTATATTGTGAAAAAAGAATATTCAGTGTACATGTCAAGCTGGAATTATTCTAGCAGTTTCATTTCAGAGTATTTCATAGGCATATCTTTTGAAGGGCATTGTGATATTCAGATTATTTGCCCAAGATTAGCTATTCTGCTGGGAGTTATTATAAGAAATTTTAAATCATCTCAAGCAATTGGAGTTTTCAGGTTCAATGTGGACACTTTCGGAGTAAAATAAGCTTGAATGCCAGCATTCTTGTGTTAATAACTGATAAAACTTTAGGAAGTTTGCATTTAGCATGCTCTCACAACCTCATCTTGCTGCTGCACTTGGTGTGTGTAACAAGAAACGCCCAATATTTAGTTGAAGTCTAAAGAAATTCACCAGGCACCACACCCATTTTTCAAGGAAAAAAGACAACCTCATCAGCAAATAGTATATGACTTCTGCAACAGCTTCCTCACCTCCAATAATGGCCTAGAGAACATATGTGAATAGGTCTCTAGCTTCTGCTGTCTCCTCAAACATTTTGATAACTCACCAAACACATAAGATAGATAGCTGAAGAGGAACAAAAGTATTCCTACAGCTGGCCGAGAAATCTTAATATTACTAGATTTATTATAGTGGAAATGTTGAAACACACTTGCTGCCCTAATTTTTTCTAAGTGCCTGGAATCCAAGAGTGTATAAAAAACATGTATGTTCTGACATCAAAGTTCCATAAAACTCCATCACCTCGTGCTTCCATGTTCCAGGAAAGAACTACTCTATCGGGCACAGGGCAGCATCAATAGTTGCTTCATCGGTTATTGGAGCTGTATTAATCATTTGCTTCCCTTGCAAAAACATTCTAGGCCTCTCAAATTAAGTAACCAAAAAAAACATATAATGCTCCACTTCATTTGTAGTAGCAGCAGATAATGGATAGCTAGCTGCCAGTGCCATTTACTATCCTTCTATCCAGAGAAGTTGTAGTCCTCTGGGTATCACCTGAAAATATTTTTGGTCAGCACTTATGAGTTATGGTCAAGCTTCTTCTTTTTGGCATAAAGCTTATTGAAGATGTGGGTTCTTTTACACATTATGTCATTCATTCAGCGCGAGGTCACAAGCTCTTTCTGCATATTTCAGCTCCACAATTTCTACCGCGATTCATTAGTTGCATTGTTGTATATTTTCAATTCTATGTTTTTCTCTAATGTCATGAACGCATTCGATTCCTTTGACTAGTATTTGCTTTTTCTTTTCCCTTTGATTCAGCACCAAAGCCTCACAGAACACCGGTGCAACGGGTCTAAATTCATTTCCTTGTCAAGTTTGGTTTAGTACCATCAGAAGAGGTACATCTTGGTGCAATTTTTCTCATTGTACGCCGCAACTTGTTAATCTATTTGTTTGCATTTATAGCCGGATTAGTTGGCAAAAAGAAGGATTTATGTCTATTCTCTGCACACAACTTATCTGTATGATATGTTGACAGCTAGAGTACTTCCCTGTTAAGCCACTTGATGTGATAAAAAAGTGGATCAAGTTTGTTTTCTTTGGGATTTTCAACTTTGATCATTATTTTTATGTGATCTAACCTTGAGATCTCCAAGTAACGCTGCAAGCCAAGAGGCTAGTTTGGCTGACATATAGATCCGAAACTATTAAAGTGTTAGCGTGTGACACTTGAACGATCTTTACGTAGGCAAAAGCAAATATCTTTCTCAAGAAATTGGTAAGTGCTCAATTTGGGTCCTGTCATTTTAAGATTGTGAATCTTAAAGAAGCAAACCTCAGCCACTTGGTTTCCAATTATTTAGAGCCCTGTCTTCTGCAAGCTATTGTGCATCCAGTTTGAGCTCTTTCATCATTTTTCATACTCTAAATCTATCCTGGCATGATAGGTCTTGAGATTTCATTAGGCAAGTCATGCTAATAACACATTATATCTGATAACATGAATCACAATTTTTGGTTCATTTTGAGTTACCATACAGTTTTATCACGAGTTTCCCATATTTCGCTTAGGATCTTTCCTTTTAGCTTGACATCTTTGCCTTCTATCTATATATTGGATGTTGACGCTATTAAGATTGTTTTTGCTGCATCTTCTTAATCTAGTAACATGCTCATCCTTGTGTGAAAATGTTGACGTCTTCTTTGACTGAATCGTCTGTTGTTCAGGTACTGAAGACAGACAGCATTGTTTCATAAGTGAAGGATCAAACACTGAGGCAACTTTTATGTCCTTATGATGGCCTGCCGATCTTAACTATTTACTTTGTGGAACTGAACTTCAATCTGGAATCGGATGGTAGAATGTAATAGTAATGCGACGAGTTCAATTGATATCGTGTACTTCGACATATATACTGAACGAAGATGTTTGAATATTCACTTAACTTTGCCTCTAACATTACCCCTTTCAATGTGTGTTCTTGCTTGCCAGTGTATTAGACCATTCCCTGGGTTACTCTAAGGCTGCATTGTGGTCAAATTTTGATACATGGGCAAACATCTTGATGTTAGCACGTACACCATCCTGAGGAAAACACACACACACACACTCTTGTATCTTACACACATTCTGATAATGTCTATTTGACAAGGTTTATGTCTCTGAAGGATGAGATTTTCATTGTCATTATGTAAATATATCAATCTTGAAATGGTTCTAAGTGTACCTACACTATGACCCAATAACAAAGGTGGTTTCATATGGAGACATTGACTTCTAGTGATATTTAGATGAATGCATGATGCTATTCTATAAACTTGATATTTGTTAACAAGAATCGGATTTTCTGTCGTAAAGTTTATTTCATTTTCTATCAATCACTTTATTCAATCAATATACACATTACATGTATAATTTTTTTTTTTCATAAATAAAATACATAATGCCATCTTTTTATATGTGATATGTGTATGTTGAATAGAGTAGAGGATAAAATATGATCTATCATAGAAAATTCAGTTTGCTATTTCCAACGACTTTGATTCAATGGATGGATCTACTACAAACAACTTGAGTCATTCTCATTTTATTTTCAAATTTCAACTAGGATTGTGTTTTGACAGGAAGAAAAATTGAATTTGAAAAAAATAATTTCAATCGACTCGATCAGTCAAAAAATAGATGAAATTAAAATCACATTCATTGTGCCAGAAATTATAAACATAGATCCAATAAATCTAATATTGTTAATTTAAAATCCTAAACTCTAAAATCATTAATTCAAACACAACTTGGGAAAAAATTATATAAAAGGCTCCTCCTTTTGAGTATTTGTATTTGTATTTGTATTTTCTCCAAAGTCCAAAGCATATTTGATTAGCCTTTTTAACTCCCCTTTTTCTATCTGCCTACACATAGTATAGTTGCAATATATTGCTTCATAGTGCATAACTACAACTCTTTCTCCCTTCCCTCTCTCTCTCTCTCTCTCTTGGATAAAACCCAGAGTCCTGCAAAAAGCGTTAGAGCAAGCGTTTACTGATGCAACTGTTGCAATGGGAGACTAAAGGTATAAATTATTCCAATCTCTTTCCTGTTTCTTTGGTTTATCTCTTGTTTATGTTGTGGTTTCTTGAAAGTCGGATAGAAATAGTTCTGAATATATATATATATATATATATTTTAATTCCAATGCTATATGCTTGATAGTTTTACCATGACTAGGAATCCAGTGTGGAGCAGATGCCTCTGCAATTTTGTGAATGTTTCGTTTTTCTGTTGAATGGGTTTGTAATCGTTTCAGTGCAGAATTAGCAATCCGTTTGAACTATTGGAATGCTTTACAGGAAACCCTTAAATGGGAAACTATGTGCCTGGAGATGAAAATTGGGATCAGAATGATGTTTATCATCTGTAGAAAGAGGACTGGTTATGAATGGGTTACCAATCTGATGAAGAGAGTGGCAAAAGCATTATTTATGGTGAGATGTTCGTGAAATCAGATGGGTAATCGAGTACAAGTCAGAAAAGTTGGGGAGCTTGTATATTTGAGATTTAGGATGAAATTTAGGGATGGAAGGGAAAGATTATAGTCCAATTAGGGAGGGATGGGCTGTATAAACCAAAAACCAAAAGAATTATCATGTGTATGCAAGGAATAATGTTTGAATTATGAAAAGGATATGTTTGATACTTGACGGGCTTTCAGTAAAAAGTTTAAGCTTAGATCTTTACTTATATGGAGAAATTATTTGGTGGACATATTTTAATCTAGGTTGTATTTGCTAAACAAGTCATATAAAACATTGTTCATCATCTTCTGGTTAACTTTGACTTGCTTGTTGATTTCTTTTTCAATTTCACTTGGAAAGATATTTGAATGAGATCTACGCTTCAACTCGGAGAAAGGAAGGCCTTCATTTGTATGATCTTGCTGATTCACCATAGTAAAGCTTGCTAAAATTTGATATAGACTAACAAATTCATATCAAGATGGATTTTCCAGTTTATAACGTTGAACCTGCCTGCTATTTCTGCCTCCTGTTTCTGTAGAGTAAAAACAAAGAAAGCAACAATATGAGTCAGAATCCTAAATCCAGATTACCATAAGAATTTCTAGAATCTGATCTCTGAACTAGTAACATGACCGACCTTGTGTGAGAATCCCGCAAATATGTGTTCTCAGATGTTTAAAATTATTTAGGAAAATCAGATGAGAACATAAGCAGGTGACACTTCCTCGTTTTCTGTATTTATTCTCTCAAATTGGATCTTTGCTAACAGTTAAGCTAAAAGTACATCTGCAGTATCAGTGAAGCAGTGTTTCCTCTTACGTCTTTTGACGGTTCTAAGAACCAGAGGTTGTTAAAACATGTTTACTCTTGGTGATTTGTAGTACCCAGATGTGCACATGTTGGATGACTTCTCCTGATATCTGCGCTGTAACTCACTCAGAAAACTTCACTGTGTTTTCTTTAATTTTAACTAGAGCTGTAATACTGCATGTAAAGCTTTAATTGAAGTATATACAGGGGGGTTTTCTTGGGAATTGAATGGTGAACTAAGAGTTGAAGGAATTGGTACTAGCGCAAGACGCTAAATGAGCAACGGAAGCGATAAATAAACATTAAATAATGAAGGAGGTAGAGATGATCCAAAAGTCGGTTACTTTTTATTTGTTCTAGGTGCAGGCTTTCTGATGTCTGCAAGTAAATGTAGTGCAGTTCAAGGTGTGTCACTACAGTTTCAGCAAACAAACAAACTTTACTTCCTAGAAAGCACCTTATGCAGTGGAAGTTGAGCTTGTAGTTGATTTATTAGGAGACTGAAAGTTTAAAATTTTCATGAGTGAATCTGCAGGAAAGCAAAGATAACAATGGACTGTATTATATTGATAGAAAACCAGGTAATGTGATTTCAGGCATGTGAATCAAATTAATACTTTGCTATATCTGCTAATTTGTGGATATCTTGAACTGTTATCAAATGCAAAATAGATTATCCTATATGCATGAGCCTGATGTACAAAGTCTTATTTTGTATGTCTTCAGTTACTTTGTGGTGTCATTTTGTGTTTTTCTGTTTTTTCCTTACATTTGGATCTGGCAGCATTATAGGCATTTGTTAGAAATCTGAAGACTTCTTTGTATGTAGTCTTCTGTAGTCTGATTATTGAATTCTAAAAAGAAGTTTATCTGATTTTGTTAATATTTGTGTGCATCAGCTGACGATGCTGATGCAAAGTTCCCATCCCTGTTGCATGGAAGTTGCTCATTATTATGCATCTTACTTATTAACACAAGGTTTCCTGTGACTCGATGCCAGGTACCGAGAATTGGACAAAATGTTCATATTGTCTCCAACACCATTTGGATGTCTGTCGAGAACCTTTTCCAGAGGGGAGGAGAAGTGATGATGATTTCTGTTCCATAAACTATACAAGAAAATATTCCCACCTATCAACCTCCAGTACAATGTCTCAAAACTTCACACCTACTTTTGTATATCAACGTAGGAGTCAACGGAAGAACGCTGTGTCCATTGTGACAATCCAGTCCTCTGCTGGTACAAGACCATGTAATGGTTGTCATTCTGCCATCAGTTCTGAAGCCCCTTCTTTGGCTGCCCAAGAGCCTACAGTTGTTTCTGAGTATGCAGCAGAAGCTGTAATATCACCTACTGTGGGTCCAGTTGAGTGCAATACAGCAGCTACAGCATCTCTTAATGGATGTCCTGCTGGGGAAGAAGCTTCTGAAGAGGCCTTGATAACTGACGTGGAAAGAGTTCTAAATGTCTGCAGTGCTAATGATAATTGTTCATCCTCCAAGTCAAATCTGGGAATTAGTTCAGCTTCCTTGAAAATTGATACCGACGATGCAGGCGAGTGCTCCTCTTCTGGTGCATTGATTGCTGAAAATGCGCCACAAGAGATTTCAGAAAAAGATATATGCATTTCAATTCTTAGAAGTCAGGGACTGCTCGATAAAGTTTGGACTAAACAGGGTCAAAATCCTACCAAAAATACTGGTGTTAGTAGTGACAACTACTGTTCAAAGTCGTGCAAAGCCTGTGAGCAGATGGATAGTACATTAAATATGCTAATTTGTGATAATTGCGAAGATGCATTTCATATTTCTTGCTACAATCCTCATATTACAATATTACCAGTTGGTGAGTGGCTTTGTAGTTCTTGCTCGAAAAAGAAGCATAAAATATTGAAAGATAAATCTACCGGTAATTCAATCAATATCACAGCTGAATTTGGCAGAAATCGATATTCAGTATCAGAAGGTGAATTAGGATCCTTGGAATTCATGTTCAGAGACACGGAGCCTTATATGTCAAGTGTGCGGATTGGTGATGAATTTCAAGCTGATGTTCCAGATTGGTGTGGCCCCATTGATGAGTATGTCCTTCAGTTTCATGTACTTCCAATGTTTTGAAATTGTTGTGCTTCTTGTTATTATTTATTTTGTTATGCTGCTATGAGTAAACTCTGGAGAAGTATTAATGATGAGATAACTTAAGTTGAGAGAGAGATGGTTGCTTGAGAATAACATTTTGGATCAGTTACATCGACAATTCCGCGAGGTTAAGTTTAATAACACAAACACCCCTTACTCTTTGTTAATTACAAGTACACCCCCTGAGGGAGTGTCGATGTAAATTCAAATACAACTTCAGGGGGTGTGTTTGTAATTTGAGGAGCAGGGGGTATTTGTGTAGTTAGACCTAATTTGAAAGGACACATCCATGTGGTTACCCTAACATTTTTTATGTATTCTACTTTGTTGTAAATCAGTCTTATTTCAATAACTCTACGTGCTTGCTTGTACATATATTTCTTCAAGGATGTTGACCTCTAATCAACTTTTAGTGTCATTTCAGCTGTCATTACCGCACCATTTTCTACATTGCTTTTGATTATTTGGTGATTAATGAAGGACTAGGTTTTTCTTCTCCAGTTAATGTTCGGGTAGTTTTGTGTGCCAGTTGTTACACATGTTTTCCAAAACCTAAACTAGGCTCACAAACTCTTTCTCTAGTGTTCTTGTTTGTTGACAGATCATGGTTCATGGAAAGCATCCTATCATAAATGAGCATGAGTCTGCTTTGTCTTGTCTTTTCCATTTGTACATGTTGAGTAACCTATGACTTCCATTGTTCACCTATTGTATGGACTAACAATATATATTGGCTCTAGAAATAACACTTGGATTTGTGATATTATCATGTAAATTTTTATCTAGAGATTTTAGTCTTATCATAGTTGGTGGAGCCTACTAACTTTTTTAGAGTATGACTAATTTAGTATTGCGAGCAAGTGAACCTAGTTTCTGACACTGGATAATGTGTGAAGCTAAATGCTATGACATTCAATAGTTTGCACATTGTGTGATTGCAACTAAAGCTTTATGTTGTCCCTTGATTTTGTGCTTGTAAAATGGGATTGAGTTGATTTCAGTAGTTTGATGAGTTCTAGTTTTGATTTTTCTTTTTGGTAGACTAGTTCTATTTTTGATGCTACTGCCTAGTATTATATATTTGTCTCCTACAATTGACTCTAAAAAATTGCGACAGGGATTGTGATCTTATTGGGGATCCTTTGGAAATGGATCCGTCTGATAACATTAACATGCAGGTAACACTCTGATTTAATTGTTAATCTAACTGGTTATCAGCATGTTTATGAGGGTATTAAAGGGAAGATAGCATAATTTTTTCCAGGAAAGGGATTCTATAAAACCTTTAAAGCTCAGTTCTATTGGTAATTGGCTTCAGTGCCGAGAGGTCGTTGAAAGCATTGGGGAAGGTGTTGACGGAACTCTGTGTGCAAAATGGCGCAGGTAACTTGTGTTTCTGTAATCAGCATAAACTTTGGAATTTGGATTTTGACATGGAATTTAATACATCAGGAGCTGATTTTAAAGAGGAAACTTTAAATAAAGGAGAGAAAAACACAAGATGTTGAACTTTGTATGAATATCACTATTGGCTTTTAGAATTAAATGACTTGGTTGTAGACTATAGCAAGAAAACTAATGCGATTGCAAGCAAGGGCAACTGCGATTACATTCTTTTTGTTTCTTTCTGGGAAGTCATTGATTCATTCAAGTGTGTGTGTGAAAGTTCCCTTGGGTGAATTTTTTGGTTACCCTGCTGTTTGCTTTATGCTAAAAGAAGAGAACAGTTGCACTTATTTAAGAACTTAAGGGAAGCATGTGAGGGCCATTCCTTTCCTGTTACTTTATTGCAAGACCTGCTTGTGCTTTTAAGCATGTTCCTTCTCTCTGTTAATCATTGACATTTTTCTTCTCGTAGATTTCTTTTTAGCGTTGCAGACTTTAGGATAATAACACCGTACCATTGGAAACCATATGATGCAATTGAATTGGAAATAATACTGTGGTTGGTTGACTGGTTGAAGGGAATCTTAAAATCCAGTCAGAGTTGAAACTGATGGATTTTTGTTTTTCTATTTTTCATGTTTGTTAGTGTGTGATGGAAATTATTTAATAGGACAGACTATTGACAATTTAACAAGTAATGTGATTGAAGTCTTACAGAGACATAGAAAGGAGTTTATGTTGCAGTTAGAAGATGGAAATTTGGGTATAGTATGCAATGAGTCTTAATGAAGGCTTGAATATCTACCTGTCTGTTACAATTAGACTATGAAAATGGCTCCTGTTGGTATTGTGGAACGAATGTTTAAACTGATTCATATGAATGCATTAGCGAGGACATTATTTTCAGCATTAGTTTGTTGATAGATGATCTTTTATGCTCATATTTTGAACCTAGATTGACAAATCAGCTTCGCAGTTCCAGAGATATATCCAACATATGCTAATTTTCATTAGTGCATCATTTATTTAATCTTGCGTTGCTGAACCGTCACTAAATATGCAGATGTTTATGTTTAGTCATATTTATACATACTAGTTTTCCAAACTGAACATATGGCAGGGCCCCTCTTTTTGAAGTTCAAACTGATGACTGGGAATGCTTCCGTTGTGTTCTTTGGGATCCAGCACATGCAGATTGTGCCGTACCCCAGGTATTTCACTAATTTCATTTTTCTTTTTTGCATTCCATCTTAATATTCGTGTTTTGTTCTCTAATAGCGCTAAATCATCATCTCACCTGAGTAGTAAGGTTCCCAATTTTGTGTGTTTCATTTTACAAATTCAGTTTTGTCCTCTAATAGTTCTAAATCATTGTCTTGCTCCCATAGTATGATTCAGGATGCTCTTGTTATCTTACTATAGCGTCCGAAGCTGTGCAAATACTATGCATAATTGAACGTATTTACCGTTATATTTCCCTTTATGATAAAGCTTACACTATGACATTTGATTTTCCGATTTCTAACATCACTGTAGAATCGGTTTCATTCTACTACAAACGGTTACCTACGTTTTAACATAGCACTCGTTTCTTGCTGATTCAGGAGCTAGAAACGGAAGAAGTCATGAAGCAATTAAAGTATATAGAGATGGTGCGTTCTGCTATTCCTTCTCCACGAACCAAACCTCACTTTGCCATTGTAGTTCTCTTTGTCTGATAGATCAAATTGAAATACATGTCTCAAACGCTGAATACATGCTGTGCAGTTGAGACCCCGGCTAGCTGCAAAAAGACGCAAATTGGATTGTTCAAAGAGTAGTGGTTCACAAGACCAGCCACGGATGCGTAGAAAAGACAAAAACTGCAGAGACAATGGATCCTGTACATCTAAAATACACAGGTGAAAAGCTCCAAACTTGTAAGATCTTCACTTCTGTACGAGGATACCAGAAAATTCTACGCATCGGAAGGTTTGAGCTGGTGCAGGCTCGGCCCAGATCATCGCTTCGTTTGTTTACGATTTGCTGGCATTTGGAAGAGTATTGGGAGCTTTGAGGTGTCAGTATAGGCATCTGAGAATTTTGATTGGTTACATGTATACATGCTGACAGGAATCTGGTGTAAGAATGCTCAAAATTCTGAGGCAATCTATCTATCTGGTTGGATGGTAAATGGGAAATCAGTACCATTGCAATGTATGCGCTTCTATATCATGATTTATGACTAGTCCCCAACATAAAATGCATAATGTGTGTGTGTTTTGGAGGTGCTAGTCTACACACTCGATGCCTGTGCAAAATATAACGGATGTAATTACATTAACATTCACTGACCGATGGTCTGTTTACACAATTTACTCACGGTTTTTGGATGATTACACATATACGTATCAGAAATGCTAACATTATTTACACAAACTACTCGTGTTTTTTAAAAAATATTACACATACATCCTCTAAAAATGTCAATATTATTATACATATTATGACTGCTTTTTGATTGTCAGGTGGTTTCTGTAATTATGCAAAGCATGGATAGTTTGTGTAAATAAATCATAGATTAGGGGTGTGTGTAATTATTCCTATAAAAATGATACTTATATGTTTAATTATAATTATATTTTCATAAAGAAAAGTATAATAACTAAAGTTTATGCATTTTTATAAATTTTTGTATCAATTATTAATTCTCATTGTATGGAGTAATAGTTGGGTAGTTACTCTATATGAATATTGAGAACGGTATTTTTGTAAAATAATATGTAAATACACCAAAAGCTCCCTCATGCTTTTTAATAGTACAAATATAAATTATATACAGGAAAAATATTCAGTACCTTCAATTTGTGTTTTTTGTTCATTATCGTGGTAAAAACATTGGTCCATTGATATAGAAATGGATACGACATATATAGAGTATAAATGTAAAAATGAATTGTTTGAGAGTGCGATAATTTTTTGTTGAGATATTATTTTATAGGGTTAATTACACTAACCTCTCCTACTACTATGGGAATATACAAATTCTCCCCTCTTACTATTAAAATTACATAAACTTCCCTTTCAAAGATATCCACCTTACAAATTGCCCCTTCCGTTAGTCAATTTAATGGATTTTGCTGATGCCATACAAAAAATTGGTCTAAACTTCCTATAATACCCTCAACCTGAATAACTCTATTTTTTTTAACTTAAATACCCCTTAGGAGTAATTTGTTATTTTTAAATTTAAAAAGGGTGTATACTTGTAACTTTTAGTATATTATTTTATAATATTTTTCTTATCACATACTGTGTATGTGTAGGTTGTGACATTAATTTTTAGGGTAAATTACGTCTACCTCCCCTGAGGTTTGGCATAATTACAAATACCCCCTTGTTGTTTGAAAAATTAGAAATACCCCCTGAGATTTGTAACCGTCTAACAAATAACTCATTTTCATCAATTTTTATGGGTGAACTGACCAAAATGTCCTTATGCACTAAATTATTTTTATTTAATTTTTAAAATTTTTTTGGATTACAATGTGCAGGGAGAGGTTTCTTAAATTTTTTATACAGAGCAGCAATAATGCAATTTGCCTTGACTGATTTTTCTACAATTTTAATAAAAAATCCAAGGGCAAAATGGTCCATTTCAGGCCTTATGTTAAAAATTACAAACCTCAAGGGGGTATTTGTAATTTTTCAAACAACGAGGGGGTATTTGTAATTATGCCAAACCTCAGGGGAGGTAGATATAATTTACCCTAATTTTTATTCCTAACAATCATTAAAGCTTGTAAATTTTGTTGAAATTATATTATTTTATAGAAAATAAAGCTTATATTTTGGGAAAATAATACTTGAAGATATTTTGGTCCACTTCTATTTTCAAGTTTATTGAATTATTTTTAGTTTTATAAATGGAGGGTAAAATGGTCTTTTAAGCATATACCGTTAAATTTGACTAACACATGTTAGTCAGAGGGGGTAATTTGTAATTTTCATAGTAAGAGGGAGAAATTTGTATATTCCCATAGTAGCAGAGGAGGTCAGTGTAATTAACCCTATTTTATATATGTTTCTGGTCGTACTTATATTTAAATTTTAAATAAAATCTTTACACATGCTATTATGATTTGATTTATGACTATGATATTTTTAGAGAGAATTATTTATCAATGATTAATATTTCATAAATCATTAATAGGCTTTCCCTAATTTTCTTTATTGAAAAATGGGTTCAATTCCTTTACCCAAATCCAACAATCAATATACGAAAAATCCACGTAGGATGAGGGGTAGTTTTGTCACATCATCACGCAAGATAAAAGGCATATAACGGATACATTTTTGCAAGATGATTGGCAATTGGGAAGGCTATAACCTCCACCAACTACCAAAGGACCAAAATTGCAATCCGCCCCATTTCTTCGCTTCATATCTTCAAATGTGTAAGAAAATATTTTCTCTTAATTACATATTGGCCCCTCATTTATACGTGTGTTATTCTTCTGCCCCCCTCTCCCCCAAAATTTAAAAAAAAAAGACACATGCTTTATTCTCTAAATTAAGAAAATATAACTATCTATTTCATATGTGTTAATTTCAGGTAAAAATTTATCTTATTAAAGATCGATCAAACATATATTTAAAATAATTTAACAACTACAAAAATAATTGAAAATAAAATTATCATAAAATGAAAATCATAATTTTATACAATAATGTAATCATATAATTCAATTACGTCATTTCAAACCAGTCCAGTTTAAATTTTTATATTATATAATTTATTTTGTCTTTTAACAAATATCAAAACTTTAACTTTAGTATTTTCTCCAATAATTTTTAGAAAAAATGAATAAAATTGAAAACTAAAAAAAAAAAAGTTCTCCAAAGAAATGTATGTTTTGATAATTTAAGGGAAGAAAGTAAAGAAAAAAAGAAAAAAAAAGAAGAGAGAGAGAGAAAGGAGGAAGATCATAAAAGAGAGAGAGAGTTTCCATTTGTAATCTTGTTTTCTGTTATAATATTGGGAATCCCACGGTTGAGAGGACGAGAGAGGAAGAACACATCAATTCCCTCTTCTTCTTCTTCTTCTTCTCTCTCTTGCATCTCTTCGCTTCGCTTCTCTTTTCTCTTCTCTTCCTGTAGAGATTTGATCCGCCCCCATTGATGTTTGTTGCATGGTATCATTCGCTGCATTTACCTTGAATGGAAAGCATAAGAAAGGCTTATGGGGCTCTCAAGGATTCCACCAAGGTTGGCCTAGCTAAGGTCAATAGCGATTTCAAGGTTGGTTTGTTTTTTTTCTATCCATGAATGCATATCTGTTTTTGATGCATTTTTGGTTTCTGGGACGTGTTGTAAATTTCGTTCATGGGATTTCTTGATCGACATGCAATTCTTGTTTTTGGTTGTGTGTGTTTGGGGCTAAATGAATGCGCTTTGAAAGGAATTGGACATTGCAATTGTCAAGGCTACCAACCATGTAGAATGTCCGCCCAAGGAACGACATGTTAGAAGTGAGTGCATTTCTTTTTATTGATTTTAGGTTTCATGTTTGGGGTTTTGGAAATTTTGAGAATTCTTTGTTTGTGTTGATCACCCTTTTGGCAAAAGGATAGACTTGGTTTGTTTCCAATCAATTTGATGCATGTTTTGGGATTCTCATGATTTTCTTGTCTATTTTATGGCAGAGATATTTGCAGCGGTAGCGATATCATGTCCAAGAGCTGATGTTGGCTATTGCATTCATGCGCTTTCCAGAAGATTGGCAAAGACACGCAGCTGGATTGTAAAGTCTACCTAGTCTTTTTACTTTCATGGTTTTCGTTTTTCTTTTGTTGATATATGAAACCAATCTTTACAAAACTTTAGATTTCGTGCAAGGCCTTCTTCCCAAATTGTAGTGATCAATGCACCTTTTTGTTCGAGCAAATGTTGAAAATGTGTGCTTATAGTTCTTTAACCTATAGACTAAAGGTGTAAGGAACCACCTCAATAACGTGATTAAGGGAGAGTTCGATTGCTGGTGTATTACATGTATATGCTGACATTTGTGTCGATGACTACTATGGCATTGAGATTGAATCCCAATTGATCGAATAATTTCAGGTTGCTATAAAGACTTTGATAGTTTTTCATAGAATTTTAAGAGAGGGCGATCCGAGCTTCAGAGAAGAGTTAAGGCACTTCTCCAGACGAGGAAATGTATTCCAAGTAGCCAATTTTAGGGATGATTCAGGTCCTCTAGGTAAATCGATTTTTCTAAGGGGGCAACTTTGTTTTAGTTCAATCTCTTTAGCCCTTTTTATTTTGTCCGTAAATGAAAAAAGTTTCATCTTAAAATCCAATTTGGAATGGAGTGACATTTTTTTAACATTAGATGGTTTATATGCAGCTTGGGAATGCTCTGCTTGGGTCCGAACATATGCACTCTATCTGGAGGAAAGACTTGAATGTTTTAGGAACATTCACTTTGATATAGAGGCAGATAAACCAAAATCAGCTCCTGGAGAATCTAAGGTATGGTTTCTTCGTTTTGTATTCGACTTTTTTTTCCCCCTAAATTTGATTCTTTAAAGCATTAAGAGTGCAATTCAAGTGGTATTTATTGCATCAGACAAAAAGTAAACCCAAAACGTTGAGTACTGAAGAACTATTGGAGCAGATACCTACATTGCAGCAGCTTCTATATCGCCTTGTTTGTTGCCAGGTAATAAATCATATTTCTGTGGATTAACTTGTATAGCAGGTGCTAAGGTTGCATGAACTCTCCATTTAGTATTCGTTTGTATGTGCACATTGCCCGACTCTTTTGTTGTCTCAATATGATATCTTATGAGTCCAAAATTTGGCAGCCTGAAGGAGGAGCCTGCCACAACTTTCTCATCCAATACGCCTTGGCCCTGGTATGGAAAATACGTATGCGCAAGAGTATTGATTTTTAATGAAGTACAATTATCATCTCGATTTTCTGAAAGCCAATTTTCTTAAGTTTTCATTTGTACAATCATGCAGGTTGTGAAAGAGAGCTTTAAAGTATATTGTGCCATCAATGATGGGATAATTAATCTGGTAGACATGGTATGATCATCAAAGGCACTTTTCGACATCTTTACTGTATTAAAAATCCACCAAGCGAGAGATAACTTCTTTTTTCTTCTACAGTTTTTTGAAATGCCCAAACACGACGCGGTTAGAGCTCTTAATATTTACAAAAAAGCGGGGCGACAGGTAGATATCTTCATTTCGTGTCATGATCCAGAACATCGCAATATATGGATAAAAGTGCCAATAGACCTGATAACTGACTTCTCTGCTCTTTTTCATAATCCGTGGCTTGTGTAGGCAGATCATCTAGCTGATTTTTATGGCTTCTGCAGAACTTTGGATCTTGCTCAGACATTTCAGTTCCCTACATTGAGACAGGTTTCTTACCTTCATATTTCAACATCAATACTAGTTCTGTCGACAGACTGCTTTTGTGGTTCTTTTTCTAATTACCTTCTTGAAATCCCCAGCCTCCTCCCTCATTTCTTGCAACTATGGAGGAATACATAAAGGAAGCACCCCAGGCAGGTTCTGTGTCACAGAAGAAACTGGTGAGAAGATCACCCTACTTCACTTTCTTTTTCATTGTATAAATGGTTCTATTCTTATCATTTCCTACCACCGATAAATGTAAATCTTAAAGTGTTTACTTGCTTTCTAGTGCTGCATTTGGTTTTGGAAAATTTTAAGAAAAATACTGTCGTTACTTCATATGATAGTACTCTCTGGTTGATTTGTTCATTCTTTTCCTTCTCTTCTATTTCCTTACCATAATCAAAGATCCAAACATAGAGTAGATTTGCTTACACAGTTTGTTATACGCTTCTTGAGTTCTGTTCTCTATTTTTGCATTCGACTGCTGAAAGAAATGCACTCGTCGAGCAAAAAGAGACCTTTCCGTTTGTTCTGGTTGATATTGAAGTTTTTGGTTTGAGCAGGTTCAAGGTTCAACCTGCAACACTGACTATTGGTTGGCATGCCATTTATGAATATTTACAATGGTTATTGTTCTAATAGGAGTTTCAGGAGAAGAAAGAACAATCAGAAGAGCCTAAAGAACCAGCTCAAGAAGACAAAGAAAAACGAGTCAAGGAAGTAGAAAACAGAAAAAAGACTGATCGTTTACAAGGGGAAACTGCGTCTCAGACTAAGGAAGTTAATCCACCACCAGCCTCTGCTGCAGAGCCTGTTGATCTTCTTGTGAGTTCTCCTCTCCTATGTTTCCACCTTTCCTTTTCGAAGGCCTATTAAAGTGCTTTCTTTAGCTTACATCTTTTACGCCAATCGTCTGCAGGGCTTGGACGACATAAATCCAAATGCCGTGCAATTAGAGGAAAGCAATGCATTGGCCCTTGCAATTATTCAACCTGGTAAATCACTCTTGAAATCAGGGTTCATTCAGCAGTGTCAAAATATTTTTCGTCGATCAGTACATTTTGAATGTGTTACTTATATCATGTTAAGAGATGGTTAATTCTTCTGCAGACAACAATCCAACTAACAATGCATTAAACGATGTCGGAAACGTTTCTGGATGGGAGTTGGCGCTAGTAACGACACCAAGCAACATTACTAAACCTCAAGTAGCAGACAAAATGGTTTGTCCTTTTACTTGAATTTAACTTTTGGCAGAAGTACAAAATTTGTCTCAGATGCATATAATGCACCCATATTTGTATCAGGCCGGGGGCTTTGATAAGTCGTTGCTCGATAGCTTGTACGAAGACGACATTTCCCGGAGACAACTACAGCTGCATGCAGCTGGCTACAATGCAGGCCTCGGTTTTGAAACAACGGGAACAAATTCGTTCCATCAACGCGACCCCTTCAGCATGTCAAACAACATTGCACCTCCAACGAGCGTGCAGATGGCCACAATGACGCCACAGCAACAGCAGCTGACGATGCAGCAGCAGATGATGATGCAGTATCAGCAGCAACAGCAAATGCAGATGCAAATGCAGTATCAGCAACAACAACAGATGCCAATGCAGCAACATAATATGATGATGATGATGATGGCCCCTCATAATCCGTATGCGCCTCAGTTTCCTCAACAGCAAATGTCTCAGATGCGGTCGACGAATCCATTTGCCGACGATACCTTTAGCTTTGGGCCGGGCGCAATGCCACCGCAGGGAAACCATACCATACTATAGACTACTTTAAAAGGTCAAGTTTTACATGTTTATATGGACTACTTTAAGGTAAAAGTTTCACATGTTTATTCATTTCAAGTTTGTAACATAGACTAACATTAGGAAGAGATGTGTTCTCTTGTCTTTGGTTTCATGAGATCCATATATTACCAGCTAACTACATACAGTACAAGATCTGGTCGAGCTAGCTCTGTTACCAATTTAAATGAATATTATGTAAACATCTACAATATATGTGTATATATATGTGAACAATGTGTATTTTGTACGCGCGCACGGATTCTATCAAGGCTTTAACACTTGAATTAAATAGTTAATAAGTTAATTTAGAAAGAAAAAATTTAGAATAATTTTTTCATGTTCAATATGTTTGTCTATTTGTTTTACTCATTTATACCTAGTCTTTAATTTTTAAAATTTAAGTTACTTAAGTTACAATTGATATATATAAGGTGAATTACAACGATTTTTTCTAAAATTTGACGTAATTACAAATACTCCATCGTTGTTTGGAGAATTATCAATACCCTTTGATTCTAATGGTCATCTAACAACTAATCCAATTCGTTAGCCTCCGATAGATTTTTATCCATTTTTTGTGAAAAGCTAATCAAAGTACCTTTGTGAACTATAAATTATAATTATAATTTTTTTTAAAAATCAAATTCTTTAATTATGAGACATTTGATTATTTTCTTGACCCGTATTGCCCAATACAAGTATACAACCAAGTCTCCTTGGACACAATTCCACGATTTATCTTTAAATTTTTTCACAAAAAATTTTGTGTTCGAACTTAATACGTGCATTATAAAAATTTAATAATAAATATACGTCCAAGATCCAAGTCCATCAGGTGATCAACAAGGCCCATGATCTAAATTAATGACTTCCATTGTACTATTAAAAAGTGCTCATTTAAAAATAATGTAAGTGATCGAGCCTTCGTCATAATTTTGTAATAATAAAGAGTTGGGTTGGTGGGTCCGTAAGAAATAAAAATAAAAATCCAAGACCCGGAGAAACCATGGATTGACCGTCAAAGCCACCGGGTCGGTCGCGAACCGGAACCTTCCCCAACACTTTATCCACATTCCATTTCCATAGACAGTAACGCACTTCACACTCGCATCTGATCGCTCACAAGAACCCATTTTTCCCGATTTCTCAATCTAATTTCTCTCTCTAGATTTCATCAGCTGATGGCTATGTCTGGAATTCTCTCTCGATCGCTGTCCCGTGCCTCCCTCCGCCCGCCAACGCCTCTACTCAGCCACCACCGCCACCGCTCCAACAAGACCCACCATGCTCAGTTCATGGAACTGGAGGTCGACCAGGCGTCTTCATCGCAGCCTGATTCGCCGGAGGCAGCCGCCGAGGTCGTTGCCCTTGGTGTCAAGAAGCTCGAGGACGCCATCCACAGCATGATTGTCCGCCGCGCCGCACCAGATTGGCTCCCCTTCCTACCCGGCTACTCCTATTGGGTTCCACCCCGCGGCTCCCTCAGGGGCTCTGGCCATCCTGCCAGCAGCATGGTTGAGTTCGTCGGAAAATTAGCTTCTTCACGGGTGGCAAGGAAACGGAGTTTGGCGCTCGATTGGTTATTGGACGACGAAGATATGGCCTCTGAGTCTGCCAAGGACTGGCCTTCTTCTGTGTTTTGTGTCGAAGGTAATCAAGTAAATCGCGGATCCATGACTCTGGCGTGTGTGCGTTTTCGTTTATGTTTGACTGAAATGGATGCATGAGATGATTGAAGTGTAATCCTCGTCGTGATCTGCAAAGGTAACTTTGCTTTATTGGTTCTCGAGATCTAGACTGGAAGAGAAGTAGTGAATTGCTGTTAGAATTAATTAGCCACCATAATTTCTAAAGAAGTTTAGAATTCCACTTCTCCTTCATAAAATGGTTCTTTTTTTTAACTTGATGTTGTTCTCTTCCCTTCTTTTTGGTTCTTGGGAGTGATGGCGTGGGAGAATTTGTAGTTAGTTGTAGAACTCGAGTAATGAGAGTTAAACTTCTTTTATTTGAATTGGGCTTGTAAAAATTACAGTCTCTCAATGATCTTATTGAGCAGCAGGAGCTGTTGATATTTTGGGTACGAAAAGGATCAAGTGTTCCATTATTATGACAACTTTGATAGATTAGTGATTGGTGATGCTTTTGTTCTGGGAGGTTTTGATTTCTGAGGACGACACAATCAGATACTGTAAAAGATTATTCAGGTGACATGTCTGCAAGAGTTTTAAGATGGAAAGCCAGAGATTGCGGGGGGTCGTGCATTGTTTACAAAGAGGGTTCAGATACTTTGGACTTCTGATATTTTACTCGGAGTAGTGGGCTGCTGCAAAATGAATTTGATCTGTTCTGATTTGGTAAAGGCATTTTGGATCTTTTGTTGCAATTTTGTGTTTCATATCGTATTTCATTTGACCTGTGAACTCAAGTATATTATGTACATGGCAACTGTACATTAAGGATATACTTTCATGAGTGAAATAGAATAAAGTATGAACTCAAAATTTCAATGAAAATCCAGATTGCATAGGAGGTGAAAAAAGATGTATTCTTCTATGTAAGAGGGGGGAATCGGAGGTCAGCAGAGATTTGGATGGGGGGTAGCTTTTATCCTGAAAAAGGAGGAAAACTATTTTTACTTCACTAGAACTAAGTCCAACTATAGCATTAGCAGTTTGAAAGTTTAGTACAATGATTGGAGGATGTATGTTATCGAGTGCTCTATATGTTATTAGCAACCACATGAAATAACTCAAAACTGAATATCCTTTTATTTAAAGAAAACACTGAATACAAATCAAGATTTCCATCATCCAAATCAATACTTGAGCTTTTGAAGCATCTTTGCCTTTGCTTTTGTTGCATTTGCTCAATGAGCTGTACTTTAGCTTTATCAATTTAGTTACATGGACATTCTGTTTTTGGTTGATGGTCGTAGTTCATCCTGTCGATTGTGGAAACATGCACTATGCGTGCTGTATGGTGGCAACTGGCAAGATAGTATATGGTAGCTCCATGCTTATGAGATATCACGGGGCAACCTATAACTACCTTGTCTTTCTTAGTTTAATTTGATTTTTCCTTTGTATCCGCCCCGCCCTCTCTGTCCGTGTGTCTATTATACCAGCTCATTTATGTGCATCTCCCACTCGTGTTTTCCCAAAAATCTTCATATTTGCATTTTTGTCTGGAAAAAAAAAAGGTGGGCAAGAGGAAATGTGAAAGGCCAATTAAGAGCTCTGCATTCTGTGATAATTGTACATATTTTGATGTATGCCGTTTCACAATGCAGTGACTCCCCCAATAGAACCTGCTCCAGTGGTTGAAGTGGAGGTAAACACACAGGATTGTGAAGACCAACCCGAAGACACATCTAACTCGAGGATGAGGAAGGATGATGACAACTTCCATTAAAATCTCATCCAGGGTAAGTAAATAACCTATTGAACAAATTTGTAGTTGTAGTATCACTGTCACGATAAAATTGCAAATACATATCTTTTCAATTCTGGTGCAGCTTGAGACTCAAAAAGCCTGAAATTTTCATTCTCAATTGTCGGCCCTTTGTTTTCCCGCTCTCCCCCCTCTTTCTCTTCACTCTTACTGCTTCCTCCCTATATGATCATTGCATTCTTTCATCTGAATATACATATTTATAGGTATCCGACTTGGAAAACTAGTAAATGTTATGATTTCTGGCTGGAGGTGCTATTTTTCTTCTTTAAACTAGTAAATGTTATGATTTCTGGCTGGAGGTGCTATTTTCTTCTTTTTTTTTTTTTTTTTGTCGCCCTAAAATTGTTTTATTTTTACAGGATTTTAACCAATGTAAATATGTAGAGCATGGATAAGGTAATAGAAGTGGGCATGAAGAGAAAAAGATGAAGAAGTTGAGTTTGTACAGATGGGATCCTGATACAGTTAGAGTGCCTGAGAGCAAAGTCCATCTCTGAATCATATATTTATGTTGTTTTAGCCAACATTTGTAGTTTCTTTTGTATGGTTGAAATAATTAATAAGTTTATCAAATTAATCCAAATGCACACATTTCTTACTTGTTCAACTACTGCATTGTTTTTACCTATATATGTATGTATTTTTTATGTATTCTCTTCTATTCCATATGCAGAAATTCATCAAGTATTGTAACCAAATCTCACTCCTAGTTAAATTGGTATTTATTTAAAATCTTGAAATTTAATTAAATTTACAATTGTATAATTAATTATTTAAATTGTGAATTCAAATGTCATAATAACTTTTTTAAAATCAATTCTCATAATTTGATCATGTAATTGTCGGGTCAAATTTGGAACTTTATTTTTTTCCACAATTACTCATTTTAAAAGAAATATCTCTTTTTTTCTTTTTGGATAATATAATTTGCATTAATGAAAGTATGCTTATTGAACAGAGGTCCAGACTTTTTTTCACAATCTGGTCATGTTTACTGATAGTTATTGGATTAATTCGTATTATACTAAGTCTCCTATTGGATTAATTCGTATTATACTAAGTCTCCTATTAAATATTGTATTGATGGATCCTAGACATCTCAATTACTCATTTACAAAGCCGTATTAAATTCATCCAATTGTGGCTGATAATTTTGTAATTGGTTTACTACTTTACATTGCGTAGCGTACTAACCGCGAAATTACTACACTACCCACATCCACAATATAGGTTGTTAATTGTCATGTCACCACTGTTGAACCTTCTAGTTGTGGATTTCTCAACCCTTTCTTGATACTTGATATCCTTCGGCCATCTGCAACAGTCGAATACCCTCGATGTTTCTCCACTCGTGAGCCCATTTGGTACTAGGGTGTTTCTTCCAAAGGCAGTACAATCACTAACATCCGCGGGCAACGAAGTTATGTTTCTTCTCACGCCATTTTTTTTTTCTTTCATGTATTTCCCACAGTGATGTCCCATAATTTCTGTTAGCAATACAAATCGATTCCATTTTTCAGTTTGCAATAGAAGTTGTTGTGTCCAACTTCGTGTGTGGTCTGGTAAGATGTTTGTGGTAAGGGCTTAGCTCTCATGTATTGGGAAATTCATATAATGAAATCATGTTTTACGACCATTTTTTTTTTTTTTTTTTGTGGTGGGTGATTACACTAAGGAAAATTGCGAGTTGTCGATGACGGTAACGTATTTAGTGTCCGAAATTCCTCCAAAATGTTCAATTAAATAACACAAATGGCCAAATGCATTCCGATCCATATGTAAGTTCCTAAGACAGGATATGCCATCGTACTCAACTAACCTACGTAGATGCCTAACTTGATCGGGGATTCTAGTGTTTACACGTAACGACGAGGCCGAACACGTCTAGCGCTTGGGAGCCTAGCTTTCAAATATGAACAAATGTACACAAACAGTGCAAATGCTACAACAACATCGACCATTATTTGCTGAACAACAATCAAAGCGCATACCCTATGTATTAACGTCATCCTAACAACCACCACATATCATCATCACTTTGAAACAACATCAGGAAACAATCGACTTTGTAATAGTAGTATCGCCACATTCCAATAATACTAGGACCAAAACGGGGAATTTGTTTCAGTATGTCATGATGGATATTCCTTCATAAGTTGGGATGTAAGTCACAATAAGGCGGATATGAAGAAGACCAAGCAATAACACACATGAGAAGTGTCCTAACCTTAGTAGCCACAAAAAAAATGCATGGCAACGTTCACAAAAAGTCTTAACATATCATCAAATTCATTCGTACTTTAAAGTAGTAAAAAGGGGGGGAAATATGCCAGTGATGAGTAAGCAAATCGTTGAAAAATGGTGAATGATAAATTAAAAAATAAATCGTGACAAGTGATTGGTTACGATGTGCGACGCATAACAAGCTCGTGATAGCTCATGACAGCTCGTGACACGAAGATGATGGTTGATGGGCCCCAATCATCATCCGATCGTGTCTCATCAACCCATTAGGTGAAACCCTGTGGATGAAATGATGCGTCCATTTGAGTGAAATAGTATGTCCTTTGGGTGAAATGATGCGTCCATTCGAATGAAAGGTCATAACCTTTCAAAGGTATCTTTTCTGATTGAACATGTCCATTCGATGATAGGCCCTCTCATTTCATTTCATTCATGGATGATAGGAATTCAACTCATTCATAGCATTCGTAAGCATAAAAGCATTCTGCAAATAGAGTTTAGCAAGAGAGTTTCAAAATATCATTTGGTTTGTAGTTTCTCAAAGTTTGTAGTATTGCTACTTTGAGATATAAAATCATTGTATCTTGGGAAGCAAATTGCCAATTTCCTGAGCACCAGAGCGGGACAATAATTGTCTTAAAGATAAAGAATCTAACTCTTGCCTCGACTTCGTAATACACAATTTTCCGCACTATCCATCTCACTTATTCACTACACAAATTGGAATAATAAATCTTGTGCATAAAATACGTGAGCTATGACTAAATGGCTTAGAACAGGGGGTCTGTCAATACAATGCCTAGGATTTATGGCTCGGATTCAACATCTGTAGAAGGTATTTTACATACTTGAAAATTAGTAGCAAGGTTAGACACATCTACTAAACAGAAGATGAGCCATCAAACAAGTAAATACTGAATACAATTAAATCGTAATTCAATGTAGTTTTACCCAAAGCTGTAAATGAACCAACCTTTCAAGTTCGTCGGATACCAAACTCCGCTACCAAACAGCTACAAATGAACACCTTAAAACCAATAAGAACCAAATAGAATTAGTTTGGAAACAGTGTCAATTTTTTTGAAATAGCCGAAGGAAGTTGGATGAAACTCACCACAACATGATGGTTTTAGTACGACTCACCTTGGCTTTGCATTTGGGAGGAGAAATTTAATGGCAGAGACAGGATTGTAATCGCTAGCCTCTTTATTCCACCTACCTTCTGTCACCTCCATAACTAATGGTTCACGGTAAAATGCAAACCGTGGGAAATATAGTCATATGTTCGGGTGGGACCAGGGACAAAAGGTACAAAAAGTTAGTACAAAAGTGAGTGGACCCCAACTATTAATAATACCACATGCCCACCAAGATAGTTGTAGATGTTGTAGTAGATGCTAGTAGAGGGCGTGAAGATTAGTAGCGGGCCACACGTTTTCTTAGTAAATGCAAAATTGGTGCCTACTAGCTTAAATATCCATGCTAGTAGGACTCAGTAAACAGGGCCTCTATATAATACATAACTCTGGAGCGTATAAGGAACATTTTGGATAATGATCCGTCCCCTGATCTGTTCAATTATCCTCTCAGTTAGGTCTTCTAACCTTGTTGTTTTATCCTGAAACTCCCTATTGTTCCTCTCGTGGTATATATGATACACTACTACCGCAAGCCTGGCCGATTAGTTGCATTTATCAAATGTTGCCCTCGCCACCTTCTAGCGGCCTATGTAACATTTGATGCCAAGTCCCATAAGACAAGCTCCAAAGTATCCTGCAATCAGAGTTTTACGAGGCATCTCCTTGAGTACGCGCATTAGAAGAAAATGTGCTCGTGAATCTCCATTTCGTCCATCTGTCACTTGATTTCAATGAGATTTTTCGTCCATCTATCACCTGATAAATAAATTATCTTCATCTTTGTTTTCTTCATTAATTGTTAATGAAAAAGCATGGGATAAAATCAGAAAAATTGACTCCATAATTTCCAACCGATATATATTATTATAGTTTGTGAAAAGAGATTTTTTTTTTTTTTTTTCGTTTTCCTATCGATAATAAGAAATTGGTTTGACTAAAACATAAAAAGCACACCCTAGGTTTGAGTATACGTTCCCCTTTATTCATTGTACATTTTCTTCGGGGCCAGCCAATCACCGAATTGCATCCGTGGCACGACCTTATTGGCTGAGGCGCAGAACGACACGTACAGCATATACCCCTCTTTTGGAAAAGAAAGAAAATAAAAGGAATTTTATTCTGCTATGTATATATATAAAACAAAAATTGGGGATACAATTGAGAATCGTTGTAAATCAGGAGCACAGCTCTGTGGATCTTCCAAGTAGAAATTTGCAATGGCGGAAGGGCCCGGAACTCAGCCTTCAACCTCATCTTCCGATCATTCTTCTTCGCAAGACTCTCCCAAAAAGCAAACCCAGGTCATTGTTTCTCTATTTTATTCTAATTTATTTTTATTTTTTTTATTGAAGAAATGCGTTTTTCGCCGTAATTATGTAAGTTGATTAGTTGTATCTCTACTTCTGTGTTCAATGTTTGCGGATGTGTGGATCATGTTGTGTTTTAACGTCGGTTTTGGTAATATGTGGGTTTTTGGGGTCATTTGATTTTGCTTTTGTTTTTTCCGTTTTTCCTGTGGTATATTTCGGTGTGATTGTTAAAAAGGCATCATAATCAAGATCCCTTTTTTCTCTTTTTTTTTTTTTTATGTGGGACTGTGATCTTTTAAGTTGTGTGCTTTCCTTATCTTTACCGATATATGTGGGTCGTTTAGGGTTGTGTTATCTTTCATTTTCGTTGTATTTGTCATATTTAATAGGTTTCAGCTGGGGAAAGTTCTTTAATGAGAAGCGTGTAATGATTCGGAATTTCTCTCTCGTTATTATCAGAATTATGATGTGTTTTTGCTTAGGGAAGTTGAAATATGGGATGAATACGGGTTTAGATAGTTAAATGTTGATGGAGGATGCATGTATCAGATTGCGGGAGAAAGAACCACCTGTGCAGGAGGTTTAAGTGTGCTTCTTGACCCCAAAAAAAGCAAAAACAAAATCAAAGGAAAAACAAAAAGAAGTTGCATGCGTTTTGCAGCTTTCACTTGAAAAAAAACTATATACCAAGGGAAAGTGTGGAGAACATATTTTTAAGTTGGTTGTAGGTGTGTTTCTGTTGGAGAAATCTTAAAGATAGGCATTGTTGAAGATACATTTTTGCAGATTGAATTGGTGTGGAAATGCCATTCACGTCTCAGTTTTTATTTCGTCATGGATAAAATTACACATAGAAAATAAAAGGATTGTGCTTTTAGTTGGTGATCTGTTGCTCATGTTGATAATATCCATCTATTGCATGAAAGGTGCTTGTACTAATCCGGCAATAAATCATGTATATGTTCTTATCGAGTAAAACTTAGTGTTCTTGTCTTTTTGGCTGATCTTGGATAATGGATGTAAGTATTTGAAACATGCCAGATCATGAGTTTATTCAACTATAATCAGCAGTAAAAGCTTATGCACGAATCTTAAGGTGTTTAGGATTGAGAAAATGGCTTCTCAAACGGACATTTCCTGAAAAGGCAGTAAATTTTACCAGGATTTTCAGATGTTGAATGATGTCTGTACAGCCGTATTTAGGATCAGAACAATTATTCTTTACCTTCGACAAAGGATTGGCAAATTTAATCGAAACAGTTCTGTTTTTGGTAGCTTGAGCTCCACCAATTGATCAGAAGGTTAGATCATGTTCTTTATGAAATTTCCTACCAGCCGGGACAAAGAACTTGTGAATCAACAAATTGAAGGAATTGTACCATGCAGAATTCTTTTACCAATTAGAATAATACCAGTATACCAATAAACCACTGAAGTAATCAATAAATTATACGGCCAGCTGCATATGCCCAAACTAAATGAATGTTTCGGACCATGTAAAACACCCTTTCCCCCTTCTTTCCTCTGTATGAACTTATACAATGGGTACACTTGTTCAAGAAACATGTTGATTTTTTAAAGTGGACTTTTTAACTTTTTTAGTGATGGTCCTTGTGAGGTTGTTGATATCCTCATCAGTAAAGGATATAACCATAATCATGTTTTTCGCCCATAGAAAGTGTGCACGAATGCTTTAGAACTCTTAAAATCTTTTCCAGTAAAGACAAAACATAATACCTTATGCAGACATTTTCCTTATATCTGTATTCTGGTCTAATCCCTTGCATTTCTATTGCAGGCTCCCACATTTGGTAGCTTGAAATCAGCAAATGGAAATATCCCGACATTCCTGATCATGTACCCTGCTCTTGTTCCTGGGTTATTCCCTCCACACCAGGACCAAGAACAGATCAATCGTGGGCCCGGCCTATATGCTGTTCCAGTTCTTCCGTATATGCAACCTATCGCTGGGTTTCCTCCCAATACTCTTATTCCTTTTACCTACAACATACCGACGTAAGTGCTCCTGCACTTTAACACCACTGTAGGATATAATGTGCCTTAATTTAGTAATTGTACTAATGCTTATCTTGTTTACTGAGTTAGGTCATTTATGGTCTGTGTTACTGGTGACAGGAATTCCATAACTAGATCATCCGACTTGAAGCTCATTATTTTCTTATTTGCTGTGTATCACTTGTGAAATGTACTTTTGCATTTTAAGAAAAAGTACGAGGAATAAGGGTCGTGCTTAGTGATGGTACTACTCTTGAATAGTCAATATGTGCTATTTGCTGTTGTATCTGTCTAATTGCATCTCTTGTACTCTGTGTAAGACTAAGCATAGTTAGCTAGTTTAACTAGATAAGCACTGAATAGATGGATGTTGTTGTAGCGAATTTCTTTCGATATGTCTTTTTTTGTTTTTTCATTTTGAGCTCCAAATATACATCCGCTTGTTGGATGTTTTGACTGAACATAACTACCCATCATAGTAATTGGCATTGAGTTATACGGAGTAAGTCACTCATTTCATCTCTTTTTGCATTGTATTCTGTGCTGTCATCAGCGAGCGTAGCTCTGCACAGGTCAGAGGGGTGGTAGGTGAGCAGGGACAACCAGGGGAGCAACCACAACAGCAACAAGAAGCTGGGCCTCAGAGACAAGTTGTTGTTCGGAGGTTCCAGATTGCTATCCAGCTTGATTTACTGCTTATCTTGAAGCTGGCAGCGGTTATTTTCTTGTTTAACCAAGATGGATCTAGACAGAGGCTCACTCTGCTTGTGTTTTTTGCTTCACTTGTTTACCTGTAAGTAATTTATAGTCTTTTGCCAGTTACCCTTGGGCAAGTTTGAGAAACAAATTACTTAATATGCTCTTTTTCTCTATGCCCTTATCTTGAAATTTGCATTGTTCAGAATCTTCAGACGTTCCTGTTGTTCCATCACATGCCCGCTTGCCTGTCTATATTTCTTGGAATTTGCTGCCATTACTTACTCCTATTAGCTGATGCAGATACCAAACCGGAGCTCTTGCACCTGTGATTCGATGGCTTTCACAAGGAATGCGGAGGGCAGCTGCGCCACCTCAACCTCCCAGGCCTCCTGTTAGAGCGGACAATTTACCTGCTGCTGGGGGACAAGGAAATGAACATGGTGGTTTAGCAGGTAAACTCTCCAGTTCTCATTATAACTGACATTTATGATACCTGGATGGAGCTTTACTACTTTTGTCAAAGGCCTTGAAAATGTTTCAGCCGCTTAAAAAGGAGTATTGGAAATACATAAAGGCCCACAAATTCACACTCTTTTGTATATGCTATTCGAATTATTTTTCAAGAATTGCTACTTAAAATGACCAATTTTATTGTCCATGTGTGTCCCTTTTTTTGTATAGTAGATTTTTCCCTTTGGGACTCTTCATTTTCAAAGCTTTAAGGCAGCCAGCTGGCTGATTTGGTTGGAATGTAAGGAAAATGAATTTGATCTCAAAATCTGTCGCTTCTTTCCATACGTGCAACGGCCATTCCCTCCTGAAAGGAAATGTAACAACAAAGCCAGGATGTAGTAGGAAATATATTTGATGGCCAGATCCACTATATTATCTATTCAAAATATACTTTTGTTTTATTGCTTTTATTCCCAATGGACGAAATTGCTGTCAGTTTGGTTAAATTGGGTTTTGATTTCCTTTTATAACAATTCTTCAATTAGCAATATCACTCAGCAAGCAGTGTGCCTTTATTTATTTATTTATTTATTTGAAATGTCATCTTATGGAATTGCTGTACATCGTACTTCTTTACAACACAATCTTTGGTTTGGCAGAGGGGCTAGCGGTAGGTGAGAATGAGAATCAGCAAGCCAACGATGGAAATAGGGGTATCGAGAATGAGCATGCAGGGGAACCTGGGCAAGTCGAGGTTGGCAACCGCTGGTGGGGAATTGTAAAGGAGATCCAAATGATCGTCTTCGGTTTCATTACTTCTCTTCTCCCAGGCTTTCACAACATAGATTAGACTGTAAATAAAAGTTAAAACCATCTTGGCAATTGAACCGGACAGCGCAGTCGCAGAACACAGATGCTTGGAAGATTAGGAACTTCCCTAGAAAAACTGCGTGGATAAGATTTTACACATTGTTTATGATACTGATCTTACTGCACATGATTTTGTATTCTAAGTTTTTGACACAAGTGGTATTACATTTAACTACTGCTGTTTTAGCTAAATAAGAAAAGTTGGCTGGTAATTTGGCAAAATTTACCTTGTGAAGCCTATCTTTTTACCATGATTATAAATTGCAACTACTGCTTTATGAATTGTTGTGCATGTTTTCAGCCTGGGAGCTACTTCTGAGTTAAATTTCCAGATAAAGGCTTCTTTCATTTCTTGGAGCGGATTGGAAGTTCATTTAATTTTTTTTTCTGTTGTCAGCAATTTTGTCTAAAGTCTTGATTCCTCAGTACAATTGTAAAGAGAGAATCTTCGAATGTTCAGATGTAATTTTCAAAGTTGGAGAGAGTAAAGTGCGAATCCTATTGCCCCCGGGTCTATGTATTTATGAAAATTTAAGAAGCTGGACTAGTCCATGAGTGTAGTTGATTGCAATCATCCATAGGACTGGCTTATTTTGTTGTATATATTAAATTTCCAATGATAGAAAGGATTTAAGCGGAAAAAGTGTTCATTGATCTTAGGTTGCCTCGGTTCAGTTATTAACCAATATAAATTTTGGGATCATTATAACGCCCTTTACTAAAGTTTGGTATAATTATACATAAACATTCTGTTATTTGAAAATTACATTTCATACTCCTAAGTTTTGTTTCTGTCTAACAAATAAATTTTTTCATTAGTTAAAATTTACAGAATTCGCTTATATTAACAAAAAAAAAAAATTGGATGATAATTCATATTTAGCCCCAATTGAATAATCCAAATCACCTATTCGATTGACAACTATAGCTTTAGAACTGCTCTATCTGCCTGAAGTCGTGTAAACCAAAAATGAATTAGCAAATATGAAGCAAGACCTACTCCCTCCCATTCCAGAAATAATTGAAGAGAGTTATCTCCAGTCACCAACATTGATTTTTTTTCTTTTTCTTATCAAACTATTCTTATATATCTTCATGCGTTCATGAAAGTGAGGAGGTATCTCTTTGGTAGTTTAATTAAAAAAAATTTGTTTGACTTGCATTACGTTAGTAATAAATCAATCGAGACCAAATATAAATTTCATTAAGTTCTTTTTATTAATATCAATAAATTCGGTGAAATTTAACTAATGGAAAAACCTGTGTGTTAGACGGGAGCAAACTTCACGGGTACTAAATATAATTTTTCAAACCATATGGATCTATGTGTAATTATATCAAACTTCAGGAGAGTACGACTTAATCATCCCTATACTTAAAAGGGACAGAGTTACCCCCCAAATTTGAAAACTGTAATGTTAACCTGGAGATTGAGGTTCAAGATTTTGTCAAAACCAGACCTTGCTTTCAAAGCACTGTGCAGAAATTGTATGAGAAATCTTGTAGTGATTGTCAGCAACAACGTTTTTGTATTTGAGTGAATCTGTATATACAAGGATGCCAAAAATCTGGCTTTGGACAAAAGAATACATGAAGCCGGTGATCATTTTATTCTGCTACTCGAGACGGATATATAATAATAATTACAAAATGCTTCTGCATATAAATACATCACATCTCAGATAGAAGATTACTGATTTTCCTAAGCTCTTTGAGAGCGGACATGGCCGTGACTTGCCCTTTGCCAACGAGACCATTCTTCGAGGAGTTCTCCTGTGGTCCAATTTGAACACGGTCCTGCTCAAATGCAGACTCAAGCACCTGACAAGCCAGGGTGAACAGGTTAAAGATGTCTGAATCCCAAGTTTAAGTCTGAAACTAAAGGAATGAGAATTTTGAGGTATTGTAGTTTACATGATTAACACTGGTTACCACATTACTACAGCAATATTCACTTTTGATTCGATGCTTGCAGAGAGCATGGTTAATTTTATTTTCTACAGGAAGAACGAAAACATAGCAGCTCCGGGTGCAAAGAGAGAATAATTGGTCTAGTGAAATGATAACAGTTATCAGATAGCCATGGTTGTTAAGCAGAAAAAGGAGTAAAGAATGATGGTCAATCAGATTTCGGTGCCATTATTAACTAACTAGTTATTACTGCATTGGGATTCAGTCTAGTACCTGAATGTTCTCAAGCATGGTGTGACCGAGATTTCTCAAGCTAACGATCAAATTTTGGTCTACAGTCTCTCCCTTGCTGGTCCCAGAAGAGTTGGCACACCCGTTGGCTGAAGACGAGCCAGGAACATTGTTCTGACCACTTTCATCATTACCAGCTTTTGCACCTTCAGATGAACCTGGTCTCTCAGGTGTTCCCTCGCTGGCATCCCGTCCTAGCTTCCGTATCCAATTAAATTTACCGGATAGAATTTTCCTCTCCTTCATGCCTGTTGCTGATTTTCGCATTGAGCCATCATCTTTTGTACATCTTGAAGAGAGACCATCAGTGATGTCAGACACGCGAAGAACAGGGCGTTCTGGGTTAGTTCCACACAACTCAGCTTCGTTTTCATCTATGTATGAGTTTGATGCAACACTACTACTTTCTGATTGGTTCCCCCGATCACCATTCCTATGAACAGGAGTGGGCGGATCTGAGAAGTTGGGAGAATTTTCTTCGCTCTCAACACAGCTTGGCATGTTGCTGAATTTCTTATCAGTAACATCATTTCCATTAGCCTCGACCATATCCCGGTGCTCTACATCGTTACACCCTGTATTTTCTTCATCTGGTCCAAGCTGTCGTGCCAGATCCTCCAATAAGCTTCTCCTCGAAGATGGTTTGGAAACTTGGGTTTTTTCCTTTTTCTTTGATGGGGAAGGATCAGACTCAGTTCTAGACAGGCGCAGTTTTACTCTTTCTGACCATCTCTTTCTGGTACTGGGAACTTGTTCTTCCACAGCACCTTGCTTGTGTTCTTCTTCCTTGTGCAACACTCTCCACTTCTCTTCCCAGTAGCTCTCAGGTTCCGCACCCAGAGGAGTTTTTGGAGAAGTCGAATCACGAGGAAGGCTGTGAACCCTAGAAAGCACTAGCTTCCTTCCACCAAACGAGCCAGGATGCAGAAGCAGGGAATTTGAGTTGTTCGAATCTACCGCCAGAGCTTGCAGTGATTTCGCCTTTTCTACCAACATCCCAAGATCTATATCATCTGGAAAACTCAACAACCTCTGAAGACAGGCAGTTGCATTTTCAGTGGCGAGCAATGAAGACCTCAACATGAGTATCATAGAAACTGCAAAAGCAGAAATAAATGCTCCCCTAGGTGAATCAAGGACTCCTGAGTTGGACTCTGCACCACTATCAGAGGCTTTGTTAAACTTTTTATTATGACAGGCAAAAATTTCATCCCAGATCACCAAAAGGTCTTCCAGAGAAAATTCACGTCCAAATAATACCCTCAGCCAGCGAAGCGAAAAATATTGGGGTTCAACTCCTAGTTCAACAAGGTGAGTATGAAGAGATGAATCAACAACAGAAAGCAAATGATACATTGCAGCAGAAGCTTCAATTACTGGGGTCAACCCAGTATGCGAACTACCATAAGGAGAAGGAGAGAAAAACTCAGCCATGGCAACGACACCACCAGCCCCACTCATCAAAGCATCAAACATAGCGTAGGCGTCATGTTCCATAAATTTCTCTGATAAGACAATACCAAGTTCACCTTCTGCTCCATAGGCATCGCTTAGTAAGACAATGGTCTGTATGGCAGGATCAAGTTCACTCAGACTACTCGCTTTCACAGAACTTTGTTCAAATTCACTCCCATCTCCAACGTATTCTGAGAATTTCTTAAAATCAAACTTATAGGTCAAGTCGTTGTCATGATAGGAAAAACCATCAAATTTATCAGCAAAGTGGTCTTCATAATCTTTTCTCACTTCTGAGAGACGTTCCGCATCAACGTGAAGAACATACAACAATGGAGCCAAGAGCTCGTGCATCCCTGTACATGAAAATAAAACTGTAACTACAAAGACCTGAAACTTTGTTTAGTTTTTAACTTTGAGAAAGAAGTCATTGCATATATGCTCTTAGACTTTGAGATTAGAAGAAACCTTCTGAGAAACAAAGAATCAATTTAGATCCGATATAAATGGACAGAATCTGTTACTTCCAGTTATGCCACGACAGAGCATAAAACAGTACATCAAAATCACAGAACAGATCCATGACATGTATATACTTTAAGTACAAGCATCCCCCAGAAGAATTTATCCAATAATGTTGTTTAGTTTAGTCTCAGATTATCAATTTGTACACATCCACCAACAGTTCCCCACTAAAGGCAGCCATTTCTGCTTTGTAAAGTCGAAGACCTTCCTCTCATTCCATCAAAAGATACAATTAGAATTCATTTTCACATAATTAGAGTTCATTTTCACATACACTTACACATATAAGCTTGTGTTAGTAATAACTGAAGAGAAAAGCAGCACTAGAAATAGAATACAAAGTAATAAACTTAAACTACCTTGTCTGTAGCCATATTCTTGGTGTCTAAGGCACCAAAGCAATAAAATCCGTCGTAACATGCCTTGACATCCACTTGTCTGGAAATAGCTACCTCTTTCAGGGTATAAACGTGTCAAATCTTGATCAACCATTTTCTCCAGTTCAGCATTTCTGAAGAACCGACCCCACATACTGTCTGCAAGAAAAAAACAGCAATTAAAATGACTGTAACTGCAAAATCATAAATAGATTTCTAGAAAGAGTGGAGAAGGCAAGCCACAGATAAGAAACTTGAATGGGATCCAGGACATATATGCGAAGTTTTGGTGATGAGAAACTTAAGATGGGGGAGACGTTTCAAGGTAGGCAACAAGAGAATTTCTAAGACCTGAGGTTAGACGGCCATATGTGATGCATACATCGTAAAAGGCTAGAAAATAGAAAATTCACCTGGATTTTGTGACAGTGGATTGTCCATGACAAGATCAGGAGAAACGCCTCCATCTTTTGGCACATGTGGATCAACTAAAAGTTGTTTCCTCAAAGCAGCGTACCTGTAGAAAATCATTAACATATACTGACTAGACATGAAAACAAAACTGAATTAACACAGTACACTGCCCTACACCATGGTTAGAGTTCGAAAAAAAAGGCCATATTACGTTGGATTACTACCACTTATCATTGAGAATTTTAAAAAAGAGATGATCGCCAATTCCAAGTTCTATATTTTTAATCAAATGATAAAGAGTGATGTTTTAATCAAAATGCTAATTGATCTTAGCTCCTGCTTTCGGACAAACTCAACAAAGAGGCCAAAATTTCAACTCTATCGATCACCACGAAGTGGTCAATGACAATCCTATAATCCAAATATAAACATCAATAGAAGGTTCTCAGAAGCAATTACAAAGGTTAGGCAATGATGAATTTCCATGACCACTTTTGACACCTAAAAAGCACAACATTTAATACTTCATACTCAGCATCAAACACACAAATCAATAAGAAAAACTCATGCTTGAAATCAACAAAGAGACTTACCAAAACCATCTAAACGATAATGATATGGACAATGGCAGCAACTAAATCATGAAACTTATCAATCATGATAAAGAACAAGGAAATACGAATAACCTAAGCCAAAAGTTAACCTACATAAAGAGCTAACACTAATACCTTCTACGCGAATTGGCGGTAACCCGACGAAGCTCGTCGATGGAGGCAGAAGGAGAAGATGGTAGAATATCCAAATCTACGCGCCATTGGACCCCTCTAAGATCACCAAAACGACGTGAAGCTATGGAAGACGAAGCCGTTTCAGGCATTGTAGTTTCCATCGGAACCGGCGACATTTGTTTCCCCTTTTACGCCTTATTCTCTTCTTCCTCCCTTGTCCTTCAATCCAGCTGAAATACTCGCAGACCCACGTTGACAGAGGCCATCAAGATCATCTTCATATACCTAAAATCGAATATTCATTCACGCACCGCTCTGCCTTCCTCGAAAGTCAGAAAACACAATCTTCCGGTTCAAAAACTGAGAATTTGTCACATAATTCCTACAATTTGCGAAGACCTAGTCGCCCTAAACCCGTCAAGATCACCGGATTCTTTTGCAGTCCCTTCTCCGTGAAAGCGAAAAACTTTGAAGCTAAAAAGGTATGAATTATTGGCAGAGTATGTAGAAATCATAAAAGATCAAGAGGTGAAAACAATTGAAAAGAAAAACTATCCCCCAAAGAATGAACAAGCCAAAAATCAATACATTGTAGAGATCAATAAGCAGAAATCTAGGGAGAGAAAATAATGGGTGGAGGAATTTCAGATTTCAGAGTTGAGAGAGAAATAGAAAATAATATTCCATCCCCATTATCATTATGTTATTTTAACCAACCATTGTTTTTCTCTTACTTTCCATTTTTGCATAAAGAAGAGAAGATTTGTTTCTCCTCAGACTCAACTCAGCTTATATAAATCAAGACAAGAGGAAAAAGGTAATCTTTGCTTCTTTCTTCCCCATTTCTTTTCTTTCTAAGTCCCTCCCCACCTTCTTCAATATGGCATGTAAATTGTTCTTGAAGAATTCTTGTTTGTTAGGTTGAATAAGTCAATCACAAAATAAACATGATATATTTTTTAGATGATTGATCACTTTTTTTTGAATTGTACATCAATCGCATGACAATTATATTATACTTGCTATATAATTAGTTCAAATTCGACCAAACTCAATCTAAATTATAATTTTCGATTGTTCTTTTCCTCCCCCAACTGCAATGCAATGCAATGCAATAAAAAAATCATATCAATTACAAATTATTAAATGACACTTTTGATAAATATATATTATGATGATAATTTTGATTTTATCTAGGAAAGACAACGAGTCAGGTACAATGCAAGTTTGTCAAAATCTAAAATCTACCCATCATTCTTGAATTACTTGAGGTCCGACTTGTCTTGGAGCAGAGACATGATAGCTTGGATCATATGGACCCAAACTTGACCTAAACCCGCTCCAAGTGGGACAAGTCCGGGTATAATCGAACACGTTGTCATCCCTAATCTCACAACATAATTATTAATAACAAAAAAGATAAATAGTATAGTTGGTCTAGTTCGCATTTAAAATATTAGTCTCTTAAGTTTATTTTTTTATTTTAGCATCCCTAAACTTTAGTTTTTATCTCAATTTGGTCCCTCTGACCATTTTTCGACGAAAAGATGGCCTGATATTGATTTTTTTGGGGGCTAAAATGGTCAATTTAAATTTTTTTTCACTTTAATCCTTAAGTTTGTAAAATTATAAAATTGGTCTTTTTTTGGATGGGTAAATACTTGTTATATTTTTTATGATGAATATGACATAATTATCTTTAGTCCCTTAAGTTTGTAAAATTATCAAACTATATTTCCTAGTACTTTTGATAAATCACATACGGGTGATTCTTTATTACAAAATGTGGCAAGTTTGTAGATAGGTCAAACATATATTTTTCATATAGAATATACTAGGAAAAAATATTAGTTACCCTTAGATATAGGCTAACAAGAATAATGATTAATTGTTCAAATTACAAAATAATAACAAATGGTTATAAATGATAAATTTACCCTTCAAAAAGTCATAGGCCACATTCTCGACAAAAAATTATTAGAGGACTTACTTGAGACAAAAATTAAAGTTTATGGACGCTAAAATCATCATATGAACTTAAGGGACCAATTATATTATTTACCCCAATAAAAATTATGTATAAAATTATCATTATAAACAATTAGTGATATATTTATATTTACCAATACAATAATTAGTTATACATATCACTAATTATTTCTAATTATAGCCTTCTACACAAACTTTTGACTACTAATTCTTAATAGCAACAATTTTCCCGATATACTTGTAGCTATTAAAATTATGAAACTCATTATTCTTATAAAAAAAAAATTCTTATAACTCAACTGATATAATTAATGAAAATATTGAAATTATTACTTGCCTTTTTTGTTGCTAATATTCTTCTTCTTTTTTCTTTTTGCATGGTTTTAAAATTCTTAAGAATTCATTATATTCAACATTCTGATTAATACTGAATAAAGAGACAATTATTAATATTTTTTATCCATAAATTTATAGAATAAAAATTATATGGCCACTTCACACCAGGCATGCGCTATGAGTCATTAATTTAAATTAGTGTACAATTTAAGGAGAGTAACAAATCATATGGCAAGTATATCGTATTTACTCTGTAATTAGTTCGATTCAACTAGACCTAATTTAAGCAAAGCTTTTTCGATTAAGTAGTAGCATTTTTTTTTTCATTAGTGGGTCCATCATTTTCCACTTGAAACGAAAATACCCCTTTTTTGTGATATTGACAAAATAATATATGATATATATATATATGTATGTATATATAAAGAAAAATATAATCTCGACAAAAGAGTCGTTGCATGCCCATGCTTAAATAATGTGTTAGTGACTTATAATTGATGGTTATTATGAAATCATATCAAATCTATCACATGTTCGTAACCTGTAACTATTATACACCGCAGATTTAAAAACACACCACACACAATGAAAAACATTTAAGACACTTTATTGTAAACAATTTAGTATGATTGAATAATTATTTTTTCAATAAATAACATCGATTCAATAATAATATCGTAAAAGAAAACAATACAATAATTAATTTTGAGCTACCTGGATTCAACGAAGAAAAGTGTTTTCCTTTAAAAAATCATGTAATGTAAGAATTAATACGTCAAAATTAACAAATTCTGTTATAAAGTCTCGAAATTTAGTTTCCTATTTTAAAATAAAATTGTGAAATCATAACATTTTATTTTGAAAGTCTGTACCACTCTTCTTTATTGGACTCGCTCTTTTATTTTTAAATGGAAAAACAAAAATAGTTCAAATTATTAGAGGTAGCTAAGAATATTTGTATATACACCGAAGGCGAATCATTAAGTAATTCAAATTAAGCTAAATAATAGTGAAACTTATATTATAATAATATAATATAATAAATGCTATTAAATATTACTCATATACTATGCATATAATTTTTTTTGAGTAAATTATAACTTAAAAAGTAAAAAAAAAAAATATCTAATGAAAAAATGATTGAATTTCCAGCTCTTCTTTGACCAAAACAGCAGAAATGGCATTCATTTTCATCTATGTAATCATAGAAATTGGCCCTACTTTCACCTTTGCCTTTTGAATTTTGATAATATATAAAATAATTAAGATATAATAAATAAAGAAATAGAATGTTTACCGTAATCATTTTTTTTTATTTTTAAATGTTATTAAGACCTAACTCAAAAATAATATTTTATTGGCTAACCTCAATGCTTGTCATGGTCACTGGACCCATTAGTAAAATGAATAGTATTTTGTACACATGTAAGATAAATATTATTAATTATTTCTTTAGGTTTGCACTTTTGTATTGTTGCATCACACAAACATAAAACCACCTCATTTTGCTACAAAGATAGCTAGGGAAGATTCTATGAATAATTGATATGTTGATTGTAAGGCTAATTATTAAAATTCATGATATAATAATATATAATTAGTTTATACATAAGTAAAAAATCATTTAAATGTAGAATAGAATATCGTTGCATATGTAATGTAGGTACGAATTTTTATCAAAATATTTGATTGAGTTATATGTACACCTTTTATTTTATACTTACAGTAATTCAGTTACAAATTGAAATTCCGTGTTATACATTTAACGGGTGTGGGATTTGTTCAACATGTGTACAATAAAGTCTTTATATGCAGGAAAAAAAAATTCAATAATCTTTCATTTTGAGAACGTTAGAATGTTCATAAATTGAAGACCTAAAAATGGACCAAGATCAAAGACCACCTTGACTATCAATTTGAAATGATTTTTTTTTTTTTTTTGATGTGATCTCTGATTTTGGTTTGTTTTTAAGTTTTCAATTTATGCACGTTGCAACATTCTTAAAACCTACAAGGACAACCACATGTCGTGGATACATTAGGTAAGCTCAATAGTCTTCCGATGTTTAAGTCAGATAAAGTCGATCGAAAAATAATAAAAGTGCATTAACTACATGAACATCCCGGCATACTTTGTAATAAAATCACATCAATATACGTGAACATGTTCTAGTTCATCAATGTGTGGTGCATCGAACAATTAGGATTTTGGATTATATACTGATCGACCTATTCGATCTTCCAAAAAAAAGTACGAAAGAAAACGTAATTCCTTAAAGTGTAAGGTGATTTTAATATTTAGTTAAGGGTTATTTCCCCATTTAACTCAGAATTGGGTGGACCCATATCAAAGTCAATACTATAATAACTTGCATTATTCTTGAAAACTTTTACCACACTATTTTAATATTTTTTTCCTTTTTCTTTAACAATATTGTAAATAGCCTAGTTTTTTTATTAAATTAGGTTGTACAGGCAATGGGCTAGAAGTTTCTTGCTGGGTTGGACCAATGGAGTAAGTGGGTTTAAATTTGTTTTCACAATTTTCCTAAAACTCAAGTATCGGCCCAAAAGCAGAATGTTCAAATTTAATGGGGCCAAAAATGAATAAATGAGTATTTGGGTCTGAGTTTTTGAAAATTCAAAAAATGGAGAATACAATTGCAATTATACCCTTCAGGTGTGGTTATTTAAGTCTTGGACCCCATTTTTCTTTTTGGATGAGAATTTAAGACTTGAACATAGATAGGTTTATGACAACATAGTGCAAGGCCCAGGTGGATGCAGTGCTATAACCCAATAACATGTCCAGAAAATCTCTCCTCCTCTCTTATCGGAACAAATAAAGAATACGATTAGTTACACCTACACCATGTCGAGGAAGCCTATTTTAGTTGACGAAATTGAGGCCTCATGATTTTAAAGATCATAGGTTTGAACCCTGGCGTGAGTTGATGTTATTTTTACTGTATAGTAGGTATGATTTGCTGTTGGAATAGCTAGGTGTTAGTTTATATGATATCATTGATTTGATTGTTTGTAATTATCTCTGTTCGATATTAATAGCCGGCGGGACTGAATGTAATCACTTTACTTTTGATTAATAAAATTCATCGCTTCCAATTAAAAAAAAAATAAAAACACGCCTACAACCTATAACCTTTGGGTGTATTTATGTAAATCATCCATATATTCTTTTTTCATAATTAAAAAAACACGCCCGAAGGACATTACGGTCCATACAAAGTCTAAAAAGCCTAAGACTGTCAACATGGGCAATCTGGGGTCTTCAATATAATCTTTCACTAATATAAGCTTTTTCTGGACTGAAAAAGATTGAAATAAGTGTAAGTGTAGTAACGTTGATGTTTTTAATGAGTGTTATGTGTAATTATACAAAAGAGAGTGGTGATTTGCTTAGAATCACCATAGGTCTAGGGCAATTTATTAATCAAAGAAACAATCTTTCTTTACTGTGATTATATGAGTTTTTTGTTACCTTTTATTTTTATTTAAGTCATAACTATTATTTAGAAAATGATCGTGACACCAAAATCCTATTCAGAAAGCAAGTCACGTCACAACAACTTTATCAAGATATAAAGTGGACGAAACTCACCTCTCATAATCAAATAATAAATTTACCATCGCAAACAAATTTGCATTTAAATCGATCAGCTCAGATAACCTACCCTTATAAAAAAACACTGCTCATTCCATCTGTGTGAGTTTTGAGATGGACAAAAATGGAATGTTTTTCCATTAAATTATAGTGTTAGTAGATTGAAGTTTTCTTTTGAAAAATAAGTGTCCTTTTAACCTAAGTTGAAAGATAAAAGTATCTCCCTTTTATACATATCTTTTGATGAGGGAAAAAGCATTCCAAATTGGGAACTTTTCAAGGGTAAAATTGGGAAGAGAAAAATGGGAGTTTTTGTGAGGCCTGAATTATAGGAATGCAGATTGAGATGAGGATTTCAGAAAGAAAGGGACAAGTACTATTTTTGTCTCTTATCATACACTACAACTTTGCATGATTTGATAGGTGCAAGAGGAGTCAAACTCACTCTCATACTAGTGGCTGCATCAAATTGCCATAACATTTCTTTTAATTTTAAATTCTAAATAAATTACGTCGACACCTTCTAAAATTATATTTAATCACACAAATATTTTATGTCCTTTATAAAATTATAATTACAAACAAATATTTTTAGAAGTAAAATTTTACAAGTGCACCCTTACATCAGCGTCCCTCAAGGGTACTTGCAGTTTTTTTGATGTAATTTGCTCTTATTTTTTATTTTTTTTAATTTTAATTGCATTGATATTTTTCAAAATTATATTTAATTACACAAATAGTCTCAAATGACGTAGATTTATTACAACTAAAAGCATTGTCTAATGACAATTAGGGTTAGGGTTTAGTTAAGAGAGGAAAAGGGGGGGTGCCAAAAGGTCAAATAAAGGGATGGCATATTCACTGTTGACAGCAACCCTTGTTGGCCAGGTTGCAAGAATAATGAGAACAAAGAAATGGGAAGTCCTTTTCAATGGTTTTATCCAGACTATGAGGTGTGATCGTCTCAGTGATTATTTTATTTCGTTTTCACGTAGCACATGGAATTATAGTTGAACTTTAATGCATTAAATTCGACTTTTTTTAACTTAAAATATGTAAGTAATTTTTTTTTAGTTGAATATCGTTATTCAGCTATTTGGACCAACACCGTTAAGCGCCCGTAGGATCGGTCCGAATCTTGTAAAGTAGTATAGCATTTCATTTAGGATGTGTATAAAATATTCTTGTTAAAATACGACACTATTTTATAATAAAAGATTCAGACTGCTGTGAGTCTGTTCCTAATGTTGTTCTGACATACCTAAAAGTTCACACGGAAAGACCATATACAGTGAGTTTTAACCCTAGATTTTTTATTATTATTATTTATTTATTTTATAAGGACAAACATATAACTATATATATAAACAAACTGTGAATTTATGTCATAAATGGAAAAAAAGAAAAATCAACTCCCGTAATCCATGGCAGGACCTACACATGTGAGTTCTTCAATCCCTTTTCAGCCTAGGAATATTGTTAGGAATCTATATGGAAATCCACTATAGTATACACTGTAAAACTTTTCTGACCTTTGCTCAGAATTCGAGTTGATAGTTCATCCAAGTTTATATTTTCTTTTGGGAGGATCCTTATGCGTATTTGCTCTGTTGACAACAGGACATAGTGTTGACGAAAATTATGCCTATTTTACCCTTTTCTAATAAGTAAGTTGTCGTACAAAATAGTTAGAACTACATGGTTACCATTTAGCCAAGAAAAAAAGTTTACTCAATCTTGTGATTTTCTCAATACCAGATTATAATTCTTCGCAAAATTCCGCTTGCTTTAATATTTTATATTATTGATTTCAATTTATGTATTTTGAATTTGACTAACTTGTTTCTTTTGATAGTTTTGTAATTCATTTTTATTTATTAGATAAAATAAATTTTAATTTTTTCAAAATATTTGTTCGGTTCTTGTAGAGAGAGAAAGCAAAGAATGTGTGAATTGATCGAATTGTTAGAATTTTAAATTAATTGTTCATTATTTTATTTGATAACTTTTTATTTATATCTCTCGGGAAAAATAAATAAGCTCAGATATTAAAATTGAACATATTTAAAAAAAAATTATGATCATATACATGTAAGTTTTAATTTTCAAGAAATGTATAAATTTATTACTCGTAATTTTAATCCATCCACCATTATCGGAGTAATAGTTATAGTAACATATCTTTTCATGAATTTAATATTTTTATTTATCAAATTAATTAAGTACAGACAGGGCTAAGCCAAGTTTATGTCTTCGTCATTGCATACAGGCATACATACACATACGTATTTTAAATGTACGTATAAACCTACAATTTTTTTTTTTCCTATAGTTTCTTTTTGTAAAGTTATTTAGTATTATGTTAGTGTCGTGTTTGGAATGTTGAAATAATAAGTAGATGGATGGCATCACAAAAGTTTGGTGTTGCCATCACATGCGATGTACAAGCATAGCGACAACTCTGGTGGGAGCATCCCTCACATGACTTCAGAAAAACTGACCGTTTCCAACAAATTATTATTATTATTATTATTATTATTATTATTATTATTATTATTATTACAACCCATATTATTTACATAGAATTGTGTGCGTATATATATAAATATGTTGTGTATATTATTGATGGTGTGTGATTTGGGAGATTGTTGATCTAAGCACAATAACTCGAAACGACGTCGCGAGGCAAACAACTTCAGAACTTTTTCTAAAAGTATATTTTATAAAAATGGAATGAGATCCCTTTACAAAGGATTTCCACCTCTATTTATAGTAAACGAGATGGGGAAAAAAGACTATGTTACCACCCAACCGCCTCTAATCTAATGGTGGTAATTTAATCTGCAGGGGCATATTGGTCATTTGACATCACCCCACTAATCACTATTCATAACTACCTCTAATGGTATTTTCGTAGATTTGCTTACACTTGAGGGTATTTTGGTAATTTGCCTAATCTATCTCCATCAATTATAATTTTGAAAAACAGTATTCAAATTTATATTGTACATGAAATGATGCTCATTAATCAAGAAATTTTAACAAATGATGCATAAGTCGAGTGGTTAAGGTTGAAATCCTATAAATAAGTTCGAGTCTTATCGAACGTGTAAGTATTTGTTTCGTTTTATGCGAGTTTATTGTAACGTAATTTATTTCATATTTTTTTGTTATATTGATGTAACGATCGAACCGATATAATGCTTAATTTATTAAAATATTAATATAATTATATAGTTATTGTTTCTATCAAGGAACTAAAAAATGATGTAAATTATAATTCCCTTTGTAGAAAATAAAAACAACAATAATAAATAAATACTGTCCCCTTTAATTTTGGGGTTTTCTTTAAAGTAATTTTTTTTTTCTGTACGTCGATCAACTTTCTTCGATATTTTTGTAGATTGTAATGTCGGAAAATCTTAAATATGACAACTAAAATAATGGAAACTCTGACATTATGTTTTATTTTGACATCTGATGAAGAAATAAATTCTAGTAACGGCTATGTTGCCCTTATGTACGATCTGATATTATTCAAAATATTTAATATTTTTTAATTAGCTAGGCTCCATTGTCATATTATTTTATTAATAATGTAATATTTACCTGACCAGCTACCTTATTAATTTATATATTATTACAAGTTTTCAATAATTTAAATATTTAATACTCATAATTAATTATTTGCATGTACCAATTATTGGGACTCAAGTGTTTTCTGCATATTAATCTCCCAAGCCGTAAAAAAAATAAATTCTTGAATTTAAATAAATAATTTGAGAACAAAATAGGGCAAAAAGTAAATTAAGTTGGGCCCTCGTGTGTCAAAATTAATATTAAATATTAAATATATCTTGATTTAGTTGATTGCATGTCAACAAAATATAATATATGGTCAATGCTCTTTAAACTTAACTTTTGAGAATTAAACTTCTATTTGGAAATATTATGGCTCCCAAAACAAAAGTGATTAACACTTTTTTTTTTTTAATTGGAAGCGATGAATTTTATTAATCGAAAGAAAAGTGATTATTTAGTCCTGTCGGTTATCAATATTGAACAAAGATAATTACAAACAATCAAATCAGTAATATCACATAAACTAACACTTGGCTATTACAACAACAAATCATACCTACTATACATTATAAATAGTATCAATCCTTGCGGGGGTTCGAACTCATGACCTATAGTATTATGGGGCCTCAGTTTCGCCAACTAAAGTAGGCCTCCTCGGAAACACTTTCTTTTTTCTTTTTAAAGTTACAAAGAATGAAAGCAAATCTATAAAGGGTACTAAATTAATTAAAAATAAACACAATGTAAGACGTACGCTTATCACCATCAAATGCATCGATAAGAACTTAAATTCACATCATTGGTATGACAACAATAGATTCTTAGTCACCAGATCACAATATTAGGGTCAAAAAAAATTATCACAACATGAGATTGAGAGAGACTTTGGCCTAGTTTTTAATTAATTGATTATAAAATAATTAATTTTCATTCGACTGAGTTTGATAATTATTGATTTTTGTAAAACAACAGCTCGCCAAAAGCTCAAACTTTTAATTTTTACAAAATTTCGATTATGGGATTTGAATAACTCATAAATGATTATACATTAAATTGTCAAATACCTTCAGATTTTTTATATACGTCGAACAACAAACACCCTTGTCTCATAATTGAGTTTAAAAAATGGACCTTAAATCTAGTATCATAAAATATTAAAAATATAAATTGAATAAAAAATTATATATATTACGTGCATGGCCTACATAAGTTAATTAATATAAAGGTAGATTTTCATTTTAATTAATTAATTAAGTATATTACTTTTGATTTGGTCATAATCCCACTATAAACCTAATCTCGAGGACCATAATGTTATGATGGCCAAAAACTTGACCAACATAATTAAAGCTGTCAATTAAATGATTGTTCATCCTTTTCCAGGTAAGAATTAATTTTTAATCCAACCATCTACAACTCATACCCTTAATTTTCGATGACTATTAACTTAATTAATTATGTTTTTTTGGATAATTTTCCACTTAGAGTGTTATTTTTTTCTCTATAATTAATTAGCCCATTTGAATGATTTATGGTTCTTTTATAACATGTGTTGGTTTATTCCTTCTTCAAATTATCACTAGGAAGAAAATTGCATTTCAAATAATTAACATCTTATTTTGGAATAAGTTTTTAAACTATTTAAATAAAATAATATTGTGACCTTATAGAATATCAGAAATGATAATTCTATAATCAATATGCTAAAAACCTAAAGAGCTTGTGGAATTTTTAAAAATAAATTAGTTTTTTAAATATTAATTATACTGTTATAATATTTTCACCATTTGTACATTAATTATAGTTAAAAATATCTTTATCTTTTAGCTACCAATAAAAATATAATTGAAAAAAGCAACTATGACCGTATCGCCAAAAGGGTTCACAATAACTTCACCTTAATTATACAATTCAGTTTTTCATACAATTTTTTTCTGGATAAATTATAAGTAAAAAAAGACACGTAATAATATAATTCGAAGTTTGGCCAAGGAAGCCTAACTTAGTTGGCGAAACTGAGGCCCCATGATCCTAGAGGTCATGAGTTCGAACCCCTGCGTGGATTGATGTTATTTCTACTGTATAGTATGTATGATTTGTTGTTGTAATAATTAAGTGTTAATTTATGTGATATTATTAATTTGATTGTTTGTAATTGTTTTGGTTCGATATTGATAGTCGACATGATTAAATATAATCACTTTATTATCGATTAATAAAAAAAAATATAATTTGAAGCCTGAAGTATTATTAAAAGTGTGAGTTCGGCATTACAGCTCCACCAAGATGTAGAATGTAACTAAAATGACTTCTCGTAATAAAGTATGATGTTGATGGTGAACTTTTATGGATTGGTGGAGTTGAAATTCCCAATTCTTGATTGTGATTAAGGGTTTTTACCAAAGGTCACAAGATGAGGATAAAATGTTAATCCTGTGACACGTACAGCTATTGATTATAAAGTGATAAAAAGAGGGAAAAAGGGAAAGAGAAAGAGAGGTCGAAAATCTAGCATGGCGTTGGAGTTGGCAGCAATAGTTTAATGGAATCAATCATCAAGACTCATCCTTTGTCCTTCATCTTCGGTCCCTTGTCTCTGCCTCCTCCCCAATAAATATATTAGAACCCTAACTACCTTCACTTCACTCACTCTCACTCACATTTCACAGTTTAATCACAACCACCCACTCAAGAAAAGGAAAAAAGAAAAAGAAAACTACAAGCCCAGGTGGGTTTAGCCGCCTTCTTGTTGTGGTGAACTCAAGAATGAATGTTGGTGGTTGATGAGCTGCAGTTCTTGATGTTTGCTGCTGTTTGTGTGGAAAAGACAGGAATTTACTGTGGGAGTGCTTGGTGACAAAGTGGGATTATAACTATTGTTACTGTGCAGCATTCTATTCTTTTCTTGGATCAATGTGAGTAAAGATCTTAGCTTTTTCAACTTTTTTTTTTGGGATCTTGTTTGATTTTCTTGTGTTGTTCTGCTGATACTTTGCTTGGCCTTAGCGCTATCTTTATGCGTTAGTTGAGTTTGTTAGTATAATTAGCTGTGTTGCAGGTAAATTATTCACATGGAGAAAATGTGAGTAGGAGATAGAGAAGGAAAAAGGAGCAAGAAAAAAATATAGAAGTGAAGTTCAAGCTTGCTTATTGGATCATCCATTGCTTATCTAGTCATATCTTGCTGGTAATTTCTTTCTTTTTCTCAAATTAATATAAAAATATATGCGTAGTACGTACAAGGGCTATTGTACTCTGATGCAGTTTAAGGGTCTATCGAGTGGGTTCATGCTTTTATTTGATTTGCTTAGAGGAAGCTTTTAGTGTATTCCTGTATGCAGTTTGTTCGTCGATTCTCTTAACTTGGTCGTGGTTCTTGGTTTCGAAGTATATGATGTTGATTGGTTTTGGTGTATGGAACAGATTTGAATTGCAAGGACTTGAGGAGTTGGAAGAGAATTGACTAAAATGAGAAACAGAGGGTTGAATGGTTCTTTCATGGTCCTAATATTATTAGCTGTGCTGATTTTGGGGAAAGCCGAAATATACGTTGTGACGCTTGAAGGAGAGCCCGTGATAAGCTATAGAGGTGGTGTTAGTGGGTTTGAGGCCACTGCAGTGGATTCTGATTCTGATGAGAAGATTGATGTCACCAGGTGCTCTTAAGATACCTTTTAGCAATATCTATATTTTTCTTGAACCTCATAGATATTTGCGTATATGCTTATTTGTCAAAATTGTTGCTCGGTTAGCCAATTTTTATGGGGTCTGTCCCAGAGAACGTGTAGGTGTTTGCTTGGCTTGATATTTATATTATTCGATATGACCGCCTTCTCTTTTTTCGTTTTTTTTTTTTTTTTTTTTTTAAGTTTTGGGTGAGACTACTTGTAATATGTATGAGTACTTCATAAGGGACTTGTGGTTTTGGCTGTTACATCATGGAAATTTTTCTGTCTTAAATGTACTTTCCTAAGTCCACCTTATTTGGAGGTCCTACGACAATACTTTTTACCTTATATTAAGATATTCTTATTTCATTTCAACTTGTAATGTGTTTGAGATGGTAACTTATTTCTTTTAGTGATTCTGATAGCCTAGATATAATCTTACTAAAAGAAATAGTTTACACGTTACATTTTATAGAACTACGGCAAGACTCGATCAGACTGTTAGAAGTCTTTTTTCCTTTATCACAAAAGTGATACTGGAGAAGCTCCTTAATGTAAGCTATTTCCCCATGTCCTTCTTGTTTTAGGCAATTAGGCCCTATAAAGGATTTTCTGGGGTATAAATATTCTGCAGCATGTGAGTAGTTTAAGAAATTGTGTGTTAACTTTCTCTGAGCGCTTCCTAAATTTATGGTCATTCCACACACACAATCACAAACAAATCATTATCATCGACCATTTACGCTCGTGTTTCTATAAGAAGATGACCCCACAGATGTTGCCATGTTCGTGGTTCTCTTTCCATAAAACAACTCTATTGAATTTGAAAACTAAGATTCTTCTGTGTGTTCTTTGTGCACTTTCAGTGAATTGGTCATATCCTATGCCCGTCATCTAGAAAAGAGGCATGATATGCTTCTTGACATGCTGTTTGACCAAGGAACCTACAAGAAACTTTATAGCTACCGTCATCTGATCAATGGATTTGCAGTTCATATTTCACCTGAGCAGGTGACATTCTTTGCTTTTCCTTTTCCCTTCTTTTTCTGTTTTCTTTTCATTGAGCCTATCAGTGGTCAAAATTCTTGTATACATATTCTTATACTGTGAGCATATTAGTAGGCAGAAATACTTGGGCGAGCACCTGGTGTGAAATCTGTGGAGAGAGATTGGAAAGTGAGAAAACTCACCACCCACACTCCACAATTTTTGGGGCTCCCAACTGGAGTGTGGCCGATGGGAGGTGGATTTGATCGAGCTGGAGAAGATATTGTAATAGGCTTTGTTGATTCAGGAATTTATCCTCATCATCCTAGCTTTGCAACTCACCACTCTGATCCTTATGGACCTGTTCCAAAGTATAGAGGTAAATGTGAAATTGACCCAAACACAAAGAGGGACTTCTGTAATGGGAAGATCATTGGAGCTCAGCATTTTGCTGAAGCTGCTAAAACTGCTGGTGCATTTAATCCAGACATTGATTTTGATTCTCCGCTCGATGGTGATGGACATGGAAGGTCAGTGCTCTTCTAATTTTTTACATTTGTTTAAAATACTTATTTTCTTCTCCCTTTGCTTCCCCCCTCTCCTTGCTGGGAAGAAGGCGGACCTGTTAGGAGAAGGGTGGGGTGGGGTGGGGGTTGGGGGTAGGAAATTGGTTGCATAATACGTCCCTTTACTATCAGGCTCCGAATTACTTTAGATGCATGGATATTCAACTATAGTTTCAATGGAGCAATATTATGAATTTATTTATTATGGGGGGACTTCACTAGAAAACTACCTTATTGCGAAAATTGTGATATATCTATAGCTCGAGTGCTTTTAAAATGTTTGGTATTAGACACATCTGGAAACACGAACTTCAAAAATATCTTTTAACGTGAACTTTTTTGGAATTTCAGTTGTCTTTCTGGATCAATATACGTTTTTGCAGTGATTTTGCCAATGTATCTTTTGCAACTATCAAACTTACTTCAACAATATTTACCAGTCATACTGCAGCTATTGCAGCTGGTAATAACGGGATTCCAGTGAGGATGCATGGGTTTGAATTTGGAAGAGCAAGTGGAATGGCACCACGTGCTAGGTAAGGTTCTGTTACTATTTAATTGCAGTTAGGGGCACAAACCTGTCAGAATTGTTCTCGATCATAATGTCATTAGTCCAATAGTGATTTTTATCGACTTTGTGCAGGATTGCTGTGTACAAGGCACTCTACAGAATATTCGGTGGATTTGTTGCAGATGTAGTTGCTGCCATTGATCAGGTATCTAAAATGGACAAGTCTGTTTATATGTCAAAGGGATGAAACAGCTTCCGTCACTGGCAGCTGAAACTCATCTGGTTTTTTGCACATGTTACAATTGTATTGAGACCCCTCTCATTTAGTTCGAGTTTTCCCTCTAGTGACGTATAGACCTTGTGATATGCTTGCAGTCATGGCAAATAATTATGGTCTCAAGCTTTTTACTTATTTTCTTTAAATCTTTATTTGTGAGAATAACAGGAAAGCAAAAAATAATCTGAACATCTTAAGTCTAAACCTGCATATATGAATACATTGCTTTCTCAATTTGAAAAATATGATATCATATAGAATAAGTTTATATGTATAAATGTGGCTAATTCTGACTGCCCAGGTTCATTCGTTTGAATTCCATAACTTATATTTCTTAGTTTGTCTTCACCAACTTTGGAGTAGGCAATTCGACAACATCTTATATCAATCTGGATGCATATAGGTATCTGGGACTAGAATAAATTTTATAGTACTGATTTCTATACATTCTCCTTTATAATATTTTATTAGTTACTTGATTTTATCACAAAGAACAATAAACTTGATAATATTAACTTTTTAGATGCTTAATTTCTGTAGTTAACTGGATTCAGCATACTCATATGATACGGTACTTTTAACAGGCTGTTCATGATGGTGTGGATATCTTGAATCTCTCGGTCGGCCCTAACAGTCCTCCGGCTACTACAAAGACCACATACTTAAACCCTTTTGATGCTACCCTTCTTTCAGCTGTAAAAGCTGGAGTTTTTGTTGTACAAGCAGCTGGAAATGGAGGTCCTTTTCCTAAAACCTTGGTGTCTTACAGCCCATGGATAGCAACTGTGGCGGCTGCAGTTGATGATCGGAGATACAAGAATCATCTTACCTTGGGGAATGGAAAAATCTTAGCCGGAATTTGTTTGTCTCGTAAGTACATACAAACCGAATATTTAAGGCATTTGAACTTTTAAACTGGCTGATAATACTTCTAGAACTCTATCCTATCATTTTTCGACAGTGATGAAATATTTGTGTAAAGTTACACCTAGGTCCTTGGTTCTTCAATTTAGACCAAGCATTTTGGTAATGAGCGACATTGTATTCTGGAAGAGGAAAAACGTGCACATTCTGTTTGCTTGTGAACGTCCGTGAATGTTAATTTTTAAGTGTCTCAACTAGTACTTGATTTAGAAAGGGCCGTTGCTTCCAACTCAATTCTTCGTTTTGGCTACTTATCATTGTTTTAAGTGCCGTCAAGTGAGTTATGTCAGTTTCTCTCGATGCCATCTCGTCCTTCTCTTTTTCATTTTCACACTGATGTGGTCTTTATTTGATCCTCCTTCCATGCAGCTGCTACACATGCAAATCGAACATTCACATTGGTTGCAGCTAATGATGTGCTGCTGGATTCCTCTGTAGCCAAGTATAGTCCGTCTGACTGCCAAAGGCCTGAAGTTTTGAACAAAAACTTGGTGGAGGGAAACATTCTTCTCTGTGGTTATTCTTTTAATTTTGTTGTTGGCACTGCTTCGATCAAGAGAGTCTCACAGACTGCTAAGAGTCTTGGTGCAGCTGGCTTTGTCCTTGCAGTTGAAAATGCTTCTCCGGGGACAAAATTTGATCCTGTTCCAGTTGGTATTCCCGGGATCCTCATCACGGATGTTACCAAGTCAACGGTAACTATTTCTTTCTCCTCCTTCATTGTTGATATTATAATTCAAATAGGTGAGGTGATGTTACGAAAACTGAAGTTCTCTTTGTGTCGAGCAAGTTTTAGATAATACGTCATGATATCTTTAACTTTCTCGTGATCACGTTGCTCTGAAAAAGTTAGCTTCTGAATCTGTATTGAGCTTTGTTGTGCATGAAGCTGCAGACATAATTGTAGCTCATATCACTATATTTGTCGTCATCATTCTTTGTCGCTATCATCTTTCAGGAACTTATAGACTACTACAACGTCTCTACACCTAGAGACTGGACAGGACGAGTAAAGAGCTTTAAAGCAGTGGGAAGAATTGGGGACGGCCTGCGGCCTATACTACATAAATCTGCACCACAGGTTGCGCTGTTCTCTGCTCGAGGACCAAATATCAAAGATTACAGTTTTCAAGACGCAGATCTCCTGAAACCAGACATTCTAGCTCCCGGTTCTCTAATTTGGGCTGCTTGGGCTCCTAACGGGACAGACGAGCCAAATTACGTCGGTAAAGTGTTCATAGTACCGCTTTGCATTGTTTGGCCGTATTCAATTAATTAATTGTATAAGCAGCAGCTTATTGCTTGAAGCAGGCGAAGGCTTCGCGATGATATCTGGAACTAGCATGGCTGCACCTCATATAGCCGGAATAGCTGCTCTCGTGAAGCAGAAGCACCCTCACTGGAGCCCGTCTGCTATCAAATCGGCCTTGATGACGACATCGACGACCATTGACAGGGCCGAGAGACCACTTCAAGCGCAACAATATTCAGGATCGGAGACTATGTCTCTGGTCCCGGCAACACCTTTCGATTACGGAAGTGGGCATGTGAATCCTAGAGCGGCTCTGGATCCGGGACTCATTTTTGATGCAGGTAACTTAATAAGCTTCCACATTGTTGCTCGTGTTACGACTCAACGTGGAAAGTCGTTGCGTAGCTTCATTCACTTATCTATAGAAAAGGGTTATCGTTTTTTCATCTCATTCTGCTCGGTTCAACACAGGATACGAAGATTACTTGGGATTCTTGTGCACGACGCCCGGAGTCGATGCTCATGAAATCAGTAACTACACCAACAGTCCCTGCAACTACACTCTCGGCCATCCCTCAAATCTCAACACCCCCTCGATTGCGATTTCACATCTCGTGGGAACTCAAACAGTCACTCGCACGGTCACAAACGTGGCTGAGGAAGAAACCTATGTGATAACAGCAAGAATGGCACCAGCAATAGCCATCGAGACCAACCCTCCAGCAATGACTCTAAGACCTGGTGCGTCCCGGAAGTTCTCCGTCACTCTCACTGTACGGTCAGTCACAGGAGCCTACAGCTTCGGCGAGGTCTTGCTTAAAGGGAGTCGGGGGCACAAGGTCAGGATCCCTGTTGTGGCCATGGGCTACGACCGATAATGGTAGCCTGAAAAGTTGAATCTGGCGATATTCTTTCGATTTACGTGAAATAATACGTGTAACGATGGATGGTTTTTGTCGAAAAAATATATATAAATGTAAAGATAAGTAGCATGAGGGGGGAGGCATACACTGGTTTCGTCCCCGTCCTATATAAGTTTTGACATTAGTTTCTGTAAGGTCGTGGAATGGCTTGTGTTCCATGCTTCCATGTAAGAATGTAGTTTGGAGAAGGCTTGTATTGTAGGTTTGACATCCTCTTTGTACCGTAATTTTGACTGCATATGCTGTAATAATAACACCCATTTCTATTCATGCATGCATATAGAATTCGAACTCAAAATCTCTGAAATTTTACGTCCAAATCATTGGATTGTCTGTCCCGTAAGGGACGTGCGAGACATCAATCTGATTGCTCTCTTGGCAATGGATTGAATTATATTCTAAATTTTATTGTATCGATTATTTCATTTAATATATACACGTAACTTGTATAGAAATTATATTATTTATTTTATTTAATAAATTTTTATATGTACGGCGTGTATATAATTGGAATAGAATGTGGAATAAGATTTGAAATAGAATATTCGACCTGCTCATAGCAGTTTTTATTGTTGCCATGACATTGATAATTTTGGTCATGAATACTGTTTTAAGAGATGTATAAGAAAATCTAGCGACTATATTCTGACTGCCCAGTTTCATTCGTTTGGATTCCATAACTTATATTTCTTAGTTTGTCTTCACCAACTTTGCATTTGGAGTAGGCAATTCGACAACATCTTATATCAATCTGGATGCATATAGGTACTTGGGACTAGAATAAATTTTATTGTACTGATTTCTATACATTCTCCTTTATAATATTTTATTAGTACTTGATTTTATCACAAGTAACGATAAACGTGATAATATTAACTTTTTAGATGCTTAATTTCTATAGTTAACTGGATTCAGCATACTCATATGAGGCGGTACATTTAACAGGCTGTTCATGATGGTGTGGATATCTTGAATCTCTCGGTCGGCCCTAATAGTCCTCTGGCTACTACAAAGACCACATACTTAAACCCTTTTGATGCCACCCTTCTTTCAGCTGTAAAAGCTGGAGTTTTTGTTGTACAAGCAGCTGGAAATGGAGGTCCTTTTCCTAAAACCTTGGTGTCTTACAGCCCATGGATAGCAACTGTGGCTGCTGCAGTTGATGATCGGAGATACAAGAATCATCTCACCTTGGGGAATGGAAAAATCTTAGCTGGAATTTGTTTGTCTAGTAAGTACATACAAACCGAATATTTAAGGCATTTGAACTTTTAAACTGGCTGATAATACTTCTAGAACTCTATCCTATCATTTTTCGAGCGGTGATGAAATATTTGTGCAAAGTTAACACCTAGGTCCTTGGTTTCTTCAATTTAGACCAAGCATTTTAGTAATGAACCACATTGTATTCTGGAAGAGGAAAAACGTGCACATTCTGTTTGCTTGTGAACGTCCGTGAATGTTAATTTTGAAGTGTCTCAACTAGTACTTGATTTAGAAAGGGTCGTTGCGTCCAACTCAATGTCTTCGTTTGGCTACTTATCATTGTTTTGAGTGCCGTCAAGTGAGTTATGTCAGTTTCTCTCGATGCCATCTCGTCCTTCTGTTTTTCATTTTCACACTGATGTGGGTTTTATTTGATCCTCCTTTCATGCAGTTGCCACACATGCAAATCGAACATTCACATTGGTTGCAGCTAATGATGTGCTGCTAGATTCCTTTGTAGCCAAGTATAGTCCGTCTGACTACCAAAGGCCTGAAGTTTTTGAACAAAAACTTAGTGGAGGGAAACATTCTTCTCTGTGGTTATTCTTTTAAATTTTGTTGTTGGCACTGGCTTCGATCAAGAGAGTTTCACAGACTGCTAAGAGTCTTGGTGAGCTGGCTTTGTCCTTGCAGTTGAAAAATGCTTCCCCGGGGACAAAATTTGATCCTGTTCGTTGGTATTTCCCGGGATCCTCAATCACGGATGTTACCAAGTCAACGGTAACTATTTCTTTCTTCGCCTTCATTGTTGATATTAGAATTCAAATAGGTGAGATGATGTTACGAAAACTGAAAGTTCTCTTTTGTGTCTAGCAATTTTTAGATATTACGTTCATGATATCTTTAACTTTCTCGTGATCTCGTTGCTCTGAAAAGTGAGCTTCTGAAGCTGTATTGAGCTTTATTGCGGCATGAAGCTGCAGACATAATTGTAGCTTGTATCACTATATTCGTCGTCATCATTCTTTGACCTATTCATCTTTTCAGGAACTTATAGACTACTATCATTCTAACGTCTATACACCTAGAGACTGGATAGGATGAGTAAAGAGCTTTAAAGCAGTGGGAAGCATTGGGGACGGCTGAGGCCTATACTCCATAAGGTGTGCACAAAGGTTGCGTTGTTCTCCTGCTCGAGGACCAAATATAAAAAATTACAGTTTTTAAGATGCAGATCCTCTGAACCAGACATTTCTAGCTCCGGCTCTCTTAATTTGGGCTGCTTGGGCTCCTAACGGGACAGAAACGAGCCAAATTACGTCTGTAAAGTGTTCATAGTGTCGCTTTGCATTCTTTGGCCGTATTCAATTAATTAATTGTCTAAGCAGCAGCTTATTGCTTGAAACAGGCAAAGGCTTCGCGATGATATCTGGAACTAGCATGGTTGCACCTCATATAGCCGAAATAGCTGCTCTCGTGAAGCAGAAGCACCCTTATTGCAGCCCTTCTGCTATCAAATCGGCCTTGATGACGACATCGACGATCATTGACAGGGCCGAGAGACCACTTCAAGTGCCCCAATATTCAAGATCGGAGACTATGTCTCTGGTCCCGGCAACACTTTCGATTACGGAAGTGGGCATGTGAATCCTAGAGCGGCTCTGGATTCCAGACTCATTTTTTGATGCAGGTAACTTAAAAGCTCCACATTGTTGCTCGTGTTACGACTCAACATGGAAAGTCGTTGCATAGCTTCGTTTACTTATTGATTTAGAAAAAAGGGTTGTTGTTTTTCATTTCAATCCTGCTCGGTTCAATACAGGATACGAAGATTACTTGGGATTCTTGTGCACGACGCCCGGAGTGGATGCTTACGAAGATTAAGTAACTGCAGCAACAGTCCCTGCAACTACACTCTCGGCCATTACCATCAAATCTCAACACCCCCTCGATCACGATTTCACATTCTCGTGGAACTCAACAGTCACTCGCATGGTCACAAAACATGGCCGAGGAAGAAACCTATGTGATAACAGCAAGAATGGCACCCGGCCATAGCGATCGAGACCAACCCTCCATCAATGACTCTAAGACCTAGTGCGTCACGAAAGTTCTTTGTCACTCTCACCGTACGGTCAGTCACAGGAGCCTACAGCTTCGGCGAGGTCTTGCTTAAAGGGAGTCGGGGGCACAAGGTCAGGATCCCTATCGTAAGCCATGGGCTACGATCGATAATGGTAGCCCTGAAAAAGTTGAATATGCGGTATTCTTTCGATTTACATGGAAAATAATACGTGTAACGATGGATGGTTTTTGTCGGAAAAATACATATAATGTAAAGATAAGTAGCATGAGGGGGGAGGCATGCACTGGTTTCGTCCCCGTCCTACATAAGTTTTGACTTTAGTTTCTTTTTTTTTTTTTTTTTTGGGGTAAAAGTAAGTAAATTCATCCCAAGAAATGTACAGTTACTCCGGGCATACCCGGAGAGTTACATCCACGATGTGGAAAAAAATTACAACAGAAAACGAAAAGTTCGAAAGATCTAAACACTTGATCAATAACAAAATTACAGATTGAGTGCATATTCCCTAACAAAAACTACAAAATCCGCACGCTGGAGAGTTGTGCACGCTATGATGCATACCTTATGTGGGGATAACGGTCATGAAAGGGACATGTGCAGCAGGAGAATGCAGCCTACAGCTGAAGGTGCAGGCTGCCAATGCAAAAAAGGAAAGGCCCAGCAATAGCAGCAGTGGAGCATGCTGTTGCTGGCCCCAAAATAGGTTTGCACTACTCACTAGGTAGGCAGGTCATGAAAAATGACAGTGTGCAGCAATTCAAACCGGTTTTGCAGTGTTGCCCATGCTAAAAAACTGGAATGCAGCAGAAACAACAGCAGCTAAGGACACTCAGTTGCCGGCCCTAAAGTGGCAAAAACTCGCCTACCTCCGGCCAGTCGGAAAGTGGTCGGAAGTTAGAAAAACAACCCTGCAAAATGGAAGTTTTGTGGGCTAAAAAGCTGCCAGAGAAGGCTGGAAACGCCCCGTGTTCAGCTAGTACCAAGAAATCCAGCCGGCAGTATCAGGTTGAACCTCGGCCAGCGGTTGAACCTGTTCGTTCCAGCAGGTTGCTTGGCAAAATCGAGCAATGGCAGCAACAGCTTGACTCCGGTGAGAAGGAAGGACCTCCAAGACAAAACATGCCTCCTCCAACAGCCAAGAAAACTGACCAGAGAAGGCTGAAAAAAAAAAGCCGTGCAAACCTGAAGCTCCTCACGATGTGCATTAGGTTGGTTCTTGTTCGTCCAGCACCATGAAAACCATCCATCGGCAGGAACTGGAACCTTGAAAAAAAATTGGGCACAAGAACAAGCCAAACTCCGGGCGGGAGAGGAGAACACGGCAGCAAGACTCTCTCAAGTCCACCAAGCAGCGTAGAAGTGAGGAGCAATGTCACAAACAGAAGGCTTGCCGGAAAGGCTGAAAAACTTTCTGAAAATCAAAGCCAAACCGTGCAAACCTGGAAGTCCTCTTGAGGTGCAGCAACTGGTCAACCCAGCACCATGGAAAACTATCCAGCGGGACCAGCCGGAAACCAAGGAAAAGGCTGAGCGAGTAGCAGTTGGACTCTGGTCGGAAAAAGGTTACAACGGCGGCGGAAAAAACAGACCCAAATCTGACCCAAAACAACTCCTATGCTTAGGACAGAAAAAGGCCTGAAACAAGAGCTGCAAAACTGGCCTGAAAACGAACAACTCCAAGCTGAAACCCACACTAAGTGCAGTAGGTCGCCACCTGTGCGGCCAGCAGCAAGAAAACCAGCCACCAGCTGCTGGAACCTTGGCAAAACTGAGCACAAGCAGCGACACTAAACTCCGGTGAGAAAAGCTTGAAGCTCGGACAGAAACCAGCCAGCGAAGGCTGGAAAACACCCTGAGGTGTGCAACAAAACCATGCAGAACCTCCCATCACGAAAAACAACAACTTGTCACCTGTTCGGCCAAGACTAAGCTCCGGCCAGCAGCAGCAGAAAGAACAACGACCAACAAGCAGAAAGGACAACGGTCGGCAGGTAGCTTGGCAAGGCTGAAACAGAAACAACAACTGAAGCTCGATCGCAGAGGTTAAACCGGTGGCAAAACTCCACCAAACCAACAAGAATCAGCAGGGGAGAAGACAAAAATTCAAGAGAAAAGCTGTAGTGAGCATCCAAAGTGGGGCACTCTAGAGAGAATGGAGATCATTCTCTCTAGAGAGAGAAAACTCTTGACCTCACATTGCTACTACTATTGAGAGCTCTGTCTTTTTGGGTGAAATGTAAGTGTATTCATCCAAAGAATATTTACAAAATACTCCAGGCATACCCAAAGAGATACAAAAGGTCCACAAGGTGGACTAACGTGCGATCAAAATCCGTATGGAAAAAGTGCGAAAATGACCCTACAGACTGTAATTTTAATACAAGCTATAAGACCATCAGGATTTGGAGCTTTGCCTTCAAAGATGATTTCGTTTCGGTGCCTCCAAAGGCTGTAAACCGTGCATGCCAAAGCAAGTGTTCTCGCTTTGTTCTACACAGAGGAGCCCATCTTCTCTTTCTTTAACCATTTGACCGCACTATGAAGAGTGGACATGCGTCGTGTGATGCTGAGCCACTGCCGGATGTGAGACCAAACGTAGTTGCTGAAAGGACATGCAAAGTAGAGGTGGTCGGTAGATTCCATCGTGTTGATGCATAATGAGCATGAATGTTCTCATCAAGGAACGCAAGTCTGTCCCGTGTTGCAAGTCTTCCCCATAGTCCAAGCCATAAGATAAATGAGCACTTCGGTGGGATGAAAGCTTTCCAAATTGTTGCCTTCCATGATTATCTCGCGAGCTTCGGCCGGAAGTACTCATAGGCTTTGGACGTCTCTAGCCCCTTAAGGTTGGACCAAGCTCCCATATGCTCAACCGCTACCTCTGATGTACCAAATGTGGTGGTAAGCATGTCCCGAATATCAGCAAGCCGTCGAAGGAGTGGAGAGTCACCCTTCTTCGGTTGCCAGTCCCAAACTGAGGCGCCTCGAAGATAGACTTCATTGACCCATTTCACCCACAACGTATTTGCCTTGCTGTGAACGTTCCACAAAACTCGGGCAAGGAGAGCCACATTCCAGGATTGGATGTGCCGGATCCCAAGCCCGCCCTCTTTTTTCGGATGACAGATTTGCTCCCATGCCACCGGTGCTCTCTTGGAATTCCATAGGAAATTCCTACAAAGCCGGTGAATCTTATCAACAACCGCCGCTGGAAGAGGAAAACATTGGAGCCAAAAACACTCAACGCTCTGAATAACTGAGGTGATGAGTTCCAAGCGGCCGACAAAGGAAAGGGACTTGGCCGACCACTTGGAAATACTGTCAGCAATCCGGTCCACGAGCGGTGAGTAGTTGGTAACCTTTAGATGCTGCGCCGCAAGGGGGATGCCTAAGTATCTCACGGGCATCTCTCCTCTACTAAACTCCGTCGTAGCAAGGATACCATCAAGCTCATTTCCAACAATACCTGCTGTGAGTATGCTAGATTTTGATGTGTTGACGGTAAGGCCAAAAACGTCCCTAAACTCCTGAAGGCATTCCATCAAGATCTGAACGGATGGACGGTCGCCCCGGGAGAAGAGCATAAGGTCATCGGCAAAGAGGAGATGAGTGATCTTCAGCTTCTCACACTTCGGGTGGAAGTTGAATTCAGAATTTGATGTATTCCTCTTGACCAATCTTGAAAAGAATTCCATGCAAAGAAGGAAGAGGGCCGGGGACATTGGATCACCTTGTCTTAAGCCTTTCTTGCCTGGAAAAAACTTGTGAAGGGAGCCATTCAAAGCCACTGAAAATGAGGAAGTTGAAAACACATTCCATAATCCATGAGATAAAGGTCGGTGGAAAGCCATACCCGTGAAGGACTTGGGAGAGGAAAGCCTAAGAAACCGAATCAAAGGCCTTGCGAAGGTCGACGTTAATGGTACAACGAGGTGAAATCCGTTTCCTCGTGTACTGTCGAACCATTTCTTGCGCCAAGAAGATATTGTCCATTATATTTCGGCCCCCAACGAAGGCAGCTTGGCAGCGGTCGATGAGGTGCTCCAGTGTAGGTGCAAGCCGGTCTGCAATGATTTTGGTGATGGCTTTGTAGACCACATTGCAGCAAGAGATCGACCGGTAATCGGTAACTGAGGGACAGTGTTCCGATTTGGGCACAGGGGCTATAATAGCATGGTTGAGTTGTCGAAGCATGCGCCCACTCCTAAAGAAATCCAGCACGGCCGTGCACACTTGGTCACCCACAACGTTCCATGCTTTCTTGAAGAAGCATGCTGAAAATCCGTCCGGCCCGGGTGCCTTATTGTCACTGATTTGAAAAATCGCTTGCTTGACCTCCAACGGTGTGACCGGCCTACAAAGCTCCAAAGCTTGCTCGGAAGATAGCTTGGGGCACCATTCAAATGCACCACTATCCACCGGTAGTGTCCGAGCTTCGGTGCCCAAAAGTGATGTGTAGTAGGCAATGAATTCCTGCCCGATCTCTGCTGCCGATGTCACAACTGTGCCATCACTTTTTGTGATAGCCAAGATTGAGCTCCTTGCAGCGTTCCTCTTGACCATAGCATGGAAAAACTTTGTGTTTCTGTCCCCCATTTTCAAGAAGTGGATCTTTGCATTTTGATAATAGAATTGCCTTTCCGCTTCGGCAAGGAAAGCCACCTTCTTCCTAAGATCACCCAATGAGCCTCGAATCACTGCATTTTCAGGGTTAGATTCAAGTTGCGTCTGTGCATCTTGTAGGGCAAGGTCCGCCTCCTTAGCCTTAACTGAAATGTGGCTATAATGCAAGTTGTTGAATGCCTTGAGGGGGCCCTTCAATGCCTTCAATTTTCTGCAAAGGCTGAATTGGGTCGTTCCCTCCACATTCATGTTCCAATGACTTTCTACGGTAGCTAAGAAGTCCGGATGATCTACCCACATGTTAAAGAATCGAAAAGGCTTAGGCTTGGGGGCAGGAGGATCAAATAAGGAAATAATACCTGGTGAGTGGTCGGAGAGATATCCGGGAGGACTGAAATGTGCGCCACAGTGTAGACCGGCCTCCAACCATTCATTATTCAGGAGCACTCTATCAAGCTTGCACCAAACGGGGTTGCTATCATTGTTGGAAGACCAAGTATAATAACAGTCGGTTGTTGGGGCGTCATGTAATCCGAGTGCAAGGCAACAATCAACGAAATCCTTGAGCTCATACCATGTCGGGGCAACCCCAAGCTGTTTCTCCTCCGGAGATTTCACACAGTTTAAATCCCCAAGTATTAACCACGGCATGTTCAACGGCTGACCAAGCTCCAAGAGTTTTTCCCACACGCTCCTTCTATTCACAACAGTATAGAGCCCATAGGTGAAAGAAACATAGAAGGAGAGTCGAGAAGACTTATCCGTTACACGACAGTGGATTACTTGCGGTGAGATGTCTTCAGAGTGAAGGTCAATAACGGCTGGATTCCAGATGACAATGATACGTCCCCTTGTAATAGCGTCAAAGTTGTTAGTTTGGCACCATCCCGGGAATGACCGGTGGATAATACGTGGAATGGCCAGTGCATGAAGTTTTGTCTCCAAAATGCCCAAGAGACAAAGATGATTATTTTTAATGAGGTGGGCTACCCCATTGTGTTTGAGAGGCCGGTTGAAGCCTCTCACGTTCCAAAATCCGATCTTCATGGGGAGTGGGGAGGTGCAATACCTCCCAGCTTCAGTTTCTATTTAAGTGCAATCGGGGCAATGCATTCTGATGTAGACGGGAGCCTGAATCACTGGAAGAACTAGAAGAGTCTACTGGTGAGTGTTCCTCAATTACCGCCTGTCATGCTTGCTCAACCGGCCTTTGGCCGGCTGAAATATGTTCCTGCCCGGATGGCCCAGGTTGGGTCTGCATCTTAGAGTCGGATGTTGGGGTGGGCAGTTTGTTGTGCCGGTCCCTGCCGGTCCTGATCATTTCTGCCGGCTGCTGAGGGCTGTTGTTGCTGCTGCTGTTTTTGCCACTGAGCATGCTTCAGAAATCTGTTTCGGCGTTTCACCAGTGTCCAATCCAAATCCTGCACTTTCTTCGGAACAACCGGTTGAACGGTTATAGTTGCATTGGTGGCTGCAGTAGTAGCCGGCGGTAGGTTGCCCTTGCATGAATCCTTTAAGTGTCCAAAACGATGACACTCCGAGCAGAATTTAGGAGTGAACTCATAAACCACCGGCTGTTTCCTAGTCATCCCTTTCAGGAGGACAAACTCTACTTAGTCCACAAGCTCCTTAGATGCATCAACTTCGACCAAGATGCGTGCATACGAAACACGTTCCATGGACATTGTTAGTGAGTCCATCGCAATTGGTGTGCCCAATCTAGAACCAATTTTCCCCAATGCATTTGGGTGCCAACATTCAAGTGGAAGAGAAGGGAAAATGGCCTAAACCGGCGTGACACTGATATCATCATCCTTGAATTTGAAACAATCCGGCATGTTCTTAAGAATTAGCGGTTGACCATAGACAGAATACGGGCCCCCGGCCAAAATACGTTGCCTATCCTCGTCCCGGACGAATCGAAAAATCAGCCACCCACTATCATGTTGGTGGAAAGAAGCCCCCCAAGACTGAGCAAGAGTACGGATAGCCTTAAGCCCCGGGAACTTTCCGGTAATGTATCCCACAAGGCAATGTCCCAGTTTTGCACGAACGTCAACCAAGTCAATCGATTGAAGCGTGAGGGGACCTTCCTCAACCACAAATTTTGTAAGCTTATTTTCAAAAGAAAGCTTACGGTTACTACTAAAGAGTCTTGCAAAGGATGTCTTCGAAAGTCTGGCAGCGTTGGGAACGACCTCCTTATTCAGCCTCGTTGTCCCTGTTTGGTTGGTTGGAGCATGGACGGAGTGTACATGCTTTGCAGTAGGAGGGTGGGTCTCCATATCAGAAATAAACTGATGAAAGTTAGGAGGACCAACCTGAGTAGTTCCAGTAGGCTTAGAAGTAGCCATGGCTGAGCTTGGGGCAGTGTTCGGCAGGGCAGTTGTTTTTGCAGTGGTAGGCTGAGCAATCTTAAGTTTACTGGAAGCAGCTGAGGACAGAGCTGTTTCAGCAACAAACTTGGTCTTCTTTTGCTTGGCCATGGCAGGTTGCAAGGCCAAGGAGGAAAGGTCAGCAGTTGGTGCAGCAGGTGCAGGCTGCTGCAGCACCAAAAGGGGAAAGTTGATGCAGACAGAAGCAGCAAGTCAAACAGCTTGCAGCCCTTGAGCAGAGGGCCGGTTCCTGAAGTGGAAGGTGCAGGCAAGGCAGCCCAAAAATTGCAGGCAGTGTGGGCACAGATGAGGCAAGTGCTCACCTACCTCCGGTTGCCTGAAAATTGCTGAGAAAATAGCCGGAAAAATGCATAAATACAGCTTCCTCAGCACCTCAAAATCCCGAAAATAAATCGGTGAAAATGATGAGGAGATGTTGGTGCCAAGAGAAAACGGAATGGATGACAGAAAACCAGCAGCAGCAGCTTGAAAAGCTTGACAGAAAACTGGCAGGCAGTGCAAAGGCAGTAGAAATCCAGCGACAGAGGCTTGAACTCCGATAAAACTTACTCAAAATCGAAATAAATCGGTAGAGATGAAGAGCATCAGCTGGAGATAAGCTTAATCGGAACAATATTGCAGAAAATTGAAGAGAAAACCATTAAAGAGCATGTCCATTGTGAGGCACTCTAGAGAGCATTTCTTCTAGAGAGAGAATTCTCTTGACCTCACTACTGAGAGCTCTTTCTTGATTGCTCAGAGCTCTGTCTTGATTCTATGGGTGGTGGTGCATGGCCACTTTAGTTTCTGTAAGGTCGTGGAATGGCTTGTGTTTCATGTTTCCATGTAAGAATGTAGTTCGGAGAAGGCTTTGTATTATAGGTTTTGACATCCTCTATGTACCGTAATTTTGACTGCATATGCTGTAATAATAACACCCGTTGTTCTACAGAGAAAGTGTCCTAGTATTTATGGGCACTTGGATGTTGGAATAACCTTCCAAATGTGTAAGACAAACTTTATTTTGTTAGCATACATGCACCCATGCATGCATATGGAATTTGAACTCAAAACCTAAGAGATTTTACGTTCAAATCATTGGATCGTCTGTCCCGTAAGGGACGTGCGAGACATCAATCTGATTGCTGCGAGACATTAATCTGATTGCTCTCTTGGCAATGGATTGAATTATATTCTGAATTTTATTGTATCGGCTATTTAATTTAATACATACACGTAACTTATATAAAGATTAGGCAAAATTGTAAAATTGGTCCTGTATATAAGGGGTTGGCAAAATTAATCCTATAAGTATCGAACTGGCAATTTTAGTCCTATAAGTTTGAATTTAGTGGCAATTTCAGTCCTTCCGACCAAAAATGACCGGAAATTAATCGGACAAATTGGGGATTAGGATTTTGCCTGCCAACTGAGCTTGGCTAAAACACATGACATCCTACGTGGATGTTGGGCAGGCCAAATGGACGAAAAAAAAAAGGTACTCTCTTCCCACCTCATCCTCATAAAGAAGAAAGGGGAAAGTCAACTAATGAGGAGGCCATGACGACAGTGCCGTTGACGAAAATTGATCAGAGGGATGTGTGCACCATGTAAAGGTGAACACAGGGGTGATGGTCCGCTGGCAAGATGATCGGTAACGGCGAAGATATGGCGAAAAAACAGTGGCGGAAATGAAAACGGAGAGAACTGGCCGAATAGTGGACAAAAATGGATAGGCTTAGGTGCAATCGACTCGCCGGAGGATGGGGAGTCGTTTTGTGGTGGTCTCGAATGATGGGTAGGTCGGATGGCGGCAAATCGAGAAGAGGGAGAAAATAAATCTAGAATTGTAACTGGGTCGATTGGGGGTGCGTTTGAACTCCGATTGGAACACACGTTGCAACGCTGGAATCAACATCAAACGACGAGTTCAGTGATGGTGTGCGTGCCTGGAGACTCGCTGGAAAAAAAAATTCCGACGACCGACGATGGTGGTGGGCAGTGAGCCACATTAGTATCCATGTAGGATGCTGACTGTGTAAAAAATGTCTATTTGGACGTAGAAATCCTAAGCCCCAATTTAATTTATTAATTTCCAGTCATTTTTAGTCGAAAGGACCAAAATTTCTATAAATATAAAGCATAAAGGACTAAAATTGCTAGTCCCATAGTTACGGGACCTATTTTGCCACACCCCCATATATACAGGACTAATTTTACAATTTTGACTAGAGATTATATTATTTGTTTTATTTAATAAAAAAATTTATACATATAGCGTGTAAATAAATTGAAATAGAATGTACAATAATATTTAAAATAAAACATTAGACCCGCTCATAGCAGTTCTTCTTGTTGTCATGACATTGATAACTTTAGTCATCGATAATTTTTTAAGAGATGTATAAGAAAATCTAGCGACTAGCTATAATGTACGGATATTTTAAAGTTTTTATTAAATATTGAAATACACTTAAATGATGATGATCTTTTTACTTAAATATTAATTTTGAATCTACTTTGTGAAATATAATGTAGGTGTAAGTAATTTCACCTAATATTATTTTGATTTTTCTTTCTCCTCTATAAATACTTGAAGTTCAACTCCTTCATTTTCCGCTACTACCTCCGTCCGCCTAACAATCGAGTTTCATATACTGCCACTGCCGTCAACGGAGGATGTGTCGGAGATTGAAAAGTCCGTCGGCAATGACTTCTTTGCTCCGTAGAAATCCTTCCGAAATGATTCAGCTCTCTACACTGTTAAAAAGTGGTTTTACTCCAACCCTTAAAGATTCCAACAATTTCCTCCTCTTTCTCTCACGGAATCGCAAGTTCAAAGCCATTATTCACGTCTTCTCTCAACTCAGTGCGAACAAGATCAATGCTGATGCGCAAACTCACACGATTTTTGCGAAAGCTTTGCTGAAGGAGAACAAATATGAAGAGGCAGCTGAATTCTTGAAAACCCTTGTGGGGAAGTCCAAGATTTTCGATAAAAATCGAGTCTTGGATTCTTTAGTCCAAGGCGTTTGTACTTTCAATCAGGACCCTGAGAGAGGGCTTTCGTTGTTGAAGGATTTCTTGAAAATAGATGGCATTTTGCCTTCTTCTCGTACTTTTTGTTTATTGGTTTGCTCTTTTAGCAAAATGGGGAAAATGGATAGGGTGATTGATTTGCTAGAGTTGATGTCTGATGATAAATTCAAGTACCCTTTTGATAATTATGTTTGTAGTTCTGTGATTTCTGGTTTTGTGAGGATTGGAGAGCCTGAACTTGCGGTTGGGTTTTATGAGACTGCTGTAAAGTCGGGTTCTTTGAGGCCTAATACTGTTACTTGCACCAGTGTTCTGACTGCTTACTGTAAATTAAGAAATATGGATAAAGTTTCTCATTTGGTTTCTTGGATGGAAAATAATGAGTTGGCTTTTGATGTTGTGTTTTATAGTAATTGGATGTATGGGTGTTTAAGGGAAGGATTAATTCATGATGCATTTCGAAAATATAGAGAAATGGTGGATAAGAAAGTTGAGTTGGATATCATTAGTTACACTATACTGATAGATGGATTTTCAAAGGACGGAAATGTGGAAAAGGCTGTTGGGTTTTTGCACAAGATGAGAAAGGATGGACTTGAACCAAATTTGATTTCATACACTGCAATTATTTTGGGATTTTGCAAGAAAGGGAAATTGGATGAGGCATTTGCGATTTGTCGCATGCTTGAGAGGTTGGGGATTCAAGCTGATGAATTTACTTACGCCATTTTGATTGATGGAGTTTGTAGAAAGGGTGATTTTGATCTTGTATTCCAAGTGCTTGATGAAATGGAAAAGAAAGGTATAAATCCTTGTATCGTGACATACAACACTGTTATTAATGGATTATGCAAAGTTGGGAGGATGGCTGAGGCAGACGATTTATCAAAAGGCATAGTTGGAGATGTTGTAACATATACTACACTCTTACAAGGCTATGTTCAAGAAGAAAGTAACTCAGGAATTCTAGAAACAAAGACGAGACTGGAAGCAGCAGGCATCCGTATGGATTTGGTTATGTGTAACATACTGATAAAAGCTCTTCTTATGGTGGGCTTATTCGAGGATGCTTTTGCCATTTATAAGGGACTGCCGCAGATGGATCTGTCAGCAAACGCTGTTACATATTATACTCTGATTGATGGATATGGTAAAGCAGGTAGGATTGATGAGGCACTTGAAATATTTGACGAGTTCCGGGAGGTATCCAACTCTTCAGCTGCTTGTTATAATTCTATTATTTCAGGGCTCTGCCGAAAAGACATGATAGATATGGCTGTTGACGTATTAATTGAATACAGCCATAAAGATTTGCCTTTGGATAGAAAGACGTACATGATGTTGATTGAAGCAACATTTGACAGAAAAGGTGCAGAAGGTGTTTTAGAAATGATATACAGAATGGACCACAAAGGGCTTCTTGGATTGCATGTTATATGCAATGGTGCCATTTCTTTTCTGTGTAAAATGGGTTTCCCTGAGGCCTCATACAATATATTATTGGTGATGAGAAGGAAAGGATTAGTACCGACGAACATGGGCTATTATTCAATTCTGAGACTGCTTCTATTTGGTGGTAAAAAATTGTTGGCTCAACTTATTTTGACTTCATTCGTGAAAACTTATGGCATGTCTGATCTCAGCGTTTGTAAGATTATGGTAACTTACCTTTGTTTGCATGATGTGCAAAAAGCCCTTTTATTTCTCTCGACGATGAATGAGAGGCAATGGAGTATAACCATTCCTGTTTCCGTTTTTAAGACACTAACTAATGATGGTAGAGTTGGCGATGCATATGAGCTCTTGGTCGGAGCAGAAAATAACCTCTGTGATATGAATGTTTTTGACTATACTATTATGATTGATGCCCTCTGTAAAGAGAGACATATCGATAAGGCGTTAGATCTCTGCACTCTAGCTAAGAAGAATGGTATAGCTCTCAACATAGTCACCTATAATTCTGTTATAAATGGGTTGCGCGGCCAAGGTTGTCTGGTCGAAGCTTTTAGATTGTTTGATTCCCTTGAGAGAGTAGACGTTCTACCTACTGAAGTTACATATGGTACACTTATAGATGCTTTAATTAAAGAAGGACTTTTACAGGATGCAAGGATGCTCTTTGAGAGGATGTTCCTCAAGGATCTTAGGCCAAATACTCGTATTTATAACTCATTGATTAATGGTTATTGCAAGTCAAGTCTACTTGAGGAAGCTATGAAGCTTTTCCGGGATTTAGAGTTAAGAGATCTTAAGCCAGATGGATTCACAGTTGGTGCACTAATCAATGGATATTGCCAGAACGGTGACATGGAAGGGGCTCTTAAGTTATTCTTTGAGTTCAAAAGCAAAAGCTTATTACCAGATTTCCTGGGTTTCATGTATCTGATTAGGGGCTTATGTGCCAAAGGAAGAATGGAAGAGTCCCGGAGCATCTTAAGAGAGATGCTCCAGATCCAGTCAGTTATAGATGCCTTAGGCAGGGTGGATACTGGAGTTGAATCGGATTCGGTGGAGAATCTACTCATCTTTCTTTGTGAGCGAGGAAGTATTCATGAGGCTGTTACTGTGCTTGATGAAGTTGCATCCATGCTTTTCTCTGCAGGGGCAAATTCTTCTCATCAAATTATGCCTTCAATATACAATGGAACTGATTTTCATTCGCTCTCATCTGACGCCAACAACATAGGAAACACTCCGAAAATTTGTGCCACTGAAGATGGAGAAAAACAGCAGTTGAAAGATTTTGATTCTTTCTATTCTCGTATTCATTCACTTTGTTTGAAGGGGGAGCTCGATAAAGCAAATAGGTTCACTAAGTTGTTTATGGAATTCTGAGGTGCTTGCTACATAAGCTATGGAACACTTGTATCTGGTGGCAGACTGGATTCTTCTCTTTGTTACAGGAAATATGTCCGCTCAGGAGCACCCCCAGGAACCTGCAGTGGATGCCACCCTCAGGCACCTGTAGGTATATAAACTTTTTCTCCTGGTAGTCTCATATTTATAATACGTTATTTTGTGAATCTTTGCTGAATTTTTTAGGTGGAACATTTCATAATTTGTGGCGGGAGTACTAGTGTGAACTGAATGGTCATATCGTGATAGTTACAGATCATATTCATGTTTCCATTTTATTATTATTACTTCCCATTTTATGATCCTCCCATCCATCTAATCATATAACTGAATGGTCATATCGTGAGCTGAAGAATAAAATGTCGTTGGTTGATGGGCTGCAGTTCTTGATGTTTTCTCCGTGTGTGGAAAAGACAGAAATTTACTGTGGAAATGCTTGGTGACAAGCGGGTTTAAACTATTGTTACTGTGCAGCAATTTTTTGGGTTTCTATTCTTTTCTTGGATCAATGTGGGTAAAGATCTTAGCTTTTCTCATCTTTTTTTCTTTTTTTTTGGTGACTGGATCTTGTTTGATTTTCTTGTTTTAGTTTGCTGATACCTTGCTTGGTCATAGAGCTATCTTTATCGTTAGTTGAGTTTGTTATCATAATTAGCTGTGTTGCAGGTAAATTATTGACATGGAGAAAATGTGAGTAAGAGATGAGAAGGAAAAAGGACCAAGAAAAAATATAGAAGTGAAGTTCAAGCTCGCATATTGGATCATCCATGGCTTATCTAGTCATCTTGCTGGTAATTTCTTTACTTTCTCAACTTAATATAAAAGTATATGCTTAATACGTACACGAGCTGTTGTACTCTGATGCAATTTAAGGGTCTATAGAGGGCCTCATGCTTTCTTTATTTTCTTAGAGGATCTTTTAGTTTCTTTATCGTGTTTTTATTTTCTTAGAGGAAGCTTTTAGTTTCTTTATTGATATGTTTGCTGTATTACCCGTATGCAGTTTGTTCTTTGGGTCTCTTAACTTGGTTATGGTTCTTGGTTTCAAATTTTTGATGTTGATTGGTTTTGGTATGTGGAACAGATTTGCATTGCAAGGACTTGAGGAGTTGGAAGAGAATTGACTAAAATGAGGAACATAGAGTTGAATGGTTCTTTCATGATCCTAATATTATTAGCTGCTCTGATTTTGGGGAAAGCAGAAATATACATTGTGATGCTTGAAGGAGAGCCCGTGGTAAGTTATAGAAGTGGTGTTAGCGGGTTTGAGGCCACTGCAGTGGATCTGATTCTGATGAGAAGATTGATGTATCAGGTGCTCTTAACATATCTTTTAGCAATATCTTTATTTTTCTTGAACCTCGTAAATACTTGCTTATATGCTTATATGAGTAAAAAATTGTTGTACAGTTCGCCGTCTTTGCTGGGGTCTACACTCCCTTGTTTCTATAAGCAGATGACCACCCCAAAGATCTTACCATGTTTGTGGTTCTCTTTCCATAAAACAACTCTATTGAATTTGAAAACTGAGATTCTTGTCTGTGTTCTTTGTGCACTTTCAGTGGATCGGTCATATCCTATTCCCGTCATCTAGATAAGAGGCATGATGTGCTTCTTGACATGCTGTTTGACCAAGGAACATACATATAGCTACCGTCATCCGATCAATGGATTTGCAGTTCATATTTAACCTGAGCAGGTGAATTTTCTTTTACGTTTCCCTTCTTTTTCTGTTTTCTTTTCATTGAGCCTATCAATGGTCAAAATTCTTGTATACATATTCTTATACTGTGAGCATATTAGTAGAAATACTAATATAGATTTCTATTCACTTTTTAAGCGATGTCAGGAAATACCGTGAATTTTATTAATGGATGGATTTAATTTTTGGACAGAAAACAAATGTCACCTAGATCTAATTTCCCAAACCACGGGGGTTCTACGTGTAATTAGACTTCATGGGAGAGCGGTGTAATTACCACATGTTATCACTGTTCCTTTAAACACTCTGATAGAGAGATTGCTGCTGTTGGATGACTAATGACATCGATTCTTTTGTACAAATGCAAGCTTAAGTGTCTCTGAAAGCACGCCTTTGCTTTTGGTGTGACCCTTTGTTTAAGGGCGACGATGATTTAGGAAAAGATGTGCTTCTGCAGCCATCTAAGAGGATCGGATAGTCCCCTGAGGTTGACGGTCATAATATTTTGAATGGAAACAGTTATTAGCCGTGAAATCACTCTCATGCTGACGCTTGTTCCAGGCTCGAAAGTTGGCTTTGGAATTTTGTGTGTGCTGGTCAAAGAATGTGCATTATGATGCAAATATTGACTGCCAACGGTCACACGAGTTATGTATATCTCTTTTCCTGTTCAAAGAAACACAGTTCATTTGAGAAACTCTACCAGAATCCAATCCTAGCATTTGCTTTCCAGGTATATGTTTCCGCATCTCCCTCAGAATACCTTGTGGTGATGTTTTTGGTAATAATTGCCGGTAACCATGAGAAAACAGGCGAGTTTCAGGAAAAATATAATCTTGTAACTTCTGCTTGCGCATCGTGCTCAGCAGAGTAGAGAAACAAACAAATATTACTGCTCAATAACTGAAATGCGGGCAAGATTGATAAAAACCAGGCATCGTTCATCGTTTCTCTAAGCTCCCTGAAAAAGATCTGAGTTTAAATGCGTATTCCGTTCTAATTCTGCTAATGTATGAGCTGCATCGCTAATCTTGGCTGATCCGAGTACTGACTGATTCATTTGTCACTGCAGGTACTTGTAGAATGCAGGGGAAAGAGCAGTCAGCCTTTACTGGTCCTGACAAGCTGCTGTATTGCGAAAAACATCATCGACATCTCTCGACTGTATACGAGTTTGCCTGTGGCAGTAGTTTCTTGATTTCATCCAAGGAAACAAGTGAAGATCTTCAAGACATCACCAAAGTATGATGGCAATTGGTTGGAACTACATGTTGACGAGGCCTAGTTCAATTGGTAAAGTTATGGGTTAATAATTATAAGGTTATGGGTTCGGACTTCACCACCGTGTGGGATGTTTTCCTACTTGAATAGTAGTTGTTTTCCTACTTGAATAATAGTTGATAATTAGATATAGCTATTTGGTATTGATAATTCATGTATGATTATTATAATTGTCAATACTTCAATGCCTACTTATAGTTTTCTGAATTAAGCCATTATTACATTCTGGGAAACTGTAGTTTTATCTTAATTTTGGTTTCGGTTTTGCCTTTGCCGGTTTGACAATTTTTATGGATTGGAGATTTACCAGATGTGAGATGTTTTTAATAGTTTTAAAAATCTTATTAAGCATTGCAATACCTTTATGACATGTTTTAATTATTTAATTTAGAAAAATGAAAATTTTGGATGTATATCTTTTTTTTACATATAAATTGTTTAAAATGTTCTATTAAATTTATATTATTATTTTAATTTATAAGATTAGTATTTTTATAGTTTATATGTGAGTATGTAAGTAATATGCAATGTGCATGAAAATATCATAATATATAAATAAAAAGTAAATGAGTTGCAATTCACACTTTTATATAAAATATTACTGGGTAAACAACGTTTTAGTTTCTAAACTATGTCATTTATCCACTTTAGTCTCTCATGTGCCTTACTCATGAAATTTGGCTAGTGGATAAGGGTGCCTATCTCCGTCTGGCGCCCTTCTCAAAATTCGATTATTTCGTCATGTTGGCGGTTGATGGGGACACTCTGCCGCCATGCTGGCAACCTACGTGTCGTTTAACCCTAGCTATCATGCCATGCTGGCTGAGCTGACCCAACTGCGGTTGGTCATACGTTTGGGCCTCGCTCTCGCTCATCCCTTGGGTCAGATGGAGACGCGGGCTCTCCTTCTTGGGCTTTAGTGTCTGTTTCCCCTTTCTGGGCAGTCTCTTGCCTTACCGCTTGGATTTGGGTCTAAATCAAACACTTGTTGTTCGTGGGCTTTGCTTGTTGGTCTTGGCCCAAACCTGCTTGATTTACCCTTATCTATTCTTTAAATTTTGCAATGTCTTTTGAATTTAGCGGAATATAAGTTAGTTATCAAAAGTGGATTTCTCATAAGCATTAAGAAATAAAGTTGGTAAAAAATAATAAAATTATTATAATCAAGTTTGATAACGTGGAAAAGAAACATCAATTAATTATAATAAGACAAAAATATATTTATTGAGATTCATGCAAATTCTTTTTGTTATATATTTTGCATTTTACTAGGCGTAAAATAGATTTATTGCATTTGATTTTCTTTTTGAATAATCAGTAGTTGTTTTATTAATACTTGTATTTTTTTGTAGTTATAACATGATAGTTTTTTAAAAATTCAACAATTACTAAAGTACTTGAGTTTTTTTTTTTTTTAATCCTTGTATGAAAATTTATTTAAAAGATGATAGCACATCTGAGAAATGAGAGAACAAAATGGGATGGAAAATAAAAAAAAATACAAAATGAAAGCAAAATGTCCACCAATAATAAGTGAAACTTGGATAATTGTACATCTAGACTTACACTTTTGCAGGCATTTCGTGCGTACTTGTATATTGACCTGAAAACATTTTCAGGTATAATTTAATGGCTAACAGTGTTCTGCTACTGTTGGTTATGGTCCAAATGTACCCACAAGTTGTCGATGAAATTGTTGGTATGTAATGAAAGCCTGTCTGATGCATTTGTTTCTTTATTTTTTTATTGCATGTCTTGATATTTTATTTATTTATTCCATTATAATTATGTTATCTAGTTAACAGATTACTTTTATAATTTCCGCGTCATCCTGGTAAGAGCATATGTGAAAGCATAATTTGGAAGATGAGTGTACCCGTAATATCAAATATCTTAAATTTTTTAAGTTATTCAATCGAAGAATCCTTTGTTTAACTTTGGGATTTATTACGGCAAAAATGTTTTTAAGTCTGTGAATGTATTTATAGCCTCAGGGTTACAAAACATTTTACAATCTTAGTTGCATTTTTGCTTGAATCATCTGTTGTCTAATGAAATGTGTTACAGTTGGTTGCCTGCGCATGTTCCTTTGCTTGGCCCATTTTGTGTCGGAGCCGTCATGAGATGGTTTGTAGACCTGAGGAGGTCTGAGATGGTTTCGCTGATCCTATGCATGGTTTCATTAGGCTAATCCTTATACATCGTTTTGTTTTATCAATCCGTGTTGGGTCGGGCATGGCGAAGATCTAGCCCGTACCATGGCGGGGCAAACCCGAATGGCATCTCTGTCTCGAGCATTGTATGCAACAGGATTTTGCAGCCATGGCAGTGCCTACGACTCATGCCTGATGTTCCCAAATTGGAGCCTCTTGGTTTATTTTCTTGCTTGGTTTCTTACTTGAGTATCTATAATGCCGCCTAGCTGAACCATGCTTGTATTTGAACTACTGAGAAACACGGGAGCTTTTTTTTTTTTAATTCACTTGTGTTCTTGGTGCTCCATCTTTTATGTTCTCTATTAATTTTCCTTATCATACATGAGAAGCTTTCTGTTGTTTCATAAGTGCTTCACCTTATCAATGTCTCATGTTTTACGTTAACTGAATATTTTTTACGAGGACTTCAACAATTCCTACCCTTTTATCAACGTATGCGAAGGTTTCGATGAACACTCGACCACCAAACAAAGGAGCACCAGGCTCAAATTTGGGCAATATTCAGCAAGTAATCTATATTTAACAATTCATTTACTTTCATCATTACATTGTATTAGAATTGTGTTTTGGTACTCAAATTGTTGATACGTCTCAAGTATGAAAGTTGTAGGTAGAGTAGAAGAAAAAAGACGATGGTCTAATGGCATCCATCAGGTGGTGGAGGCCAAAGAAGGGCTCAAGATCCAAGTTTCAAGTTGGCTAGGTTGTTTTCACTTTCTCTTTTTAATTTTGCTTTACACTATGTATATCTTATCAATCTTTCTGGAATTTGTCAGGCCAGTTCTGTTGTTGTCGCACAAATTAATCATGTATAGAAAATACAAGTATTATCTTGCTCTCTCAAGGATGAATCTCCTTAGCAAGATGGTTTGCACAAATATTCATCATAAAAGTTTTTGGTCGGGTAAGAGACCACGCTGCTGCTGTTTTAGCAAGGCTGGTGAAGACCTGGTTGAACATTTTCTTGTCTATATTTATGTCAATTCGTCCGAATGTTTAGTTGCTTGTAAGATGGTTTCACTAATCCTATGCATGGTTTCATTTGGCTAATCCCTATGCATCGTTTTGTTTTGTCAATTCGAGTTGGGTTGGCATGGAAAGATCCAGCCCGTATCTTGGCGGGGCAAAACACGGCTGGCACCTCTATCCCCGGCATTGTATGCAATCGGGTTTTGCAGTCATAACCGTGCCTCCAGGCTCCGACTCATGCCTTGTTCCAAATCGGAGCCTCTCTTGATTTATTTTCTTGCTTGGTTTCTTTCTTGAGCATCTACAATGCCGCCTAGCGGAACCATGCTTGCATTTGAACAACCGGGAAACATACTTTACGCGCGATATTGGAATAATAAGAGACTCCGCCGTCACTTCTATTTCATATTCAAGTTAAACTTAGCAGTTTGATAAAATGTTAATAAATTATGCAAGGGTTAAGGCCTTGTTCAGTTTTATTTCCGTTCTCAGTTCATAATTTTGAATATTTCCATGTGATCTTTTAATTTTCAATATTTTCATAGGAACAAGCATGATAAAATAAACTTTACGGAACTTTATGGATAAATCCCACAAAGAAAGACCAGACCAGACCAAACACGGTCATATAATTTGAAATAGTATAAAATTGAAAATGAACCTTCGACGAAGCCTAAAGTTTTACCATTTCCTCTCAGTTACAGGATGAAAGTGAAAATATTACAGCGGAGGATGAAAGTGAAAATATTACACTCCTCATTTGGAAAAAGAGTCATCGAAAAAAAACTCATATGATCCAATAATATCTTCTAATTTCAACTCCAAGCTAAATTCTTCGTGTTCGATGAATAATTGAAGTCTTCTCAACAAACTCCCTAAGATAAGATAGCATATACAAACCTGCAAATAGATATTGAGGCAGCAGCCGTCTCCCTATTCCGTGTCGATGGTGAATCACTCGTTGGAAGCTGCATTTGTTTCCAGAAATTAGAGTGAGAGTGAGTGACTGTGTGTGTGTGTCTGTCTGAGAGAGAGAGAGAGACATTACTACTCACTTGGGTTGGACGAGCGAATGCCATGGCGCTTGAAAAATTCTCTGAATCCATAAGCGCTGAGGTCGTAGTTGAACTGGCAAGTACAGCAATGACTTCAGAGAGCAATCTTAAACGTTGTGTTTTGTTAAGTTGTTTTGATAGGGAGAAAGATATGTTTACAGTGTCATTTATCAAACATGACGAAAACGTGCCGCTAAAACAGATATATTTTTTGAAACACTGAAAAAGAAGGAACTATTTAACCTACTTGCTAGACCAAGAAAAACAACGAACGTTGTTTAGAAAGAGATTTGGGAGTGGTGTGAAGTTTAAATGTTCATATCTTGTGACGACTACAATATTGAAGCAAGAAATAGAGCGTGAGTCTAAGTACGATAAGTTAGTATGGATGCATAGAAAGACGCCAGAGACTTACAGGTAATACTCTCACAGAGTATTTCGTGATATTTGGATCAGTACCCTTTCCTTGATTAGCGGCCTGTGTAATAATATCAGTGGCTCATTACATCCGAAGATAACTCGAATGTGAACAAGGGAAGAATGGCACGAGACACAAAGCTAGAAACCGTGAAGATCGAACTTTATCTCAGTACAGAAAAGACAACCTACCATGATTTTCCTGAAGCAGGGTGAAATCAAGAATAAATAGTCCAAGAAATAAAATTAAGATGTCAATGTCGAAGAGATCCAGAGACACATATGAGGAAAAAACTATCGGCCGCTACGGAGAAACGTGCAACAACAAAAACTCACTTCAAAGAAGTAAACAGGTAATCATGGTAAACTCGAAGTGTGTTGTGGGAACTTAAATCTGTTTGTACTATCCTCATTTGGTACCAAAATTAAGGAAGTTATTAAACTTGACTGTCGTAGAATTGCGGGGTAAGCATGTTTATAGAAGTAATTCAAATCTAGCAGAAGATAGTACATATAAACTGATTTCTTCTGTTCTTTCTTCTCAATTATCAAGCTCGTTCTGGATTCTGATGTATTTCTCGCTAAGCAGTTGCCATCAAAATAGGAATTCAGCAATTCAGCTCAATCCCGAGCCAGAAATAACCATGGCGGGTGAATCATCTAAACAACTCATTATCTTAACATAACAGTTTCAAGATGCATCGAGCAAAAATTAAACAACGATCCTCTAATTGAAGAAGCACTCACATATTTATAATAGAATTTGGGTAACGGCCAACAAAATTTACCTGTTCTGGGTTGTGAAATATTTCTATAAATGGATATTCCTTCTTCTGGCGTGTAATGCAAAATCCAGGATACTTCGGGCACTCTACCTAAGAAGCCAAAAACGGATAAATAGGCCGAAAAGTATTCAGGTAAGTCAAGACATTTCCTCAGCATCAAAGAGATACTTTATGGGCTTACTTCATCATAGAATATTTGTGTGCATAAAACTGGATATATATTTACTCAAGGAACATATGAAGTTCGCAGAGACACAATGCTCGATAACTTACACGCAGAAATTTAACATGTGGATCAAACTCTGCAGCAGCTTCCTCCAGTACTTTGTCAAGATGTTTGGTGAGGTTGCACCTGCAGCAGTAAAAACTCGAATAGCTTATCGAAAAAGAACATTTATTCTCTAAACCAAAATGAAGAAACTCATTTATAAATTACTTGATTGTGAATGCAACCACCACAGGGTGACCTTGATGGAGGAGCTGCACAAACTCACGCTCTGAAGTGAAATGAATAACTCTTGATGGTCCAAGATCCTTTGGAAAGCCAGTATAGTACCTTCAAGTTTTACAGCAAAAACGAACATGGTAAAAGTGGACAATTAACTAAAAATGCAAAGCACCGATATGACAAAGTCTCAGCACTAATGCATCAGTTGCATCTTCTTGCAAATTGAGAGACCATAAAAGACCAAGCACCATTAGCCATGATAAGAGACCGGAAATAATTGCCCCACATATAGATTCACACACGCGCGCAGGGCTGAAAAATAAATCAAACTAATCGATACTCGATTGAAATCGATCGATAAAAGCTCGTTTGAATTTGACTTGTTTTACTTAACAAACCAAACTTGAATAAAGTATTTTGTTTGATAAGCTTTCAGGCTATGTTTGAGCTCAATTCGATTAGTGCAAAATTAAAATATATATATTTAAAAATATCAAATTACTCAAGCTCGTTCATGTTTGATCCAATTAAAGCTCATTTGAGCTCGATTAGATAAATAATCAAACCAAATTCAAACCTACACACATCGGAGAGACTGTTCTCTGCAACCAGCCACTCTTGACAAAGAAGAAAAAGATTAAAAATATCAAAATAATCACTGCATAAAAGCAAAACCTGATTCAATACTGCTCATATAGCAAAACACATACCATTCACTGGTATATAAATTATAAAAACTTGGACTCAATCACAGTGCACAAACTTGCAAAAGAAACAGATACGCGTATTATATATACTTGGTCTTTATCCGGACGTCAATTGTATAACTTTACCTGCAGGTTGCACGAAGATTGAGCATTATATTGTTGAGAAACGACGTCTCCTCCATTCCACTGAACTTGAAAAAAGGGTTTCAGATTTAGCAAACCTGCGTTAATCTCAAGATATCAAATGCATTATTTTGAAAAAGAAAATCAGAAATTTGCGAGAACCCATAAGCAGAAAGTTCATAGAATCTTTTCCGAAAATTCCCATTTTAATGAAAAATTAAACTTGTCCAGATACCAACATCTGAGTCAGAATTCTAATTGCAAGTTTATAAATCCAGGATAGTTCTTCTGTATGTATATCGGGCAATTCAGCTGCGGAGGCAGCGAAATATTAAAGAAAAAGGAAAAGAGAATAGAGGAGTTTGACGACGGAGAAGAGGGAAACAGTACCGGCGGCGTGAGGCGGCGAGGAACTGCCAGCAGCAGAAAGTACAGTGGCCACAGCTCTTTCTGAAACTACGATTAAAGCGCGATTTCTGTTGTCTTACCTGATTACATGGTAAAGCGCAAAATCGTGCTTCAAAAATCTTTTTGTTTTTGCACAAATTTTTTTAGTAGCTCTAATCGTGCTTCTATTGATGCACATTTACAATTAAAATATTTATTAGCTCTGCTAAAATATATATATATACATTTTCTTTACTAGTACAAATTAAATTATACACTCATCATAAAAATATCAAATTACTCAAGCTCGTTCATGTTTAAATTGATATTTTTCAATAACACAGGGGTAGAATGCATTTTGCCCTAATATATATATATATATATATACACGTAGATATGAATGCGATCCAACAGTTGTAAATAAACATAAATATTAAAAAATAAAAAAAATGACGCGTGTGTTACACCACTCGCATGAGGGGGCATTTTGCTTCATTTTTTAAAACACGATGGTGTAAATTGCCTATTTTTTTTACATAATGGGATAAATTGCTCTTTTCGAATAACATAAAGGGATAAATTGATATTTTTCAATAACACGGGGGTAGAATGCATTTTGCCCTAATATAATTGTACTTTGTTTCTATTTGCTTAAATTCTTAATAATATCAAAGAAATATTTTTAAGAAACATATGCTAAAATTGGTTAGATTAGAATTAAGGGCATACACTTAATTTGTGTAATTTTCAATATTGAATAAAGAGTGTACTTATAATTATAATTATAATTTTTAAAATATATTGATAATTTTTTCAAAAATAAAGAGTATTTGTATAATTAAATTAAATATTACCCTTTTAATTAACATAGTTGAAATCAAATCAGCCCATAACCTTATCAAATAGGTCTTAAAATCATCTTCCCCAGCCCATCAAGTATTTGGTAAGCACAATTTAATGCCAGACTCTACACATGTCGGAGTTTCATTTGCTCAAAAGTGAAAATACATTTATTTATATGTATTCTTATCGAAAAATATATTGATTTGACACAATATTCATACATAAAACATAATTTTATTAACTAATTCAAATATATTTTTATTTTCATACAAATTTTTATACAAAATTGAAAATATAAAATTTTCACTAAAAATATAAAATTGAAAAATAAAAACATAAACAAATAGGTTGTTTATCTCCGCCCTTCGTTCAACCATCTACATCACTTATTTGCAATTCGTTCCGGATCTTCTATCATAATTTTTTTGGCACACAGTGATGTCACGTCAATGAATGATTTGCACGCTTTCTTTGTTAAATTAAAAATATTATTAAATTTGATTATAATTTAAAAGTAGAACTATATACAGTACATATGTGAGTGTGATACCAATGTGTAACACGAAGCATGATAGAAGCACATTTACCTCCTTGACTCTTTGGTGTTTTTTGTTTCTCTTTCTTTTCTTTTTTATAAGCATAACTACAAATACTTCCTTGTTGTTTGAGAAATTATCAATTAACGATTGTCCAACTACTAGTCCAATTTGTTAGTTTTCGTTGGGTTTTTATCCATTTTGTGTGGCTAGCTGACTATAATGCTCTTGTAAACTATGAATATTAATTTTACATATCTTTTTACAATTTTTTGAATATTTTATGAATTAAGTGGATAATTTTTTAATTTTTTCATCCACCTCATTTGTTTTTCTTTAGATATTTTTTTCAATTTATTTTAAGAAAAGATTCAATACAAAAAAAGTTGTATTGTTTATCAAATACAAAATTTATTAATAATTTTTTAAATAATGAGAACGTTTTCATAATTATACCAAATTTTAGAAAAATTCACTGTATTATCCAAATTCTTATAAGTGATAAGATGGGTTGGGATCTCGTGTATGGGGTGCCCATGGCTTACCAAATTTATCAAGTATCATCTCAACTATTAGGTGAGAGGAGTGAGGACAATTTCTCAAATATGATTTATAATTATGTCAAATTTTAGGAAAAGTTATTGTAATTATATTTTAGGACAAATTATAGCTTCTTTTCCTGACTTTTGGCATAATTACAAATACCACTTGTTGTTTGAAAAATTACAAATATCCCCATGAAGTTTGTAATTTTTAACCAAATGCTTGAAATTGATCATTTTGCCCTTGATTTTTTTATTTAAAATTGTAGAAATATCAACCGAGGCAAATTACATTATTGCTCATCTGTGTAAAAAAAATAAAAAACCTCTCACTACGCATTGTAGTCCAAAAAAGTATTAAGAATTAAATAAAAAATAATTTAGTGCAGAAGGACATTTTGGTCTGTTCACTCATAAAAATGGATAGAAATTGGTTATTTGTTAGACAGTTACAAAACCTCAGGGGAGTATTTATTATTTTTCAACAACACCGGGGTATTTATAATTATGTCAAACCTCAAAGGAGGCAGCTGTAATTTACCCTATATATTATACTAATATTCGACTAGCATGAACGCACTTATATATATTATTTTTATTCAAAACTTTAAGTCATAATATGTCATTTGTAAAAATAATTATCTATTACATATTTATTTGGAGTTAAACTATGTCTACTATCTATGAAAATATTTTTAAAATATTTAAATACAATATATGTCAAAAAATAATAACTTATTTGATTCTAATAGTACCATGTTCTTTTTTGTCATTTTATCAATAAAAAGATCTTAACTTATGCCAAACACCCTAACATCTTATAAGATGTGAAAACATCTTATTTTATCCAAATATTTTAGGAGCTTATTTTTAAAATAAGATCCAACATCTTATAAGCTCTCAAAACATATTATAAGATGTAGGAGTTTATAAAATATTTTAAAAAACTTGGCCAAAAATCTTACAGATTAGCATTTTACATTTAATCTTATTGTTACACAACTCGAATTACAACATTATAGATTAATTTTTTTAAAATCTACATAATTATAATTAGGTAGAGTGACTTTTCTTATTTTTTAGGGAAAATTACATTGACATCCCTTGAGGTTAGGCCCAATTGTACAATCACCTCCTATTTTTTGCGAAATTACAGCTACATCCCCTAAGGGGTGTTCGTGTAATATTTTCAGGAGTATTAGTGTAAGCTTTGCTTTTGAATAGGGGACGTGGTTGTAATACAATTACAGCATTAGGTGGTGTAACTGTAAATTTACAGAAGATATGGCATGTTCGTGTAATTGGGCCTAACTTCAAAAAATGTCAGTGTAATTTATCCTATTTTTTAAGAAGAAAAATTAATTAAATCGTGCTTTATGAGATGGAGGGAGTAATTTCTTTTTGGGGGGAAGAAAGAGAAATATAGATAATGAGAAGTTTGGAAACGTGATTTTTATTTTGAAAATACATATATCTAAATCAATTAATATATTATAATTATAATATTTTATAGAATTTAAACTTCCAACGGTAAGATTGTGGGACATCAAACTCACGACAGCGAACGAATCTTTGGTTTAGAAACGTGGATAATGAAGTGCACGCTTCTTGAATTGGAAAGAGAGGGGAAGCATGGGCAGCTGTACATCGCACATCCTCAGCCGTTGGTTTTTGGTGGTTCAATATCCAAATCAGCACTAAAATCTCAGCCTGACTCATTGTAATAATTACTACCAGAACAACGATTTGGCATAGAATAACGTTATGACAATAAATGCTCATGTCCCTCCAACATTGTCTTTTTCTTTTTCTTTTTAATAAAAAACTGATTACAATTACACGTTTCAATTATCAATAATTAATATATATATATATATATATAAATATATTAATTATAAATTAAGCCATACAAGTTAGCATTCAACATTCATTTTAATGTTATACAACTATTGGGGAGTTTTATGGATCGAATGATTCTAGAAATAGATGGTTTTCGTAAAAGAATAGAAGGAAGAAATTTATTAATTTTTCTTATTTATGGGACCAAGGGAGTGACAATTTTGAAAAAAAATATATTTATACACAAAAATTGAGAATTCTGAATTCTCCAAATGTGAATTGCACCTCACGATAAAAAATATTGTGGATATGAGTATCACGAATGTAGATATGTATTTGTTTTTATAATAATTTGTTGTTTTATTGTCTTGTTTTTTTAAATTGTCGATATATTGGAAGTGGATGCGTCGGCAGCTCCAAAGCTTCCAATACTCAGCCTTTCAGACATGATGGTGATGATTTTGGTGGTTCAATGTCCCAATCAAACATTAAAATCTAGTCCATGACTGATGATAAAAATTGGTATATATATTAATTTTTGTCCTCTAACTATGTCACTTATTCGCATCGTCATCCTTCAAGTTTCACAATCATTATATTTAGTCAATATTTGAAGGTTCCATCAAATATGGTTATCATCATTAACATTCAATTATGGGTGTTTGACGCAAAAAATTGCTCATTTACTGATTTTTACAATTTTGACAAAAAAAAAAAAATCCAATAATTTAATGGAATATTCATAAATGAGCATTTTTTTTTTTGTGCCAAACACCCATAACTACCCTCTAAATCCAACCACCATTAGCTTTTAACGGAATGTTAATTGTGAGGACCACATTTAATAAAATTTTTAAATATTGGAGAGTACTAAATGTCATGACTGTGAAACTTGAGAGACTAAATACAAATGAGTGGCAAAACTGAAAGACCAAAAATAATATTTACACGTAAGAATTACCCCAAAACAAATAAATAATCGGTAATAAATGCTGATAATGCCATATATAGTGCGACATGCGACGTACATCACAAGAGCATTTTTATGTCATTTTGCTAAAATTAAACATTAATATTTCTTTCAGATTCCTACTTAATATTAACATATTCTGAGCGTTAAAATTGCAATTTTTTTATTTTTTGTTCTCATGATTAAGCTTATAAAATATGGGTTGAAAATAAAAACAAACACAGCAAAGAGTTCCAACTTCTCCCACTTCTAGGTAGTTCCGTAAATATTTTGATTTTTTTCAAAAAAAAAATTGAATAAAATTATTGTATCTTCTGAAATTTTTAGCTGATCCCTAAATTATCCATGAAAATTAAATTAAAATTTTTGGGATTTTGTTAAAATCGCTTATTATTAATATTTTAAAATTACAAATACATACTATATTCGTGACATATGCCGCAAATGTGCGAGTGACCTTTTTTATTTTTTTGAAAATATTATTAAGATCGACTAAATTTTTAATAGGAAATAGTATAATTCTCAATTATTAAGTTCTATTGCAATTGATCGGGTCAAAGATTCTGGTGATCAGCATAAACATGCATGGTTCTCGATACGATCAATCAAATAAAAGATTCATTGGCCCATTATTAGTAAATACATCGTGCGACAATAATTGAAAATTTACTATTTGTCGTATATTATCATCTCAATTTTATATAACAAAAATAAGAAAGAAAAAACAAGAAAAGACATTGATAGTTATTCATATGGTGAAACTCCTAAGACGTGGTGTTGTACTAAGTTTTTGAGGGAGTCTTAAAAACTTGTAGAAGTAGTAGATTTAAGGTTGCTGAAACCCGACTAATGACAAACTCACAAAAACGATATATAAGTCGTACATTACTGTGGAGCAATTAATTCCCATCCATATTAGTAGCTTTCACGCTTATTGATTGCACAATTTGTTGCATGGGTTTCAAATCATGATGTAATAAGAACGAGTAAGATTTGAGGCCCCATGACCTTAGAGGTCATGGGTTCGAACTCCATCAAATACGTGGGATGTTATATTTTACTGTATAATAGGTGTAGATTCTGTAATCAGTAGGTGCTGTTTGTTTAGATTATTGATTAGGGTATAATTGTTGTAATTGTCTTTGTTCAAATATTGATCTTCGATAGGACGAATTGTAATGGATTTGTTTCAATATTTAATAATATTTCATCGATTTCACCTAAAAAAAAAAAAACGAGTAAGTTCTAGGAAAAGTCTAATCTCACCCACCCATCATAAGACCTTCAGAGAGAGGCCGATCCAATTTTGTCGGACTAAAAATCCACATACTTTATTCTGAAATTTGATGCTAAAAGAAATATGGTTTTATGTCAAGGTCAATTATTGTTAAAGTCCAGAATTGAATTGGAGTCCAAAGTCGTGTTTTACTAATACACATTTTTCCTTGTTATTTAAGTTAGTTAGGTTAATAATTAAATCTGTTAGTTAGCTGGGTTAGTTAAGTAAAAATCGTTGTTAGCAGTTTATTAGTTGAGCTTAGTTAAAGGGCTATAAATAGCCATACTGCCTTCACTGTACATTATCATCCATCGTGTACTTTCAACTACAGATTAAGAGCAATTTTTCAAACTGCTTCAATGGCTGTGTTTTCTATGTGTGCATGTTCTTCTTCATATTCTCAGCATGGTATCAGAGCCATCTATTGATGGTCTCTGATCCTGCTTCTTGGGGAAGGGTTTTTTTTTTTTTTTTTTTTTTTGGTTCTTGGTGAAATCTGAAGTTCGTTTGCTTTTTTCCTTTCATACTTTTTCTTGACACAATTCTTGATATTTTTGTGCGATGGCTGACAAGAACGTCGTGGGTACGACTGCGGAAGCTAAAAATCAGGGTTTTCCAGAAATCTTGCGTCTCCATAGTGAAGATCATCCAGGAGCGAATCTGGTGTTCGCTCCACTTGATGGCTCCAATTTCTTGGCATGGAAGAGGCCTGTGCGGCTGGCACTTGGGGCGAAATCCAAGTTGGGGTTTATAGATGGTACGTGTGTGAAGCCCAAGGAAAAAGAGGCTTCTGAACAGTGGGAGAAGGTCGATTGCATGGTGGTTTCATGGCTCTTGAATTCACTGGCAAAGGACATAGCTGAGAGTTTTCTCTATACCTCTTCAGCTAGGGAGTTGTGGATGGAGCTAGAGGCCCGCTATGGGGAGAGCAATGGGCCTCTGCTCTATTAATTACAGAGGCAGATCACCTCGGTTACACAAGGGAATCTGGGTGTCACTGCCTATTTCAACAAACTGAAGAAGCTATGGGACGAGTTGGGATGTTTGACAGTTCTACCACCTTGTACCTGTGGAGCTGCTAAGGCGCTGGCTGAACAAATTGCATCAAACCAATTGATGCAATTCTTGATGGGTCTCAATGACGGCTATGATCACGTTAAAAATCAGGCACTCTTGATGGATCCTTTGCCCAAAGTTCCTAAAGCATATTCCATGTTTCTTAGGGTACCAAAACAACGTGAGGTGTCTTCAGAGGCTGTTAGTGGGACTCAAGATGGAGTCATGTATGCCAGAAATCTTGATGTCTGAAGACAAGGGGTCAATGAGGGCCAAGATCGTGCCCTAGCAGGAAGGAACCCTGATGTGCAACAGTGACAAAGGGCTCCTAGGCAAGGCCCAAGAAAAAGGGATAATCAAGAAATGAACTCCCAATTCTGTGATCATTGCAATAGGAATGGGCACACCAGGGAGACTTTTTTCAAACTGAATGGATATCCAGATTGGCACCGCAATCTGATAGAACAAAGAAGGAGGAGAGCAAGAGGAGAAAATATGCCATGAAGGGCCATGAATTCCTATGAAGATGTTGAGAGTGGTGGCTCTCAATGAGGGTTGGACAGAGGGCAATAAGGAAGCAATCTGACTGAGCTTGTGAGAGCTAAACTAAGGAGGATGTTGCAGCCCTCTCAAAGCGTGACTGAGGATAGTACCAACTTGGCTGATTTTGAAGATTTTGCAGGTACAATCCTCAACTTATCACCTACTTATACTGTTAATTGTGACTCCTGGATAATTGATAGTGGGGCTTCTGCCCATATGTATGGCAATTCATCTCTGTTCATGAACCTAAAAAGACTTGATAAACCTGCTTATGTACGTCTGCCTGATGGGACTAAAAAGGTAGTTATGCAAGAAGGGGATATACCTCTTGCACAAGGGATTAAGCTTAGAAAAGTCTTGCTTATTCCTTCATTCAAGCACAACCTTTTGTCTGTTAATAGATTGTGTGCTGACACTAACTTGAGTGTCAACTTTACTAGCAAATACTGTGTTTTGCAGGACCCTCAGACTAAGAGGACTGTAGCAGTAGGACAACAAGTAGGGAGGCTCTATTTGCTGGACAAAGCCTCTTTTGCACAAGGGCTACACAGACAGATTTATAGTAATAGAGTGAATTTCACCTGTATTCCTTCAAATAAAAGTAGCTTTGACATTTGGCATAGAAGATTGGGGCATGTGTCCCCTGATACATTGAAACATTTGTCCTTTTTGAGAAATAAAGATTGTGATTTGGCTGTATGTGAAATTTGTCCATTAGCTAAACAACATAGGTTACCTTTCCCTTCCAGTGTTACTGCTTCTGGTGCTGCATTTGACTTGATTCATGTTGACATATGGGGACCCTGCAGGGAACCCTCTTTATCTAAAGCACTTTATATGCTAACCATTGTGGATGATTATAGTAGGGGTACTTGGGTTATGCAGCAGAAGGCACAAACTTTACAGAAACTTAAGAACTTCTTTTGTATGGTGAATACCCAATTTGGAAGTAAAATTAAACAAATAAGAACCGACAATGGGACTGAGTTTACTAGTCATGAATGTCAATCCTTCTTGCTTGATCAAGGAACTTTGCATCAAAAAATTTGTGTCTACTCCCCACAACAAAATGGTGTTGTGGAGAGGAAACACTAGCATTTGTTACAAGTAACAAGAGCCTTGTTATTTCAGGCCAACTTACCTAAGAGGTTTTGGGGAGAGGCACTTTTGGCAGCTACTTATATCATTAATAGGCTTCCCACTGCTGTGCTAGATTGGAAAACCCCTTATGAGATTTTTACATAGAAACAAGGTTTAATATGATCACTTTAAAGTTTTTGGTTGCTTGGCTTTTGCTGCCAATGTGTTACCTGGGAAGGAAAAGCTTGATACTCGAGCCCTTAGGTGTGTATTCTTTGGTTACGCTCAAGGTCAGAAGGGCTATTGACTTCTAGACCTTAACACTAATTCCATACTTGTTTCCAGGGATGTGACTTTTCATGAAGGGATATTTCCCTTTGTAGATCATGAGGCTGCAGTTCCTTGTCTGTCCTTACCTGCTCTTGATGCTAGCATTCCTACTAAGCAACCTGTAGCATTGGAAACTGAACCTACTGAAAGGGACCCTCCACTACAACTTAAGAGATCCACTAGGAAAACAAGAAGTCCTGCCTGGTTACAGGATTTTACTTGTACTTTTTCTTAAGTAGATGCTAAGATAAATGATGTTTGTTTTTCAAAGGAGTATGGTTGCTTTGCGGATTCCTTGTCTGCTTTGCAGGAACCAAGGAGCTATGCAGAGGCAGTGAAGAAAGAGGAATGGAAGGATGCTATGAGGGCAGAGAAAAAGGCACTGGAGACAATGGCACATGGGAGCTAACTGTTTTGCCTACCAACAAGAAAGCAATAGGCTGTCGTTGGGTCTACAAGATCAAGATGCATATAGATGGATCTGTTGAAAGATGCAAGGCCAGGCTTGTGGGTAAAGGCTACAACCAAGTCGAGGGTGAAGATTACACAGACTGCTTTGCACCAGTAGCTAAAGCAGTCACAGTAAGGGTGGTGCTGACAATGGTTGCTGCCAATGGCTGGCCCCTACATCAAATAGATGTCAACAATGTTTTTCTACATGGAACTCTTGAAGAGGACATCTACATGGAGGTGCCAGAAGGCTATTCAGTGCCCTTAGGGCAAGTCTGTAAGTTGAAAATATCTCTATATGGCTTGAAGCAGGCTTCAAGGCAGTGGAATCAAGCATTCACAGATAAGCTTGTTGCGTTTGGTTTCATTCAATCTAAACATGACCACTGTTTGTTTGTTAAAGGAACAGGTTTAGATCTTATTGCTTTGATTGTTTATGTTGATGATGTACTAATCACTGCAGGTACAGAAAAACAGATAGAGGGGGTGAAGTCTTCCCTACATGAGGCTTTCACCATCAAAGGATCTAGGGGAAGCAAAGTTCTTCCTAGGAATAGAGTTGGCCAGATCACCAAACGGCTTGGTAGCAACACAAAGAAAATACATTCTGGATATAGTTGGTGATGTTGGAGTTAAGGATTGCAAGGCAGTGGGGACTCCTCTCCCAGCTAGAATCAAGTTTGCTGCAGACTCTGAAGGACCTCTTGCAGATGCATCGAAGTATAGAAGGCTGGTTGGGAGATTGCTCTATTTGAGCTTCACTACACCAGATGTATCCTACGCCACCCAACAACTAAGCCAGTTCTTGCAAAATCCTTGCAAGCAACACTTGGATGCAACCACCCATTTAGTTAGATATTTGAGTGGTTGCCCAAATACAAGCTTATTCTTTCCATCTGATAATGATTTTCAATTGACTGTCTTTTCTGATGCAGATTGGGCAACATGTTTGGATACCAGGAGATCTTTAACTGGCTATTGTGTTTTCCTGGGGAAGTCACTCATCTCCTGGAAAACAAAGAAGCAGGCCACAGTGTCGAAGTCAACAGTGGAAGCAGAATACAGGAGCATGGATTCCACAGTCTGTGAACTAACTTAGATCGCCTATATTCTGCAGGATCTTGGGATCAGAATCAAGTGTCCCATACCTTTCTTTTGCGATAACAAGGCAGCATTGCATATCACCGCAGATCCAGTGTTCCATGAAAGAACAAAGCATCTGAAAATTGATTGCCACATTGTGAGAGACAAGTACAAGTGATGGTTTCATTGCTGCCAAGCATGTGGCTTCTAACTCGCAAGTGGCAGACATTCTTACAAAGGCTTTGACAGGTTCCACCTTCAGAAACATGTTTGCCAAGCTGAACTTGGTCTCCTTGGTACCAGGTTCAGCTTGAGGGGGGGCTGTTAAAGTCCATAATTGAATTGGAGCCCAAAGTCGTGTTTTACTAATACACGTTTTTCCTTGTTATTTGCTTTTATTTAAGTTAGTTAGGTTATAACTAAATCTGTTAGTTATCTGGGTTAGTTAAGTTAAAATCGTTGTTAGCAGTTTATTAGTTGAGCTTAGTTAAAGGGCTATAAATAGCCATACTGCCTTCACTGTACATTATCATCCATCGTGTACTTTCAACTACAGATTAAGAACAATTCTTCAAACTGCTTCAATGGATGTGTTTTCTATGTGCGCTTGTTCTTCTTCATATCCTCAACAATTATCAATATATTTAAACTAAATAATAATTTAAACTAGTTAATAAAATGTGCTTGTTATAATTGGTAAACATTTACATCCATATTTTGTTAAAAAAAATATATATTCATACAAATATCTACATTTGAAAAATAAATTTTAGTATATTAATCTTTATATTGTGATTTTAATTTAATGTCTTAATTTAAATTAAATTTTTATATGTTTTTTTGGTATTTGATATATAAATAAGTATATTTTTAATATTAAAATTATTTATTTCTTAGGAAAGAGGAAAATGAAAAAATAAAACTACTCAAAACAAGTCAATTTGATCAAGTCCCGTATATATACACAATAAGGGCATTTTAATGATCCACCTTCCATTAGTTTCTAATGGAAAGAGGAGTTTTATGCCGAATTTATTAAAATTGAGGGAGGGGGTAGTCTACTTCTAAAACATAAGGGGACTTTTAGCTAATTCGCAAAAATACAGGGCAAATGAAATTTAGTCTAAAAAATTATAGTGAATGTTTTGACCATAATAAAATTACAATAAATATTAATTTACTATGGTCAAAACTTGTAAGAATTCTAAACTGTGGCACATGGTAGGAATTCTTGACTCACCCGTTGTAAGTTGCAATACATACAATATGATGAAAAACTTGTCCATAAAAAGTTGATCATGAGTTTATTCTTTTAATATTAGTTACTATGACACGTATTATTTGCGTGTATATAAACAAATATAATAAAAATCGGTATATGATTAAAAGTATGAGCGAAAGTGTATTTTAAATATGATAATATATCCACTATTAAAAGATGTCATTGCCAATTCAAAATAAATAAGTAATTATAATGATCAAATATTAAGGGTACGATTGGTGCTTTAAAATTGATGTCGCAGTGTCACAAACTGTCAGTATTTGAGTAAAACACCTTTTTTATGATAAATAGCTATCATAATGCTCTGTTCCTATGTGTATATAATAAATAATTTTTCACATTTTAAAATATATTAAATAAAAATAAAATATATAAACCAATACATCACATTTAAAAAAAAGAAAAACAACAGAAAAGAGAAGAAGACTAAAAGAAAAGAAAACTAACTTAAGGGTATTATCAACACAACAAAAAAATTAATGTAGTGGTGTTACAAAACGCCATTTGTGAGTGAAAAGTACTTTTTATTTTTATATCAGTATAGATATACATAAGGGCAAATTACATTAGTATTCCCTAAAAATAAGTTTAATTACACAAATACCCAATATCCTTTACAAAATTACAAGTACATCCCCTTAAAGGATGTCAATGTAATTTATCTAGAGGAGTGTACTTGCAGAAGTCTACACCTGAACAAGGAATTACAACTACAATCTCAACGTGTATATTTGTAATTTTTGCAAACGACATGAAGTATTTGTACAATTAAAACTAACATCAAGGGATGTAGATATAATTTCCCTTAATATAATTGTACTTTCCATTTGCTTAAATTCTTAATAATATCAAAGAAATATGTTTAAGAAACATATGCTAAAATTGGCTAGATTAGAATAAATATTACAAAGAAGGGGGGGGGGGGGGCGAGGTTGAATAAATTAAGGAAAAAATACATAAAAAAACATTCATATAAAAATTAAATTATACATATTATATCTATTGCTCATCTTTCATTCATATTAACACTCCTAGTTTTTTTTTTTTTTTTTTGGTTAAATTACAATTACACCCCTTAAAGCGGTATTAGTGCAATGTACTGAAGAGATGTTTGTATAAATTTTCGTCATTATATATAAGATGTACTTATAATCAAACTATAATTTTAAAAAATGTACTAATAATTTTTAAAAAAATAGAGAGTATTTATATAATTACATTTAATATTAGAAATCAAAGCAAGTAGGTTGGGGACCTCCGGATGAGCCCATAACCTTATCAAATAGGTCTTAATAATCATCTTTCCCAGCCCATCAAGTATTAGGTAAGCACAATTTAATGCGAGGCCCTACACTTGTCGGAGTTTCATTCGCTAAAACGTAAAAATATATTTATTTATATGTATTTTTATTGAAAATATATTTATTTGAACACAATAATCCTTGTGAAAATGCAATTTCATTAACACATTCTCATTTTTACGTGAAAATTTATACAAAATTAAAAATATAAATTTTTCACTGAAAATTTAAAATTAAAAATAAAAACATAAAGAAACAGATTGTTTATCTCAACTCGTTGCGCAACCATCTAAATCACCTATTTGCAATTCGTTCGGGATCTTCTATCATATAATCATAATTTGATGACACGTTCACGTTGATGTCACATCAATGAGTGACTGACCCACTTTTTTTTTTAAATTAAAAGTATTATTAAATTTTATTATAATTTTAAAGTAGGACTACATATAATATATATGTGCGTATGATATCAGTGTGTAACACGGACTGTAATAGGAGATTATTTACCCTCCTTGATTCTTTGGTGTTTTTTGTTTCTCTCTCTCTCTCTCTTTTTTTTTTTTTTTTTTTTTGATATAATTACAAATAGTTTTTCGTTGTTTGAGAATTATCAATACTCCCTAATTTTAAAAATCATCCAACAACTAGCTTAATTCGCTAGTCTCTGTTAGGTTTTCACGTGATAAATTGATCAAAATGCCCTTATAAACTATGAAGTACGAACATATTTTTTTCAAAAATTTCTAAAATTTTTTATGAATTAATCGGACGATTTTTATTTTCTTTTCACAATTTTTCAAAATTTTCATTCATCTCGTCCTTTTTTTTATATACTTTTTTAATTTTCTCAAATACAAAATTTATTGATAATTTTTAAATAATGAAGTCAACGATTATATCAAATTTCAAAAAAGGTGCGTCATAATTTATAAATTTCTTATAATTAATAAGATGGGTTGGGATCTCATACAGGTGAGCCCATACCTTATCAAATTTCTCAAATATCATCTCAACTATTAGGTGAGAGGAGTGAGGACAATTCAGTGCCACACCACATGATCCACATCCCCTGCTTATTTGAATGCGACAACAACTTCCAACTAAGAGATCGTTAGTTCATAAACACGTCAATGGCCTTTCAAGAGGGTTGCGTATCTGACACCATTCCATCAGTTAATATTAGGTGACGGGAAAATGTAATTTTAGTCCAATAATTTAAGCGAATGCCGAATACTAGGGGTGGGTGTTCAGATCGGATTATTAGGGATCCGACCTGATTGAACGCGTTCTGGTAGATCAGGTCCGGTAATTTTATAATTTTTTGGGTTTTGGATTACCCGAATTCAATTTTGAATCAATCGGATCGATTATCGGGTAGTGAAAAATACCCGATCAGTTAAGTACCCGATAGTTTATTAGAAAATAATAAAAATTTCAAAACTATAAGTAAATAAAGAAAATATAGCTATTTGTTGTTACTAATAAAGTAGTAAAGTAAAAAAGAGAACGATATATGAGTTGATTGATCAACTTATCAAGTTATTTATATTACGAATTGGATTGTTTTGTCAATAAATTTGAATTAATTGTGATATTATACTATTCTTGAACATTAATAAATTAATATCATAGTTTTGATATTAAATTTTTGTATAATATTTAAATAATAAAATCAACCACCATGCATACAAATTATAATTTTTAAGTATAAAGTTATAAAAAAAAAACATGTCTTTTTATTTCTTTTTTTATTGTTGCGTCTACTTTTCTTCACATTTAAATTACAAAAGTAAAAAAAAAAAGAAAAAAGAATTGGATATTTGATTTCGGGTACACAACTTTATCAGGTTGGTGTCCGGTACTAAAATATACTATGCAAAAACCCTAAACCCGACCCTACACTGACCCCTAGGGGGAAGTTTTTTGTTTTGCACAAATAAATTTTCGCAATTCAACCCTATAATTTCAAATTTGACAATTTTAGTACTTTTCTGGCCATTTAGGTCGGACAACTGCATGTGACTTGTACATGACATCATGACCCAATTAAATTATAATTTTAGTTCTGCACTGATTGATTACAGAACTAAAATTTTAAAATTACAGGACTAAATTGTACAAAATAATACGTGCAGAATCAAAAATATCACACTTCTTAAATTACATGACTAAAATTATAATTTTTCGGATGGATGAGCATGTACTTGAAGATGTGAGTTGATGATGGCTACACTGTTTCCTTCAATCGATCATCTCCCATGCCTATTTCAATCCCCATGTACGATCCATCCCTGTCCCCAACCCACACACATTCATGTAAAACAAAAAAATTGTACACGTGACGCGTAAATATTAAATAGAAAAAATACAATATGATTCAAAATAAAAGATTCGATCCATTTATGATGGTCCTAAAATTTCAAATGTCGGGATCCAAAATGGTACTTCTAAGAGATGTTTAGATTTGAAATAACACAAAATTTTGAGGTGGAATTAACAGTCGATATATTGGTTCAATTGGTAAGTACGAGACATGTTCTATAAGAAAGTTATACGTTCTGATCCCTATGCTGATATGAAAACAATGTTTATATATAATTTTTGGACTACAATGTGGAGGGAGAGATTTTTTAAGTTTTTTACACAAAGGAGCAATAATGCAATTTGTCTCGGTTGATTATTCTACAATTTCAACTAAAAATTCAAGGCAAAATGGTCAATTTTAGGTCTTTGATTAAAAATTACAAATCTTAGGGGGATATTTGTGATTTTTCAAATAACAAAAAAATATTTGTAATTATATCAAATGTCATGAGAGATGGCAGTAATTTACCCATAAGTTTTAAGTATCCTTATGTTTCTTATGCAGAAAGAAAATAGTGACATTGATTGTTGTCGCATTTATATTTCAAACTCATGAAACACACGACGATTTTATAATTCATAATAAATTAAGATTCAAATACAGAAATCCTGTATTTAGGCAGATTAGCAAAATATTAATGAGATCCAAACCTATAATTTCTTAATTATAGAATTACAACTGTAGTATCTATACGTTATTATAATTGAAGAGTATCTTGCTGGTGTCTCAATTTTTTTAGTGTGATTTTTTTTATTTTTTAAATTATTTCGTCAATTTGTCTTTTCTTTTCTCAACCTCCAAGTCTATATCAGTCTCTCTCTCAACTTCCATGTGTTTCTTTTTTTTTTTTCCCAACTTTTATCTTTGGACAATTTTTTATTTATTTAACTAATATATATATTTTGAAAAAATAACAATTATATTATTTAAAATTTTATTAATTACACACATATTTCAGTGTGTCACACCCACTAATTTGAACAAAACGCCCGCACCAAAGTAGCATGAAGAATTTAGGTTAGCAAATTTAAATTTGAGGTTAAAATTATCATGGTAATCCCCTACAGTTTCAATCGATTTTGTCCTAGAATTAAAAAAAAAAAAAAAAAAAAAAAAAAAAAGAAGCCCATCTTACAACCCTAACAAATTATAAGACTAAAACATCATATAACAATAATTACAGAACTAAAAAATACAATCAAACCTTGAAAAAACAAGCGGTAAATTTGACAGAAAAAACAAATATATATTCAGTTTTTTTTTTCTTTTAAGACAAAAAAAAAAAAAAGAATTCGATCCAAAAATAACTTCATTTTTTTTTTTCTTACCAATGGAAAAAAAAAACAAAAGTATGGGGAAGGTGTCTGAATGCAGGCTGCAACAGAGTCTTTAAAAAGGCCTTTCTTCCCCACTTTGCTCCAATACCCACCCATAATTCAACTCTCCCTCTCTCTCTCTCTCTCTCTCTCTCTCTCTCTCTCTCTCTCTCTCTCTCTCTCTCTCTCTCTCTCTCTCGTGTGCCTGTGCAGTCTTCACAAATGGTATTTCTCTCTCTCTCTCTCTCTGTATATATATATATATATGATATATGGTATATTTGTTATATGAATATATTCATTAATACATATATGTGTCCTGTACATTAAATTTCCTTAAATGTTGAATTCTTGTTCTCCTTAATTTGTGGCTTTATATGCTAAAATTAATGAAGTACATATAGTTTCTTAATTCCAACACATATGTTTTTCCGACCAGTTGAAATAATTAAGTTTGCATTTCAGAAACTTCCTGTTCGTTATTACAACCGTCGTGATGCATCAAATGTTGATTCTCTAATAGACTCGAAACTTTAGAAACATCATAATCTTTCATTTCTATAGGCAGAGTTTCGGACATCATAACCTTTTGTTTAAGCAAATTACGCCTTTTTTTTTTTAATTATCTTAGGAATTATCATCGCAGTTTAGGAAGTTTCTCCGTGTATAACTTTCATTTCTATAAGGAATATTTTACGTATAATACAGATAATTAAGAATTTTATATTGCCTACCTGTCATGTCTTAGAGAATAACAATGAAACTAGACTTCAAGTTGGTATTTAATTTGATTAATTAAATATAGTTTTGATTAAGTTAATCTTTTTTCCACTAATTAAGCTAGCTAGATTAGTATGAAAGAAATCTTAGAAAGAGAGCAAGTTGCTGCTGGCTTGGCTTGTTCACATTTCTTACTTTAAGTGCAAATGCAACTAAGTGTTTGCTTTTATACTATACAATAATACATGTAAGAAAGAGCCATTTCCAAGTTTTGCAAAAGCTGTGAAGGGTATGTAAAAGGCACCATTATTGTCATATTTCTGCTTCTTCGTAGACGCGTCGTATTAGAATAGTCAGATAATTGATATCTGAGAACGAAGAGTATGTATCAATCATTCATGTATCCGGTATATACATGAAGCACCGATAATTCATCGTCATTGAATTTAGTGATCGTCTTCAATAATTTATGAATTATTCTTAATTTTGATGAAGTTTTATGACTTTTGTAAAAATTTTACTCAAATCAAGTATAGAATAAGTGTAATACATTTGTCATGTGATTAGTAACTTTTCTTGAATTGTACATGATACGTTTATTGCATTTGCCGTATAATGAATTCAGGTGGGATCAAACTCGATTTGAGTTAGAAATCCCGGTGACTTTAGGACAAGGGTATTAGATGGCTCTTCAAAGGTTGTGAGAAAATGGGGTGTTTGTGTACTTTTGCAGTTTGTTTGCACCTAATCCACTTTGAAATACTTTAGAAAAGGGTCCAATTATTCGTGATCCTACGATCTGCAAATATAACTTTAGCAGCTTCCAAGCAGAAAACCTGGAAAAAAAATATAATAATAAAGAATTGCCATATATAAATGTAAATCTTTTAATCATACACATATATTAATACGATTATAAAAACAAAAATCTTTCTCAATCATAAACTGCAATTTGTGACTACATGACACCATTTTTTTTTTTTTTGTGTTGATAATATTCTAAATTAGTTGTCTTTTTTTTCTTTTTAAATATGATATGTTGGTTTGTGTATTTTATTTATATTTATAATATATTTATACATACAAAAATGACGTGTCACAACAGTTAGTATATATAAATATATACACACGTTTGTTTAAAAAGTGTTAAATGAAGAATTATATAGAAAAAATAAAATAAAGGGTCGTCTTTTAACGACGTCTAAGGCTCTAAATTAACTTGAAATATTTAAAAGTTTTTGCTTTGTCCTAAGGTTGACTTTAGTTTAGAATTATTGATAATTTGTAAAATTAAAATTATTTCAACAACCCAATCTACGTCATACCAATCTTTTTTTTAAAAAAAATGAAAAAAGAGGAGAGAGAGCCCACCTCTTGGCACTAGAAAAGATATAATTTTTCGCTATAATTAATTATTATGGTAAAAAAAAATATGGGGATTAGAAATTAACTATAACTTTGCAATGGCAATTGACCGTTGTTTTCGCAAGTGTGGTCAAAATATTAGTCATATCAAAAATAATATTTTGACTATGGTTAAATCATGGCAAATATTAATTAATTGTGATAAATATTTAAATTTAAATTTAAATTTTATTTAACCGTTGTTAATAGTAGTGATTTAAGATGATTTTTAACTCGTGATCATTTGTAATACGACAAATAATTAATTTTTTTGTAGTGTGGTTTTCTTTTTAATAATTGGTTGATTTATGAGGCCCACTTCTTATGAGACATTTGTGTATTCACCGGTCGGAACAATGATTTTGGTAACATATATGTAGTTTAATTTGTTCGGATTTATTAATGTTGATATACATAAATGACCCCACTTAATTTGAACAACCAACAAACACACTTTTGAAAAATTAAAATAAAAGTATTTGTAATGAATTCTTCTCCTTTTGGTTCTTTGTGTTGTCACGCATCTGCAGTCCCTACAGGCTACAAATAAGGAAATAAATAAAGTGTATTTAGGTTAGGTGTAACAATAAATAAAAAATTGATACAATTATGCTAGGCTGTAAATAATCTATAGTATTATATAAAAGAAATATCTTTTTTTATTAATAAATAATGATTAATGATACCGTCGTACTATTTTTTTGTAATGCCAAAAATAACCCTCAATTAATATGATAATTACTTTATTTAATTTTTCAAATTTTATATTAATGATAAATTAGTTTTTTTCTTTCTTTCCTTCATTTCTTTTAATGTGATGTGTTAGAATTCTATATTTTACTTTTATTTATAATATATTTTAATGCGTGAAAAATTATTTAGTATATGCATGTAGGAACAGCATGACACGACGGCTAGTATTAAAAAAAATTACTCATACCCAAACCTGAACCCTATTTAGTAGATAGACAAAACCCTACCCGATTTTTGTGGGTTGAGTAAGACCCTATTGGTATTTTTTAGGTAGGGTATGAAGAAAATTATCATGAGTATTTATAAGGTATGGATATGAGTAGAGTAATAACCACCAATTGACGGGCCTACATTATGCTAAACACTTTCTCACACTCACAAAATATATGTTTACGATGGATTAAATGTATTTTTTGTCCCGTTGATTAAGATTATTTAATATTTTCGTCCTTTAACTTTTTATTGTAACATTTTGATTTTGCATCTTTTTAATTTTGCAATTTCAATCCTTTTTTCCACCTAATTCACCATTCTCGTGGTGGAGGTGAACTCCGACAGAAAAAAAAGATTGAAATTGGGAAAATTAAAGAGATGTAGGACCAAAATGTTACTCTAAAAAGTTAAAAGACAAAAAGTCAAATAACCTAAGTTATGGGATCAAAAATACATTTAACCCAATTCATTAGATAAATAAAGATGGACGCCGTTTCAAGAAATTAACGACCATGGTTAAAAATACTTGTATATGCTACATCTGGTACTTAATACATCCGACAGTTAGATGATTGTCACGTATTCATTCTTAATTAGGTATATGTGACAATTAATCGTCTATGGATTTAGTGCACACTGCTCAAAGCATCGAGTGTAACAAGAATTTGACCCGATTTTAGGATGTATCGACTCACTGTCGATGAACTTACTTGTATAGCTTAATACTAAGAGTTGTTACTATAGATGCACAAATGAACTTCATATGAAGCAGGTAACAGAATGCGACTTTGGCACAAAAGCTGTACTAACCGCACCATTGTCGCTGGAAGGCGAGGAATCTAATTCCAAGTACAGAGCTCCCAACATCATCCAACGCATTCTAAGCCTTCTCACCAACGTACGGCCAGGATCCGACCTCAACCGCCTTCAGGCAAGTATTTTCCTCTCATCTTCTGCAAGATTTCAGTTTATTGCAAATTCTATCATCCTCTGCATGTCTACAACGTGAGACTTACGAGTTTTAAGGTAAAATCCAGCTACCGCCGCAGTTCAATATTCCCAAGTCTCAGCTGCAGTGCTATGGAGAATCAGTGTACAGCATTAGCTCTAACATGTTAACCAAGTGTGCGGAGGGGGAGACAGAGCTTAACCGTTTCGTGTCCGTTGTTGCATGGAGCATATCAACGGTACGTCCATTGGCGTTCGGGTTGGCGCCCTACAACCCGATTCTTGGAGAGACTCATCATGTTTCGAGGGGTACGCTTAACGTGTTATTAGAACAGGTAGACGTTGTTTGTAGTCTTTTTCATCGACATTTTATTATGGTGGCCTAATGGATCATCATCCTTAGTGGACTTGCACAACTTTCGTGATTCGAGTATGTTAAATGTTGACGTTTTTCTGTCGTTGCTGGGCAGGTTTCGCATCATCCACCGGTGAGTGTGCTGCATGCGACTGATGAGGAACAGAACATCGATGTGCTATGGTGTCAATCTCCCTCACCAAAGTTTCATGGTATTCGGCCTAATGCTTTAATGTCATGAGCTTAAGCTGCATATGATCATAGCTGGTTCTTTTACCCTTTTGAGGACTGTAATAAAACCTTAAATTTTCATGCAACAGGGACTCACATTGAGGTTGAGGTGCATGGGAAGCGGCAGCTAAAGCTGCTCAACAAGAACGAAACTTACACGATGAATTCACCCAATCTTGTCATAAGATTCTTGCCGGTGCCTGGGGTTGATTGGTTGGGGAATGCAACGGTCCGGTGTCAAGAAACTGGCCTTGAAGCGGAGTTGTGTTACAGAGGGAACTCGTTCTTGCCCCGACCATCAGTACATAGGTCGATTAAAGGGAAGATCTTTCTGTCGTCAACGATGGAGACCGTTTATGAGATTAACGGCCACTGGGACAGGTAATGCTGTTTCAAACAAAGGGGACTGTAATATGAAACATGATCATAGGAATTAACATATTATGTCTAAATCTCAAGAGAAGTATGTGTGTATCTGCCGTGTGAGGGCTGTCTGTTTCATGACATGAGTGCACATTGTGTGGTTTTAGCAGTTTCATTACATGTAATCTCATTGCTTTTCAGTTTGCTTTTTGTTCAACGTGTAGAACTGTCACGATGAAGGATGTCAAGACCGGAAAAAAGACGGTCATCTACAACGCAAAAGAAGCGCTCTCCGGATTGAAAACTCCCATCGTTAAGGATCCAAAGGTAGACTTATTACTGAAAACGTTACGCCTCATTTTTGTGTCCGTTGTCACCTTGCGTTTCTGATCAAGAAATATTGTTGATTCAGGCAGTTCTATCGACCGAGTCGTCTGTCGTATGGGGGGAAGTGAACCAAGCAATCCTACAGAAAAGCTGGGAGAAAGCGCGGGAAGCTAAGACCTGCATCGAGGAAAGGCAGAGGCAGGCAGCCAGAGAGAAAACGTCGAGGGACGACGAATGGTCCCCTAAGCATTTTAGTGTATCTCACAGCAAGGAGAGTGGGTGGGACTGCTCACCAACTCACAAGTTGGTTCCGCCAGCCCCTATTGTTGTTAATGAATGATCTCTTGTTCAAATGGGAAACTGCATTTCAAAATATGCTTAATTTAGTACATCATCGATCGATGTCTTAGTCTAATCCAACACGCCCTCATCAAACTATAGCTACGTAATCTAATTCAATGATCACTCATTCACTATGATCAAGTTACAGAAATCACTCATGCCACTTGAATAATTACACTGAAACACGTTATCCGGCATGTTTTCATTGCAGATACTGCCTGTCAGTGATGTTTTCATTACACAAACACCTGTCAGTGATGTTTTTATGATCCGAATATCGTTAAGGGAGTGTTAATGTAATTACGCCTTACTTAGCCGGGGAAATTGCATTCAAGCTGATCGAATCATAGGCTTATTACACGGCCCGGCAGATTCTTGTCCTGAGATATTACACAAACAGTTCCTTGAATCTAAATCCAAGCCTATGTTGTACTAAGACACACATTCTTAACTTCTGGTCTGCATCAGAACAAAACAAACTTACTTCTACAAAATGTTAACAGCAAGCAAAACAAGCTACAATGCACCATCAACCTTAACACATTCCTGCACGTCTGATTCGCTCCTCCGTTGGAACGATATCTCACGAATCGTAGCCAAAAGGGGCTTCCATGACCTCGACTTGGACGATGACTGCACTCCGGACAACACGTGATCGTTGTCCGTTATGATGCTGTTCCGCCGGTTAGGACTTGCTGCCGGTGAGCTCCAAACAGGGCTATTGCCAATAGCAGCTGATGCAAAATTCTGCTTTCCTGACTTGGATTTGGAGAGGCTGTTTCGAGCCACGGAGGCCAGCTTCCTGGCTACCGGGGCCAAGTCTACCGGTGAGACGTTGGCTCCAAAGAGTGTATACGGCAGCAAAAAGTATACGCGGCCGGGTTCAAGGGGAACGTCTCGTTTCATGGGCGTCGAGGCAGCAGTCAGCAGCTGTGCCTGAGTGAACAAGAAATGCTTTGGTGGATTGCCAGTGACTTCAGCAACTGTGACAGGATGAGTTCTCTCTTCAATATACCCATTTAAATGTACAATTCTGATGTTTGTTTTGGTTTTTGATTGTTTTGATGAGGCTGATAATCTCTTGCAAGAAACATTACACCCCATCTCTCTCTCCCTCTCTACTCTTTTTCCTCTGTCTCTGTCTCTCTTCAGTGCACGTTGTGTAGTATCATATAAATCATGATGTGAGTTAGGGTGGAAAATTCTAACCATTTGCTCGCGTCAAATCAATCACTTTTTTATAATATTTTTTATGTGTGTTTTCTTTTTTTAATAATAGATCGTTTTTCTTAGACGGAATATCAGTTGTATTATAAACATAACGTACTCGTCGTATGATTAAATTAATCTTGATCGAGCTTGATTCGGGCAATGGATGTTCTTGTTTTCCTTGCAGTTAGGGATAGAGCAGGAAAAGTCTTTGATGGCTCAGTAAGGATATTCAAACTCAGCCATTATATTTATTTGTGTAAAATGCAATTTACCCCATGTGATATGAAAAATAATCGAAAAAACCCTTTATAGTTTTTTTTTAGCAAATTACTCTTGTATTTGGGAACATGAAGCAAAATTACTCCCTATCAACGGTTAGATAGGGGTAATTTGCTCCAATTTTTCAAAATATAAAGGGATAATTTGCTTAAAAAATTTCACAAGGAAAATGTTGTTCATTTTTGGTATCAAATGGAGATAAATTACATTTAATTCATACTTCTTTTATAATTTTTTTTTTGAAAAAAAAAAAAAGAAATGAAAAATTCAAGCAATAATAGTTTGTGGTTTTGATCAGGAAGCTTGTGTGTCTCATTGAGTGGACCTGGACTTAATCAATTCAAGGTCAGACAGTAAGACAAAAGTGCCCTTGGCCCATTTATCGTACATGCACAGGCTGATGTGTCTAACTCTTGATTTGACCCCAACCGGCAATGTTTAATTCAATTAACGAAGTTAAAATTATAAGTTCATAAATTCAAACCCAATTAATGCGTGAAGTATTATGATGTTTTAATAATATGTGTTGTTCTATTTTAATAGTAATTGTTGATTAGATATAATTATTTGATATTAATTATTCGTGATGATTGTTATATTTATCGACAGTTGTTAGATATAATTATTTGATATTGATAATTATAATCGATTTAACTCCAAAAATTAGTTCATCGCTCCCACTTCAGTGAACTCTTGATTTGACAATGTTTTCTTTATTTATTATTTTGAAAAAAAAACTATAAATCAAATTATTTTTTGTTGCATCTATCACATAGCTCTACTAACATAGTAAATATATATTAAATTCAGTATTTACAAAATTAAATATTATGAGTCGAACACCATCATTTATAATATATATATACATTTATATAAAGTGACGAGTTCTGTAGTTTTTTTTTTTTTTTTATTGAGTTACCTACTGCATTGATAGTAAGAAGGCACGTTGAAATCAAGATCATAATATATACAGAGCAGCATGTGGTTCTTGTGATCACCTGTGACTACCCCACTGCACAGGAGAAATTGGAGCCCACTTGATGGTGCATGTCGACAGTTGATCCATTGTGATCAAGACTTGGAACCCAAATCCGGGTCCAGTGGAGAGAGAAAACCCCTTTGATCACGGCATGGTTATTGTTTCCTTACAGTGGACCATCAACCAATAAGGGACTGTTTGGAAGAGCTCCACTTTTGAGTAGAAAACCACTTTGATGGGGTTGGACTTCATAGTAAGGGTACATAAGAGGGTGTTTGGGTGAATTTATAAATTTTTTAAAATATTTTACAAAATATTTGCGAGCTTTTAAAATTAAAAGAAAAAGTATTTAGTAATCGTTTTAGAGAAATGGCGTACAATAAAATCCAAATATAACACGTTAGGAGCTCATAAACTCCTTCAAAAATAGTAAGGGTTTCCCACATTTTCTTAAAATATTCATAAGCTCTTTAAATTTTGATTATATTAATTACATGTTATATTATCTAAACACATAAAATGCTCATTGTTTAAACAAGATTTCACATTTTATGAGCTTTAGAAATATATTATTAACATATGAATTTATATAATATTTTAAATTCAGCTCTATCACTCGTTTACTTACACGAGGGTCGATCCATGATCCCAATGGATAATTGTGGAATAATAATCTCACCTGGCCCAACTTGTAGTGATTAAATGATGAATGACATTGTCGTCCTTGATAATTTAAAAAAAAATCTTGAAAAAATCAGTTGCTATGACAATATATTTGAAAAGTTGAAAATTGTCCACAGTATATCCAATTTTTCGCTAAAAGTAACAACGTATTATTTAATCCAATGATTTATCAACACAAGGTCACAGACAAACTCAAGCCCCGTCAAATCCTAGCAGCCAATAAGGCAGTGGGTTGGATCTAGGGGCTCCATTATTGGAGATATCACGACCAATTTTTGTATATATATAAAAAAAAAACAAAAAACAAAACCTCATTTTCTATAATTTCTACCCAACAGAAACCAAAAAAAAGAAAATCAAAAGTACTCTCACCTTATATTGTAATTCTTTCTATATTTTCTTCTTAAGAGCTTAATGATAACTTCATGCACAATTTTTTGTTATTAATTATTACCAATAACAACTTTTATAGAATAATAATATCATAAAATTCATTATCAAGATAAAATAAAAAATTTTGTCACTAAGTATATATAATTAGTGAAAATGTTAAATCGTCACTCAATCTTTTTTTTTTCCTTAATGAATTCTACAATTTAATATTTTATTCAAGAAATTCATTAATTAATTAAATTTTGATGGAACTAAACCAGTTTTCTGGCTTCTTCGCCACTTAACGAGGTAGAGAATAAGGAAAAGTGAAAAGCTAAACAAATTTCATAAATTTGCTTTTTTTTTTTTTATTTACCTAAGTAGTACTATAGTCTTCATTATTTTTTCAAAATCAATTGGCGCTATATATGCATTAGCTAGAAACGTTTACAAATTACAAATGCTCACAATTAATTAAATGGATAAAGTCCAGTTTACCTCCCTCTTATAAGTGTGGTATGCAGTATTTGGGCGCATAATTTTTAGTAATATTTTTATTTTATTGATGCTCATATCCCTATATTTTAAAATTTATCATTGTCTTACAATCTCATATATAAAATATGTCTGATGTTTTTTCTAATGCATTTAATTATCAATTCAATATTTTATTCAAATTAAATTAAAAACTGAAACTTTGTAAAATATTTGTTCTATTAATAATGAAGATCATATATACAGGCAACACAATTAATACTAATGCGTTATTTCTATTTCAATTAACAATAAATTTAAACAAAATGGGAGTAAATTTAATTTTTAAGTACATACCATTACATGGAATTAATTCTCTAAAGGAACTTAATTGAAATAGTTAATTCAATTACATGAGTTGGGTAACTCTCTTTATAATAGTAAGATGATGATCATAATAATTAGCAAATTACCCCTTTGTTTTGAAAAATCAAGCAAAAAAAAAAAAACTCCCTATCGATCTGAACTATTAGTACGAGATAATATGCTATTTTTTATTTTTTATTTTTTATTTTTTATTTTTACAGGAAGTTTTTCGCTCATTTCCATATCCATAGGGGTATATTGCATTTAACCCTAATTCCAATTCAAACTGAATCTTTTTTCACAACAACAAAAAACCCTAAACACAACCTTGTATTAATTTAATATAACATATAAGATATATAGACATGAACCGAATTTAAATCATTTTTTGCTATGTAACTATACTCTATTCTCACTTTAGTTCTTTATCGTTTTAAGATTTTAAAAAAGTCTTGTAACTTTTTAATTATCACGATTTTGATTCTCCTTTTCGTCGAAATTTCTTCAACGTCGTCGGAAATATCTGAAATTTGGACCGCCACGTCAGACATTTTCGATAACTTGGGAGAAATTATGACGAAAAGAGGACCAAAATCATGACAATTAAAAAGCTACGTACAGGATCTTTTTAAAACCCTAAAAAGATAAAAGACTAAAATGAGAATGAGATATAGTTACATAACCAAAAATGCCTTTAATCACGAAAAAAGTATTATTCAAACTTGGAACCATTATGATATGTATAGATGTCTCAACATGCATGCATGCAGGCACCTATACATATATATATACATCTTCACACCATTTCTTTTATCTTTTCAATAACAAATCTCTATCTACAACTCAAGAAAATCGTATAATATTTCCATTTTCATACTGTTATTGGTGGATTTTCGCTCTTCGTGCATCCAAACTTCTCCGCAGGAGAAAGCCCGCAGAGGAATTTCTTCAATGCGCCCGGGTTTCTCTTGAATTTGGGCAGCTTTTCCAGGGCTTGAACATATTCCGGCGACAACTTTCCGTTGACTTTGAAAGAAATAACGATCGACCGGAGCAGGTCCCTGCAGAGAATCCGTTTCAACTTGGGCAGAGCCGTGGCCGGAGGATCGAAGAGGAGCTTCACGCACTTCTCGATGGTGTCCCGCCGCCGAGCAGGCGGCTGTGGACTACTGGCCGCCGAGGTGATGGAGAAAAGGACGGCGGCGGAGAAGAGCAGGAGAATGGCGGCCATGGGTTTGGGGGAGGGCGGCATATTGGGTGGAGGTGGATGTGGATGTGGATGTGTGTAATTAGATGAATTTTGGTTGGTATTTAATGGTAGGTTGGAGTATGGGGAGTTACTATACTGATAGGGTTGCTATTAATTCTTGATCAGTATTATTAATTAGTGGAATTGGTAGTTTTAATATAATGTTTTTGAAACTGAAATCTTGGACTCAAACCTCTATCAATCTAACTTATGTAAAGAATATTGCATTTTGAAATTTTAGGAATTCTTGATAATTTTTACATTTAGTATGTTTAGAATTTTTATTATTACGGGGACTTGCCAGTAATTAAATGGGGTTTGGATTAATTAAACGGGTATTAAGAGGGGAATAATAATAATAATAATAATAATAATAATAATAATAATAATAATAATAATAAAAGAGAAAAAATTCATTTGTTATTTCTTTTTTAACCCAAATAGTATAACGTATACTATTATATAGAATAAACTCCTTTTTTACTCGTAAATGACGGTTAATGACATCGCTGCACCATTTTTTTGTAATACCAAAAATAACCCTAAACTGATATGATAACTACTTTATTCAACTTTTCAAATTTTACATTAATTGATAAATTAATTTTTTCTTTCTTTCATTCTTTTTTTTTAATGTGATTAGTTAGTTTATATATTTTATTCTTATTTATAAGAGTAAAAAATTATTTATTATATATGGCTAGTATGGGTTAAAAAAAACTATGCAATGTATGGTAGTATTTTTTGGGAGGTTAAGTTAATTTCATAAATGAATTTTAATTTTTGAAATCAGGGAAAGCTAATTTTACTGCCCTCCTTGTCGAATAAATGGAAATGCAAGCCATTGATAAAATTACACGATAAACAAAAAGGCAATAAACATTAATTAGCATAAATAAATCACAATAAAGACTAATTGCAAATTACATATACATCCCAGAAAAATCATTCCTAACCTGTACAAGTAGTCAGCAAAGAGACGTGAACAAGAAAAAACAAATTTGAACAGCCAGTGAAGATATGAGAAGTTGATCACACAAAGGTCTTTTGAAGATGTCAAAAATGTGCAAAAAAGGAAGGTATTTTCTTACAGCTATATATATCATAATCTCTTTTTCCTACCAAGGAAAAATGGGGAGACAAAATTTAATGAAATGAATTGTAAGAAGCAGGAGAAAGAAAAACAAGTGTAACTGCCAGGGCAATATTTGCAACTTTATAATCCAACTTCTACAAAGGTCAGCCATAAAATGCTGCCCTACTGTCCCCAGAATCTTTTGACAATGTAACATAAATGTAGGGGAAATTTTTAAACATCAAATCATTGTCCCCAAGGAAGCAACATCGGCCATTTCTTCGCCTTTCATCAGCTTCATTTGAAGTCACCCTTCACATTCTGCCAGTTGCCGTTGCGCTCTAAAAGAAGCGATCTTGGGGAGCAGAAAGCCACACAAGAAATGGAGACAATGGGGGTCGAATGCAACACTTGACTCGACCAAAAAATCAATACTGAAGTTATCACCCCCCACACTCAAATGGACGTATAATTGGGGAATAGTTGCAGTAAATTATCGAGAGTTTCAGGTAGAAATTTCCTTGCAAACAAATAACATGGCCGTTGATTTCCATTCCACAAGCACGGTCTAATCTGGACTTCTTTCTGCAGTAGAGAAGAATAAAGGTTTCATCATCAATACTTAACGGCACAACCCTAGCAAAGTCTCGAAAAGAAATAAAAATACTGACCCTTTCGTCGCTTGTAACATGCACGCTGTCACTAATAGACTGCAACAATAATTGAAAGAACGTGAGTCGGTTTGTAGTATTTGGCCAATTCAGACAAAAAGTAAGATATAATGCGGAACTATTATGCTTTCTGGATTGGGAGGCCAAGGTGCCCTGACTCGATGAAATGGAGGCCAAAAAATTGTATAACACAAACATGGATCAATAATATCAGAAACCAAGTTTATAATAGTTGAAAATCCTTACAGTGATATACTTCATGCGATAAATTAAAAGAATTATAGAAATCCATCATACAGTGCGAGGGAGAAAATCTGTGAATAAGTATGCCAGAGGAAGAACTTGGAAATTACAGTGATGTAGGATTCAGGGAGACGAATGAAAAACTTAAATGGAATCAAAATAAAAGGTTAGATACAGCAGTCATACCGTAATATTTCTCATCAGCTCTAAGCTCACATCCTGTGCTCTGTACGATTTTGGGTGCCACTTCCCTTCGGACCAATCAACATGTGTTACGGACCAGTTGGCTATTCCAGCTGGATCAAGCATCTGAAATGACCAATGAAAACTATACTGATTAAAATAAAGACCAAAAATAAAAATAAGAGGGGCAAAAAGGAAGATATCTTAACAAAAGAAAGCACAATGGTTCCTACATAGAAAAAGGTCGGCAAATAGTGTTCATCAGAATAGCAGTTGCGTCCCTTTTCCATGCCTGGCTGTTTAATCAAAATCAAATGGAACAGTCACTCAGTAAAATCTGCTAGTAAATTTTAACCAATATGTCAACTATAGAGCAATAATGAACAAAAGAAAAGGAACAGCAGACAATCGACATTGAGGCAACCAATTAGATGTTAAAAGCTCCAAGCAGAAAGAAAAATCAGAACCCTCAACTGAATTACGGGCCACATGCAGCCAGTAATCTCCTTTGGAAAATAAAATGAAAAGTGGCAACATGTTTATCAGAGAGTGATTCCAAGAGGGTGTAATCTTGGTATAATGTTGAATTCACGTCAAAACTTAATGCGTAATAATCTTTTTCTCAATGCTTTCACAAGTAAAAGAGTTTCCATCTTTTAGCTCAATAAAGAGGCAGTTCATCAAGGAATCTTAGATACATTTCCATTTATAGTGAGAACAGATGGTAATCCCTCAGCCCACCATGTTATATAGATTGTGGTTCAGTCATGAACTCATGGCGTGGAGAAAGGTAGACTTTCGAGCAAAGCCACAAACTTGTATAGGCCACAGAAATGAGGAAGTATACAAATAAATAGCTAGAGGAAAGTTCAAAGTGCATACATTTAGAAATCTAGTAAATCATCATAAATCAAAACCATTATCAAACAAAAGGTAAGTTGTCTCATAAAGCAAACTAGATCTGGTCACCTTGCAATGATCCCTGAATTTTGAATAGTAGAGATTGTCAGCCGTGATTATAAGAGCATGTTGCCGCTTCATTGTGAACCACTGCATTGCCCAGTAACAAAAAAAAGTTATTACAACTGGGCGACTGAAAGATATTAAACTTGAGCAAATTGCACTTAGATTAATCTGAACTGAATTTGTGATACAAGCAAGCACAGACATTGAGTGTTTACAGTCGGAGTATATCATGTTAGAGAACTTGATAATAAACTACTAGACATGGCGATGCAATGATAATTGCAAAGGACTTCCTTCTTACTTTAAAAAGGAAATTCATAAACAATATAAAGAGCATTGTTTGTCACATAGATTATAAAGAGCATTGTTTGTCACGTCTTATGCTTTTTCCAAACTAAAAAATGAGAATTGGAAAGAATATATTTGAAAGTTTTTCCTTTGCACAAATGCTGCCAAAATATGAAACACACCTGGGCACCCTTCCGAAAGTCTTTCTTCTCAACTTCAGGTAACATATACTCAATGTACCTGCCACTTCCATGTGGCCCAGGATCTTCAAAGCTGCGGAAAACAGGAGTAGTGCTTACATCTCATACTTATCTTTAACCATTGTTGATATTAATCACCATAATGCTAGTCAGGTAAGTATAAGTATAAACTCAAGTCTGAAGTCTCTTATCACTAATGACAATTACAGAAACGTCAATTCAAGTTTGTTCATATTTGCAGAATATTCATTTGAGGTTTGTCCATTTTAGAGTAAATTCAATACAGATTTACTTGTCTAACTTACAATAAGATTTTGAACTTATATTCCATAATATTTCATATGCATTCTAAATTATTTTAATTAAAATCATTACGATGTAGAATATTACTTATGCATCTCTTCCATTTTATTGTTTCAATTACCTTATCTATTTTCTTACAATTAATGGGCACCACAACAATGATAGTTCATTATTTATTAGGATAAACCATAAGGGATCTCATTATTTATTAGGATAAACCATAAGGGATCTAACTACCCAATAGCAAATTCTAAAGTATAATGTGTCAATCCCGACAGCAGCTCTGTAATGTAGAAAACTCTCAAGGGAGATTAGTGTGATTTTTAACTAAAGCAAAACAGTCGATTCATAAAAAAATGTTAGGTTTTTCCAAAAGTTGTTAGCATTAGGAGAGATGGATGTTGTATTTCGTACAAACCACAGAGGAGGTTTCAGTAATTATCTCTATTCCATATAGGTACTCAGGTTGTTTTCATTTTTCCAATACTTGAGTTGCGTACAGTTTATTGTTCTTTTGTGCATATCACTTGGTATGATTCGCTAAATTAGCTGGCATTTAATTTTTCATTTCACGATGCATAAGAAAAGATATAAGAGAAACATCTTTTAGACTTAATTTTAGGCTCCACTTCTTTGTCAATGCATATTTGGAACCTAAACGTTTAAAACCTCACAACTTGAAAAATTATGGCTCTACTCAAGATGCTACGACCAAAAAATGAAGGGTGACAAAATCTGAAGATTCGCAGACTTACCAGTCTACAAAGCTAACATTGGTGTACATGAGATAGTTGTACACATAATCAAAATCATGAAGTGGTATGCAGCTGCATTCCAGGAAAATTTCTTAATTAGTATCCAAACCATACGAGTTCCCAAAATAAGGGGAAAATGAAGAACCTGAGGAGGACTATTCTATAGTAACCTGTCTGAAAGTAGTACAAAGTGCTGGTTGTCGGGATCTTTCAGCGCATTTGCTAGAAGCCGCCTCTCTGCATCAACCATTGAAATTTTTCCCCATACTACCTGAAATTGTGAACCATTAATAGAATGTTGAGCTAATGACAGTTATAGTTCTACAGTTCGTAGGAGGTCTCGACTTTTCACTTGAACAGAACAGTCACAAAAAATACAATACTTAAGGAAAAGTGCAAACTTAGTAATATCTATGCCAAATAAAATTTTGAGGTTTCCTTTGTGTTAAGAGGCACTAATTCTTTAAGAAAACAAAGAATAAGAATTGGGTTGTTGGAGTATCACCTAGTCCACATTATTACAAATAAGTCAAAAGTAATAAAAATAGTGGTTTCAGTTCAATAGAGCAGAACAAGTTCAATGAACAGATGGATTAACATTATACAAGAAAATGTGATGTCAATTGACTTGAAAATTAAGATGTGTTTTTCACAATGTACATGTCAATAGTGGTCTTACATTTAGCAATGCGCTGAAAGCAGATGAGCACAAAACTAAGCCAAACCCATTCTGCATCACTCTGACACATATGTACATATTTATTGTGTCGGCTTACAGTTCTACTTCTCTTTTTGTAGTATAAGATAGATATACAAAAAAAAGACACTTGAAGATAAGCTTGGATAAATACTAAAATTCAACAAACATAATTTATACTTTGTTATTGCTAACTTGGAATGAACAAGAACAAGAAAATAGGAAAATACCTTCTCACTACGAATTTCCCGATTGATAAAGTAACGGCTAAAATGTACAGGTTTATCCTTGGACGCATGCACATACACTGAGAATCTGCCTTCATGGCCCTGCCACAAGGAGGGAAAATTTCGGAACAGGTTTTCTTCAGATTGAAAAAATCAACTACCACCCAAAAACACAAAGTAAAAGAGTAAAGCTTATAAAACAAATAGCATATTCTTTCCCACCCTTCGTCTAAAAGGATCCAAATAGATGTTGTCATCATATTCTTTTGGCTAAGAACTTCTAACCTATTTCCTAGGGCAAAGAGCAACTCAGCATGCACCTGAGATTCCTTGCTACATATTTTTGTGTTGTACCCTCAACCTAATTAAACTAATGCTATTTCCTTTCAGTTTTAACCTCGTAACAGCGCTTCTGCAGCCAACTTCTTACATTCTTACACCTCAACATAAGTTGATATTTCCCAATGCATTAACAAATCCACACTCTGCTGATCCAACAAATTTAGGCTTATACCACCATGTCAGACCAGGGAATAGACACCCCGATGATTTAAGGTATAAATCAGAAAGTAAACTTAGAGCTTACATAATGACAGGCTCGTGGTCTTAGAGGGCCGATATTGTCAGTGTACATACAATCTACACAGTTTAAACTTAGATAAAGAGTTCAACTTATCTGACTAAATTTATATCAACTATCTTTTGCACATTAAGGTGGACATTTTGTATAAGAAAAAATAGCACATCTGGGATACCAGTGTCTCTATTTGTTGTGGTTTGGAAACACCACCATGCTGAGAAAAATACAGAAGCATCAACGTAATTTTATTTTTGCTATTTGCAGAAGCACTCAAATACTTTTCCTATCTAGATGAACTTCAAAAGAAAAAAGAAAAAAAAGAGAGAGAGAATAATAGAGATTAGTGATAAAGAAACAGTCTTGAAATGAAACAATGTTTTAATTGATATAAAACTGGACTGTTATAAAAAATAGATACTTCCATAACTACAGTAAAAAATGCCAATAGAAATGTTAAGTCTAGAATTGCATCAGTCATTAAACAATGCATAGCAACTATAAAATGTAATAAAAGATTTCTCTATGGTAGTTTGAAACACATCCATAGAGCATGACCCAAACATTAACTTATCTTTGATAACCTGTGCCAATTAATTCAAAGAACTCTAGGTATTATACGGAAGTTTTCCATAGACTGCTATCACATGTATCCATTTGTCTTTTACTGTTGCAACAGTCAAAATAAATGTTTCTCCCCTTAATCATACACCTGCAGCATGCTTTCACCAAGTAGAACATAAATGAAGCTGACATTCAAAATAATTTCACTCTACTCACAAGCGGGCAACAAGTTTGATACTAAATCCAATTTAACATAAGGAGAAATTATATGCATAAGCACATAATGAGCCAATACAATGTGCCAGCTTACCATAAAAATCGTGCAATCTTACACCGCATTCATGAATTTAATGCTAACAAGCATAAAATCAACATCTGTCCTAAACAAGCTAGCCGTTGTTACTAGTCAGTATCAGATTCTCCAAAAGCAACCCATGTGCAAACCAAACGACATAAATGCTCTATGTGATTACATTTCTACAAAAGGCACTCTATTTGCATCAAGAGTTCCACATGTCAATTTTGCAGAAGCAGTTAATAATAGTAACTGAAATGGCATTCAGCATTAAAGATAAACCAAGTACCTGGAAAAACTTATCCCATAGCTTCTCAAATGGTAATGCCCCTGGTGTCAGAAACAGGAAAGCAATTTTGGGATTCTTCGGTATAGTTTGATTCATATTCAAAATATCTCTAATTACAACACGAGAAGCAATCTCATCATCTGTTAGTTCTCTAGCAGGCGCTGGTGGAAGCCAACCTTGTAATGCCTTACAACCACGAGATGAGAATACATAACATGCTGCAGAATTCCGGGGTGGATAAACATATGCACAAACTAAAAACAAGCTAACTAAAGAAACCAAAATGATAATCCATGTTGGCTTCTTTAAATGACCACGATGGCGGGGCGCAGGCAGCATGGGCATGTCTTTCATGCCTAGACGCCACGCCTGAGCTGACTTCATCTAGAAATGATGCATCACAGTTCGACCACCAACAAATATTGTCTCTTCTTCCACAGCTAGCACCACAAAAGATGTATCAACCGGGCCTAAAGCAGAAGCCAAAACGCCAGATCAATCAGAATCTAAACCTGCAGAACAGCCATGTGCATAACTCATGCAAGTCAAGATTTCAATCACTTCAATGAATTGAAGTGTATCTCAAACTCCAGTTAATTTAAATTGGTATGGTGATAAGCAAGAAAAACTAAAGTAAGAGGAACAGAAGTTCCATATGATAAATGCTCACTGCCGCAGCACTAAAAACTAGCAAGAAGAATGTGGACCAGTTTCAGATGAATAAGGTTGTAAGAACATTGGGAACTGCTATATTTCCAGATGAGAAATATCATTACATCTCAAATCTGCTGTAAGGTATGAAAATCCCCACCTTTAGAGTCTAAAGGGTGAAAAAAACATAACTTGTGCATCTTATCATAAAGTTCAAGTCATCAGATTAGCATTCACTATAACACAATCATCCACAACAAATTTCCAATCTGACTAAGCACTAGACTAAATTTTGAAAATGTGCAACAAAATTGCTCCGTCTGTGTAGAAAAGATAAGAAAGAGGAGGACAAAAGGGGGGGAATCAAACAGTCCTTCATACAAGTGTCTGGATTCTAGATCCCAGTGTTAAGAAACTCAAATCACAAAGGATCAAATTTGGGTTAATAGAAATCAAATGAAAAAGTATATGGTAACAAATTTGGCAGATTCAAATTTCCTAGCCCCCCTAACCAACAAGAACCCCACAAATTCATGGCCACGAAAAGTCAAAAAACACGGGAAAAAGATGTTGCAACCAGAAAGTCAAACGCAACCCGAGTCTTAACCAAATCCCGAATTTTGCAAACCTCTTGAAATCACAACTCCAACCCCGCACGCATACACGAACTACTCAGATATCAAACATATCATACGTCATGTTTGAACTCTGTCTAGACACATACGGAAAAGATACGCCGTATACAACGGAATACGCAAGTAAATGTAGCCCCCATAACAGTAGCATTAAATGAACCCTTCCCCCCCCCCCTCCCCCCAACTCCCACCAAGAACTACACACAAATCAAAACCAACCCGTTAAACAAGCAACGATAAACACTTAAAACCAAGATCATTAACGCATTCCCACCATACCTGATTGATTGGACAGTCGAGAGAGCTGGAAAAAGAGATCGGAAAAGTTGAATCTTGAAGCAGAAGGATCTGTATCCAATGTATACGTACACCCGCCGGTATAAATAACTATAGTGTATATGTGTTGAGATCTAGGGCACGTCAAATAATTGAATCAATCAGAGAGACTGTGTGTATGCTGAGACGATGACTATATATAATTATATATATAGTTTATATATATGAAAAAATCTAGATAAATCGCCAGAATACAGATGGATGCATATAATATATATATATGTGTGTAAGGATTTTGCGGATGGGTTTGGAGGATTCGAAGTTCTGGTGTGTGAGCACTGTGTGTAGTGTGTGGGTTTTTGGGGGAGAATTCGTATTTGTATTTAGAGAGAGAGAGAGAGAGAGAGAGAGAGAGAGAGAGAGAGTTGAACGTTCTATGGCTGATGGCTCCGTCCAAGCACAAAAACATTTCAGCCGGCTATTTTTTTACAAACAAATTAGGAAAGGAGTTAACTACGCGCTGGGGAGAACGCGTGAGCAGATTTTTGGTTTTAGCAAGTCTTTCATTTTTCAAAATTTAAAGAAAATATATATATATATAGATTTCTTTTATAAAATATAAAATGAAAAGATTAATCGAAAGAAAATAAAATTGGATACAAAAAATAGGGAAGTAATATTTTCATTTTTTACCTTTTTTGCTGACAGAAAAATTTTGAGATGAGTTGGACTTGTAACTACCTCAACTGAAGAAATCAATTGTCGTAAGATGTTCTTCTTTATCAAAGTTTGTAAAAGTATTGCTCGACGCTGTACTCGCAACTTTGTCTGTGAATTAGAAATAAAACCTTGATTTTCACTGAATTATGGCCTGTAAGTCAACAATCATCAGCCCATAACACATCCACGTAAACTATGATTCTATTCCATCGGCAACAGAAATGTTTATTCTGAAATATGTGGTACTCTTTTTTCTTTTTTTGTTTTTGGAATTCTTAAAGAGAGAGAACATTGAATGACATTTGATTTTTGTCACGACATTGGTAAAAAGAATGAGTTATAGTATGTGTTAATTGCTATTATTATTATTTGGGCTACTTAATTATTGTTGGTGTAAAGAATTTGGTCCTAATTAACACTCAAATGAATAGCCAATTTGGAGTAGATTTCATGACAAATTAGGTGATCAAGATTTAGGTAGCAAATTACAAAATTCAAACTAGGTTTTAATGTGTGTGTGTGTGAAAGAAGACAGGTGTTTTCCCACTTGCTACAATACAATTCCCAATTTCCTAGTACATTCTAAACAACAAATATATTGACATTAATGTTGTTGACTTCCACATATATGAACCTTGTTAAGAATTGGTAATCATGTCAAATTATTTATTCTACTCAATTAAGCCCCTCAAAACTAAATCGCATCAATTTTTTTTAATAAATCAATTACAATTACATCATAAATTTAAAAATTAATAATCAGCGTATTAATTATTATAAACAAATATTTATAAATAATCAACTAGTACTATAAAACAAACCCTTCTTGCCGTAGATGGATCGTAATGACTTGATTAATCCAACCCTTCTCGTGTCATTAAAAACTCTCGAAGATGGTCGAGAAAGATTGAACGTGTTTTATATAAGATGTCATATATTAACCTACAATTATGTTATAAAGTTATGATATCGGACATACATAATTCATAAACAATAAAGAATACTTTTCAAGTTCAACTTTTTTTAACTACAGTGTTTTCATTTCATATTAGAGATAAAACTAATCATGTTCGATGTGGAAGCAAAAAAGTTAAATCCTCAAAGGTTTCAAACTCTAATTCAATGATAAAAATAAATATTAAAATTTAGCTCGCTTACCATTAAAAAAAACCCACTCGGGATCCGGCTTGCCTCATTGTGGTTCAATTGAAACCAAATAGTTGGTGCAACAAAGTTTATACATATGGACAAGGTTATTAGTATTTTTTTCTTTTTTCTTTTTATATAAAATAAATATAATAAGTGCATCCATTATTATAAGTGAAAAGATTTTATTTTTCGTATTCTTCTCTCTCGATATAATTAAATAAAAATAATAAAATTTTAAATTATGCATATTCGATAACTAGTATTGATTATGTCTAACTTGATTAACCTGATTATTTTTTAGTGAAACGAGATTTGAAAAATCAACAAATCATATTATATATCAATTTATAAATAAGCTAACTCATAAATATTCAAGTTCTTTTTTTTTTTTTTCCCTTCCAATCACTAAACTGAATTATTATTATTAGCCAAAACAACCCAAAAAAATAATATATCAATTGTTCATTTAGTTACATATCATTAAAAACTTATTCATTACATATTATATCTATAATAATAAATTAATAATATATATAAATATAATTGGGGTGGGCTTCGGGGCATGTTGGGGTGGATTCAATACCTGCCCCCTTCTCTGCGCGGGTCCTAAAGGAATCGCTATATATTTTTTGGACCGATGGGGACCCTAAAAACTTGGGCCCGTTACTATCCGTGTTGAAACAATAACAAACCAATATTATCGATCATGGTTAAATAAAATTATTCTGAAAAATGAAATTTTTAAGATAGTTAATCAATATTTATTATAGTTTTAACTAATGATCATAACATTTGTTGTGTTTTTTAGTTATAATTAATGTTTGGGTATCGCCTATAAGAACAATGGTCAATAGCTGTTATACAATTATTGTTAATTATTATTTTCCACTGTTTATTATTTTTTGCAACAATAATTTATTACGATAAAAGTTATATTTCTTCTAATAAAATTATTTTCCATGTACTAACAAGTTGTAAACCCTTTCTAGACCCTAGTTGATAGACAAGTCAAACGTAAGAAAACGAACAAATGGAAATTATAATGTGATTGTTGACTAAATCAATCTCTTTGAATTTATTCTTACATATGTATTTCATTTAAACGTTACAATGATTTATCCCAAATTAATTATGTCTAAACTTCATCATTATTGTGGTAGCCAATTGGATTTTCGAAGGAAATTCCAGTCCATATCGAATTTGATCATACCCTAAATTAATTATACTATACATGATTGAAATAAATCAAATAAAATAATTGATTACATTTTAAACGTGGTTAAATGCATTTTGGGTTCCGTAATTTATGTTATTTATAATTTTTGTTCCTACATTTTTTAATTTTCGCAAATTAAGTCCCTTTATTCACAGGAGTTTACATTTCTCGCCGAAAAAATGTATGTGCATTTACATGACCTTTTAAAATTGGGGTTATTGTTCATATTAGTTCATTTTTGCCAGCATTTTCTCTTTAAATTTCTAAATTAAGATTTTGATCCCATATTTTTCTAATTTTCGCAATTTCAGTTATTCTTTTTGCCGAAATTCACCGTCTCGCCGGTAGAAGTGATATAAAAAAATGACTGAAATCGTGAAAATTAAAAAAAATATACCACCAAAATACTAACTTAAAAAATTATTGAACAAAAATACTAATCAGTTTAAATTATGTAATAAAAATATATTTAATATATTTATTATATAATTGATTGAATTCGACCAAAATATAATTTGAATAAGAACTTTACAATTTATATACTTGCGGATAAGTTTAGGACTTCTCGGAAAAGGACGGTAGGCCCACAGGGAGTACGAAATTACAAAATTGGGCATGGACGCCGGGGAAATAGGAGACAATTTCAGAGCGTGGATTTTACAGGAGACGAGAGGCGCGTGGCTCTTTGTTATATACGGTGTATATACGGTTCACCCACTTTGTGGACGTATCATTGACCGACGTGTGTTTCTATTTTAACATGACTTTAATGCCCATCCCTTCAAGCGCGTGGATCTTAAGTGACTCATTCAAAATTTGACCCTGCGGTCAATGCGCTAATGTACACGTCTTGAAGCGCATTGTACAAGCGTTTTTGACATTTCCCGCTTTCACTTGAAAAATGATAATACAAAGAATTTCATTAGATTGATTTATTTATTTTTTTACAACGAAAACAGTCTCTTATATTATGGGATAATTATATTTACACCCTGATTTATAGTTTATTTATATAAATTATCCATATTTTTTACATAATTACAAAAACTACCCTTGATAGCAAAAAAATAGGGGTAGTTTGTGTAATAATGTCAATAGTTTTGAGGGGTGTAAGTGTAATTTTCTAAAAAAATAGGGGTGATTTGTGTAAATGATGTTTACATTTTAGTGGATGTATGTATAATTATTCAAAAAATATGAGTAATTTGTGAAAACAGTCCATAGGTTAGGAGGTGTAAATATAATTATTCTTTATATTATTCGATTCATCCAACTACGTATAAAGAAATAAAATATATCAACAAAAAACAGAAATGATGAATTAGCATAAAAGCAAATTAATTGGTATACATATACACTGATAAGAAACTAAAATAAAAAATAAATAAATTATGACAAGAATAGTTTAATACATACAGTAATAGAAAACTCGAACATGTTGTACCTAAAATTTGGGATAATGTTTTAAGAGTGAATATGTGATTGCTAGCCTCACGGAGTGAAATACGATTTTCTTCTCTTAGTTATAAGCCTACAAAATATATTAATCATTGTCAGAATCACATTGAAAAGTTCGGTTATAGCCATCTGATGCTTAAATCAAGTAGGTTGTAAGAGAAATATGATATAAGGTCCTAAATATATTAAGGTAATAAAAGTTATACTTGCTTCATGAAGACGATTATTTATAGATTATCTTCAATTATACGACTTTACATGAACTACAGACACAAAAATGATTCGATGATCACGATGAGTCCATACATATTAGGGTTTATGCTGCAACGAAACTAGGTTTTAAAGACCTCGAATTATAAAATGAATTTAGAACTTGTCTAAAGATCGTAAATATCCTATGGGAAGGTCTTGGTACGACCTTAATAAGATATAACCCCACGTCAAAATCTATAATATTTAATTGTAAGATAATTTACAAGCGGTTGAATCGTAATATGTAAGTTTATTGGTGTGATTGAGTTAAAGTACTACTTCATCTAAAAGTTTAAACTGTTAAAAAGTATAGTTATTTAATATTAATATCTGAACACACTCTGTCGCACGCAAACACTACATATAAAATATTTCTTTTATAAATGGCGGCTATGAAATTAAACTCAAGACCTCTTATTTAACTTGACTCTAATACTATGTTAAATGATTATCTCATCTAAACATTTAATTCAGAATATATGTTTGAGATTAACATATTTTGAGAATTACGTATTTTGAGTATGATAATTCTTTTATTATCTTTTTAAAAAATATTGATCGAAAGTTGAAATTGACCCATTATTATTTGTAAAACAATGACTTGAAGAGATATTTTGACATTAAATGAAAATTTATTACCAAATATTCCAAGAAATAAAAGAATAAATAAGAGTTCATTGATTAAAAAATTCCTTGTTTTAGCACTAAATAAAACATAGTATAATGAATATTATAATTAAATTTCGATGGGAAGCAAACTTTGTAAAATATGATAAGAAAAAACATGATTAATTATCATGGTTGTTGTATCATAGTCAAAATCATGCTTAATTATTATCCAATTAATCAAATTAATCATGCAAACAAGTCAAACTTAAATAAATGGACTTCTGATACATATATTTTTGTAAATAAGCCGGGTATTTAGATGAATTTAAATTTTTTGTAAAATATTTTATAAAATCGAATAAACATTTAAAAAACTAGAGAATTGTGTGGTTGGGCACAAGACATAGCTGATTAGGATTAGGATAAGTACGTAAGACCGAAGTTGCACTAAAATCAATGAGGGGTTAGTTAACAGTTTGATTACCAATCAGCACCCAATAATGACTTGTCTGTCCAAATTCCAGGCAGATATGATATGGATAAAACACATTTTGACCATGTCTTTCTTCTTCTTCTTTTAATTATATTTAAACTCTTCGACATATGATAAACAAATTATTTATAGTTTTTGCATAATTAAGACTAATTTGTGTAACGGTAAACATCATTTTTTCTGATAGTCAAAAATTAAGAGTAATTTGTGTAAGGGTAAACATTATTTTTTGTTCCTCAAATATGACACTTATCCACTTTTGATCCCTTATGTTTCTTCTTCATTAAATTGGTCCATCAAGTTTAAAGATTTCATCAATTTTGATCCATCCACTAAATTTTTCATTAAACTAATGGATTTCTTAAAAAAAAAAAATGCAATCGTGCTTGAGATGATTCAAACTTTTTTTTTTTTTTTAAGAAATTCGTTAGTTTTAACAGAAAATTTAATGGAGGGATAAAAAATGATGGAATTTATAAATTTGAGGGACAAATCTGATAAGGGGAAACATGAGGGACCAAAAATAGATAAGTGACATACTTGAGAGACCAAAAGTGATATTTACCCTTTGTGTAATGACGTTGATGTTTTTGGAAGTGTATGTGTAATTTTTTAAAAAATAGGAGTTATTTGTGTAAATATAGATATAGGTATATGTACAATCGTCCCATTCTTTTCCAAATGAGGGTTTAGGATTGGGGGATGGGAGTTGGACATGACATTGGACCATCCTTTTTCTTTTAAGTAATTTTCACATTGTTTGAGAGTTTCTTTTGAAGTGAAAGTGATAAATATTATTAATTGAAGTAAAACGATTTCAATCATATCAAATATTAATCTCTAACAGAGTCAATCACATCATACCCTGATCGACAATAATCACTTAAATTAACACTAAACAACATCTTACTATCACAGTATACAAACAATAACTACTATACAGTAGACTATCATCGCACGCATTGGTGGGGATCGAACCCATAACCTCTAAAGTCATAAGACCTCAACCTTAACCATTAAGCTAAGAGATCATTAGTGCATTGTCTGAGAGTTTTACGTGAAGAACTGTAACTTAAGAAATGAACGAATTTTGTCGAGGAAAACCTAATACCTCTTACAACTTCGGATATTGCAGATTTTTCAAGGATTTTAACGTTAATTTGAAGATTGTATTGTCGCCATTCATGGTAATATCAAAGACCATCCGAGTTGTACTTTATATACATTATGACTATCAAATAACTCTCGACAACGTGACTTTGTTCTATGCCCTCATGCTTACCCATGTGTGCCTTAAATTTAATTATCATAATCATCTTAATTAATATTTCCAAAATGACTACTTTCCTACGTACCCCTTAATTACCACTATCATGCAAATAATCTATATATATATACTAGAACATTGATTAATTTTGTGTCTATAATTTTGTGTCTATAAATATACTGTGATAACATGCAATTACATGGATAGTAATTCGGTGATGGAGCGAAAGCAATAGAAATTGAGGATAATTACATTGCCTTTTTATGAGGTTTGGTATAATAATCGTCTGAAATTTGAAAAATTACAGGTAGTACTCCTGACATTTATTTTTGTGCAATAAATAGATCCTCGTGTTAGTCAAAATTTACCAAATTTTGCTGATATTAACAAATTAATTAAATAAAAATACATATTTATCGTCAATTGATTTATTACTGATTTACTGCAGGTCAAATAATTTTATTTGACCAAACTACCTTTATAAGAGTGACGATGTATCTCCTCACATGTATTAATGTGTGAAGATGCATAAAGGTAGTTTGGTCAGAAAAGATTTGCTTGACCTGCAACAAGTCAATAATAAGTCAATCAGGATTAAATATGAACTTTTATTTATTTATTTTTTTGTTGCTGATATCAATAAATTCAATGAATTTAAACTAACGAATGGATCTATTTGTTGGACAAAAATAAATATCAAAAGTATTAAATGTAATATTTTAAAACCACATAAAATCTACGTATAATTATATCAAATATCAGCATAGAATAGTTTAATTATCCCATTACTCAATTATATTACAAGCACTACAAGAAAAACGCTCAATAGCAATGAAAAAGAATCAATTTCGAGCTAATTAACAAGTAAAATTCTTGTTGCTAATATATTATTAAATATAAGAAATATACTTGTTAATGAAATTTAGCAACGAAAATTTACTTGCTAACAAATTTAGCAACGAATTGTTTAAAATATGTATATATTAAGTAATGTAGATTAACAACAAAAATTTTACTTATTAATTAGCTCGACGCTTTCAGCCATAAATTTTTTTATTGTTGTTTAACTATTTTCTTGTAGTGAAACAAAATTGTAATTATCTGTCGGGCCAACTCCAAAAGAGTGTGCCACGTGAAAGCAGACATAAATAAAACAAAAAATGTATGACGTGGCCATGTTTGGGCACGGCTCAAGACATGTACAAATTCAGTCATTCTCTTTTGTAATTGGGATCATAGTATTTTTCCTCGTAATATACGTCTCAAAATCCCAATTTTTTATAACTAAAAAGGACACATTAATTAATACGAATGATATTTTGTAGTCTACGAGGGGCCACATGTTGAATAGTCCCTAGTAAATAATGTCCAAGGATAGAAACAAATGTTCTAATAATGTAAGTTTAATATAAAAGAAAAATAATTTTTTTTTGATTGATTTATCAATACTAAATGGTGTCAATCACATCATACTCGCTTAATTCATACTATTCGATATTTTCACAAAAAAACATAAAAAATGAAATGCTTGTTGCTTATCTTGATTCAATTATAAAATAGTAGTACACATTCACTATTATAAGTTTCGCAAACATAGTCAAATAATATTGTGTGCATTAGCCCATCTCAATTAGGTGAACTTAAGCCAGGTCTTGGTCGATTCTATCGTTGCTTATGACTTTTTCATGTTAGAGAAAAGGGGATTTGAAACTTAAGCTACATTCGAATCGATTTGGATTTAAGAGGATGATTATGACTCCATACAAAAAGAATTTAAAATCCATCATTGTTCATTAAAATATGGTTCATTTTGAGAGATAACGGATTTGAAGTTTTTAGAATTTAAAATTATTCAAACAAATTCAAAAGATTTGTTAACATGGATTCGAAATTCATGACTTCAAATTCACCAATCCAAATTGACGTAGGGGCAATCTTATGAAGGCCGTATTGAGACCTTATCCTAAGTTCTTTCTCAACCCACAGTCAACTCAAAACTCGTTCATTTCGGGTTTTCATGACCCAATTCTGATACTTCTTAAACCTTAATATGTATGGACCCACAATGACCATTTGATTCTTTTACGTAGAATTGTATAATTGAAAAAAAAAAATATAAATAGTTGTCTTCATGCCACAGGTGCAACTTTGATTGCCCTAGCATCTCATTCTTAAACATCGAAAGACTATTATCTGAACGTTCTTGGTATGATTCTGACGTCGTCTTGTTTTATAGGTCATGTGAAGATTTGAGGCCTACATCTCTGGCCGGAGATAGCATAACTATAGCCTTATATATGACTCAAATCCCTCATTTTTATTTACCTGAGGTTCTGAAAATAATAATATTACACACTCACCATTAATACATACATATGTATATGTTAGAGGAGAGAGAGATGGAATCTTCTAATTTGATGCAGAAGTAGGAATCTTCTAATGACAGGTTGGGGGAACTAAACTATGTATATAACCTTAATAATTAATATCCTAAGATGTCCCTTCATTAGCTGTAATAGAAACTACAATAATGGGCAGAACCAGCCATGGATAACCCAGACAACAGCGTGGAAATTACTATATTATTCCATATAGTAATTCCAAAAATCAAGTGAATAATTAATGTTCGATTAGAAAACAGTAAAATTTTAAAAACTTAAATACCTCTTATTTGAAGACTCTACCCTCCATCATTATATTGTCAATCAAATGAATTTTACTTACACATTCACGTTGGATAATCTCTTAAAGTTCGTATTAAGGCATGCTGCTAACTCTATTTTAAACTGTGGGAAAGTTAGGATCTGTGCCTTTTCATTCGGGTCGAAAGGTGGTCCAAACTCGAATATGTACGGACTCATCATGATCACTCGATCATTCTCAGATCAGTGAAAATCGTACTACTAGGAGAATCTATAAATACCCACTCTTCGTGCTCCAGGACAATTTTTGCTACCCTAATATGTTTACGACTTTAACAATTCCTCCTTTACAACATATCTAACCACTAGAAAAAATTTATTATTGGCTACAATGTTAACAACTATAGCTAAGAATCGTGGTAAACCACTATTATTAACCACGAATAAATAAAACCAATGCAAAAAACTAACTTTTCCCCACCCTCGCAAAAAATACTATCAACAATCGTTGCATAACCGTAATAAATGACATTTGCTACGACTATTTATTATTAACTATGATAATTAATCATAATTAAATATTATATTTCTTGTAATAAATTTAGGTATAAAAAAGCTACAATCGGGACCTTTTCCATGGGCTCTTACGATGTTCGAACTTTGTTGAGAATATCTAGGCATACTTAATCAATTTGAGAAGCAGTGTTCATACCGTGACTTAAACACTATGCAAGCTAAAAATAGAACATCACGCATACTCTTATGTGATTTAGTTCTAAACACCTTTCGAATTTTTTGAGGAATTGGTGGAAATTAATTGAAGTCAGTTTCCTTTTTTCTTGGGGCACTACTGAATTTGGTCTGGTCCCAATGAAACTTTACTTACGTTGTATGGTTGATGCTTCACAATTAAAATACTTCTAATTTTTAATTTTAGGGTAAATTATATCACCTTCTTCTGAGGTTTGGCATAATTATAAATATTCTCTCGTTGTTTGAAAAATTATAAATACCCCCTTAAAGTTTGTAACTGTTTAACAAATAACCCATTTCCATCCATTTTTATGGGTGAACTGACCAAAATGCCCTTATGCATTATATTTTATGTTTAAAATTTTTTGAATATTTTTGGACTACAATGCGCATGGAGAGGTACTTAAAGTTTTTTACATAGAGGAGTTAATAATGTAATTTACCTCGACTGATTTTTCTACAATTTAACTAAAATATCAAGGGCAAAATGGTCAATTTCAGGCCTTTAGTTGAAAATTACAAACCTCAGGGGGTATTTGTAACTTTTCAAACAATGGGGGTATTTATAATTATGCCAAACTTCATTGGAAGTAAATATAATTTACCCTTAATTTTATAAATGTGGGTGCATGTCTGTTTTCATTGAATGTATTGAATTGGAGCTAATAATTACTTTTTGGGCAAATGTCATATTTAGTCCCTTAAGTTTGCGTTTAGAATCACTTTAGTCCCTCAAGTTCATTTTTTGACTTTAGCACCCTTAAAGTTTAATTTTTGTTTCAAATTGGTCCCTCAGACCATTTTCCGACGAAAATAAGGCTGGATTTTGACTTTTTCAAGGGTAAAATAGTCAATCTAAGTTTCACTTTCTCACTTTAGTCCCTTAAGTTTGTAAAAATTTCAAATTAGTCCTTTCTTAGTGTCCACATGTTGGAATTATCAACACATAATAAAATATTCCATGTTCTTCACTCCACACATTAATTCTTTGCACTTTTATGACATAACTTGGACGTTTTCTTATTTGTTTGTTGGCTTGTTGGAATTATTTTGATAAATACAATATTACATCAATTGTTCAACATGACCTACCATAACACAAACTTCTCAACACAATCCAATATAATACATAACCATCAAAATAAACACTCAAGATAGAAAAACCTGTCCAAAATATGCCAACCATCAAACAGTTCAGGGAATTGCAACAGCCATATTGGATTGAGAGGAAATTGTTGTTTATCTCAAAGAAGTAGGTGATAAAATGAGAACAGAATACATGGAGTATATGGCAAAAAGGTGCACTCCCGGATGCGAGTTTAATGGAATGATATCTAGGCTAGGAATAAAATGCATTTACCATAATTAGCCCAAAACAAACCAACAAACAAAGTAAAGGAGAACCACTTTTGCTTGCAGAGAATTGAAATTCCGATCAAATACTACTACCATGTCAATTAGAAAAGAGTTCAAAATACATAACCATCAAACACTGAGAATAGTTCAAAATATTTAAACTAATCCAAATAACTTCAAAAGATCACCATAGAAACTACATAAAAATACTGAAGACAAGAGAAAACTACATCAACAAAGAGGTCTCAGAATTACATCCCTTACTTGAAATCTAGAGCCCCCAACATATGTCGAAATGCAAGTTCTTGTGTTATTTTTCAACTTCTCAATCACTTTTTGTATCTTGAGTGTTTGTTTTGATGGTTATGTATTATATTGGATTGTGTTGAGAAGTTTGTATTATGTTAGGTCATGTTGAACAGTTGATTAAATATTTTATTAATTACTAAATAATTCAAACAAGCCAACAAGCAAATAAGAAAACGTCCAAGTTATATCATAAAAGTGTAAAGAACTAACGCGTGGAGTGAAGAACATGAAATTTTTATTATGTGCTGATAATTCCAACATGTGGACACTAAGAAAAGACTAATTTGAAACTTTTACAAACTTAAGGGACTAAAGTGAGAAAGTGAAATTTTTGACTATTTTATTCTTGAAAAAGTCAAAATCCGGCCATACTTTTGCCGAAAAATGGTCTGAGGGACCAATTTGAAACAAAAATTAAACTTTAAGGATGCTAAAGTCAAAAAATGAACTTGAGGGACTAAAGTAATTCTAAACGCAAACTTAAGGGACTAAATATGACATTTGCCCTTAATTTTTTTTATATTTAAATACATTTAATGAATTAGCAGTATTTATTGAATATTTTTTGGGCCAACTATAATTAAACAAAGCCATGAGATGATTGATGATGAAAGAGTATAGTCAAGCTAAGGCCCATTTGATCAAACAAAGCATTATAAGTATACGTAGGCCGCCCGAATCCCGATCCATACAAAGAACCCATGAAAATCTACTCAAATTGAGATTTGTCAATATGGAGAACGGAAGGATTCGAAGGGGACATTTCGAAGGATAATAGCGTGATGAAGAGTGGCCAATAGGAAAGAGGGAAGGAGCTGTTAGAGCTCTTGGTTTTAGGACTCTAACAGCACCCTGACCACTTTCCGCATGATGTTGCTCGAAGCGTGACACACGAGGGTTTCTCTCTACTCTGATTTACCACTTGGATATGTTTGGAGAGAGAATAGCTGGTTCCAAACCAGAGCGGGACCTACTTTAGTTCCTTTTTTTTTTTTTTTTTTTCGCGCCTATCCTTTTAATCCGATATGGAGCTATCGTCGCGTCGGTCAGCGTGCCCTTGTGCTCGCCCTTTGAGCTGATATTTTTTTCGGTTTTAATCGGGATAAGGGCGTCCTTTCTCGAAGTTGTTGGTTTTCTACTTCTCTCCCGATACTTTTGGACAATGGTGACCGTCTTGTCGATACAAGGGTTTGGGGTATTCCGCTATATATACCTTTTTGTGCTCTTCGTGCTTCTTGATTCTGTGCCCGTTTTTTGTTGGTAGGAAAACTGGCTGCGTAATCATACACAATTGAGTATCCGACACCTTGTATTGTTTCTACCACTATATATGGAAATTCGATAGAGAACAAACAAAATTCTTATTGAATTTTGTCTATCTCGAAGAAATTCTTACTTATGTAAGTGCCTTTATATTAATCAAATTGAAATTTTCATTTCAAACTTTATTGTATCTTCTTTCCATTTAATCTATATACACTAGGATTTAGCAAAAGATTTCCCGCAAACATTCTTTTTAATTTCAAATTCATAATAATAAGTTCATTAAATTCATTTTGATAGTTTCATTATACAAGAAATAAAATTCAAATACATACATTTTTCCAAATTATTCTCTCAAATTCAGACCCTTCGATTCAAACGCAACATTTGAATAACACAACCTCTAACACCAACACAATTTCACAAATGACTGTAGTAGTGCGAGGAGAGACAATCGATCCCATTAAAACAAAAAAAAAAGCATAAAAATGAAAAAGAAAAAGAGATGATCGAGAGCTTCGTATTCTGCCTCATACAAGCATTACACGAAAAGAAGAGAGCCCAATTTAGCCAAAGCGATAAATTGCCGATCAAAATACTAATTAACCACGTCCTCGTTAAAAAACCTACCGATTACTAAATATATGTCGCCGGCAATTCATCCTTGGCTCAATCGTGCTCTCATCCTATTCATGCAATGCAATGCACTTAAAAACCTCAACTATTTGCGAATGAGTGTGATATGAGGTACTAATGAATTTATAGGCACAAAAAAAGTAGATGAGAGAAATGGGAATATAAATGGATAGATATGTAGATATTCTGAATTCTCAGTGCCCATACTGCATGGGTTTATCTCTGCCTACCATCCTATCCAAAGGGTATGAACTCAATATCAATGGGGCCATACACCCAAAGTGTTCAAGATTTGGTCAACCGATGTATTCCCACGCACCATGATTGAAATTTTGGTGCGATGTATTGTCTGATCTGATCAAGATATATAATTTTATCTTAAAAGGGCATCTGACTACAAGGGACATGAGCGATTTTAAAGGTTTATAATTAGCCGCGCAAGTTCCTCGTCTTTCTACCCATGTGGATTGGAGCAAGTACCGTTCAGTATCATATATCAGTTGTCCAAACGAGGGGATTGAAAAACTCAGAAATTGTGGTCGGATTAACCCCTGTGAAGTATTGTCTCTTTTGGTCGGAGATGTATAATTTTGTCAAGGGAGGACAACTCTTGGGACTTGTGAACGACACAAACATTTAATTTGTTTGCTACGAATGTAGGACAGGAGCAAACACGGTTCAACATCATATGTGTACGTACAGAAAATTCTTACTTCAATTAAATTTTGGTTTTGTTAAAATTAATAATTCGATGACGAGTGTATTGTACTTATTATATAATTGATGTATAATTAAAAAAAATCAGGTCATATGATCATGTATATAATAATATTTACAATTATATAATTGGTTTGATATTGTGAAATTCAATTTAGATAAGAATTTTGGGTATGTATGGACGGAAAAGTCTATTCAGATTGGGTTTGGTCATATTTGAACTAATTATGACAAATGTATCACACTTATTTTGTGATTGGTTTGATTCGACCAACACTGCATTGACTAAACGTTTTCATGCATGAACTTGCTAAAAAGAGATTCGGAACGGTTGACATTGTTTGGGCTAATTGCAAGAATATGGAATCTTAGCACGTCGATATTGTATTGAATGTGGAGTTGACCAAAAGTGGTAGTGTCTTTTTGTTGCTTCTTTGTCTCCTATGCTATTAGAAGCTTGAATGAATATTTTTTACTCAAATCAGGTTTGATCGAATCAAATACATCACACAATAATAGTGATATATTTGTCATGTAATTATTATTTTTTAAACTGTACATTAATTACACGACAGGTGTATTATGTTTATTATATAATTAATTTTGATATGATCAAATCCCGTATGAATTAGATTTTTCCATGATGGCAGATTTTCTTTTATCTACATTACATTTGATCAAAATGAATTAATTATATAACAAATATAATTAGTAACATAATTGATTATTATCTCTAAATTATATATCAATCATATGTTCCAATTTGAGCCTTGTTTTCCTTTGAGCTTCTAGTCGTAAGCCTTACAACTTCAAGTTTAGTGTAGCTTGCAAACAGCAATTTTTTACTAACCTTGTACATAAAAAAACATTAATTTTGACCCGATCCTTTAAATTTTTGTAGTGTTACTTAGAAAAAACTGGTTTTCACTATGGTTAATTATCATAGTTAAAAGAAAAAAAATTATGGTGGACACTAATTAACCATAATTGTACAACAGCTAGTATCCGTTGTTTCTGTAAGTGAGGCCAAAAATTTTGCTACAACTAATAACTGCAATTATTTTGGTCATAGGTAAAATACATAGCAAATATTGATTAACCGATTTAAGTTTTCATATTAGTTTGGTCCGACCGTGATAGATAGTATTGATTAGGGGTGTCAAATGGGTGGTTTGGGTTGGGTCCAAGTGGGTCGGATCCAAAATGTGTTGGGTTAAATATGGGTTCGAATCAATAGGTTCTAAGCGGATTCAAATGGGTTGGGTCGGGTCAATGTAACCATTTCTTATATTTAACATTTAAAAAAAATAGAATTATAGATAATAATAAGATGATGATATTTTTAATACAACTAAATTTGTATTATTTATTGTTTCTGGAAAGTAACCACGCATATTAAAGATTTATTTGTTCAATTATAAAATGAAAAACTCATAAGGTATACAAAAATACTGTATTTTTCAAAATAAATCATGAACAGAATACTATGCAATCAATTTCTCCATAATTGTTTGTAAAATTGAATTGTGGCTTTCAATCATAATAATAATAATAGTTATCTTTCTATATTGATCATACATGTTTATTCATTATAAATTACGCTTAGATATTAGTATTTGATGTACTCATTGAAATTCATAATATAATTATATACTGTCGATTTATTAAAAAAATAAATTTAAAAATAATTTTACATGGAGCCATATGAATTGCAGGTTTTAACTATTTTATAAAATACTTCACTTTTCTTTTGTTGCTCATTAATTTGAAAATTATAATTTTACTAAATATATTTTGAAAATTTTATTTCTCATAAAAAATGCGAAAAGTTAGAAATGTACAAATAATTAGTGATATATAGTACAATCAAATCGACAATGAATCTAAGCAATTAAATCATTTGTTGAACCCATTTAAAATCCATCGTCAACCCATATAAGACTCATGGCGCAATAAAATTAAACTAAGTTAAATTAAAACATACTTAATATGTTTTGGTAAATTTGTTTCTTACAGAAAATGTAAAAGAAGTCAGAATATATGGAATTACTTAGTGATGAGGTTGGACCCATCACCAACCCATATAGAACCCATAATGAACTCATGATTATAATTATACTAATATTTTTCATTAATTCTATTATAATACTAAAATGAATTTTGGTTGACTAATATAAAACTAAACATGAAGAACCCATTTAGGACCATTAGATACCATATAGGACCCATAATCTATTTAAATTTATTTAAATAAAATTATATTGGACCCATATTAAAAAATGTCAAATCCATCCCAACCTAAAATTAGGTGAGTTGGATTGGAATCATGAGTTTCTACCCATATTACCACCCCTAATATTGATTTACTAAAATTTTTAAGCCGTAGCGTTTTATAATGGAGGGAATATATATATATATATATATATTTTGTGTGGAATTCGTATATAGAAAACATGATGATGATGATGTCAAATCTTAAAATCTCAAGACCTCATTAGTAAGGCTTTGTCTTAATGGTAAGGTTGAGATTTCATAATCTTTTATGGAACAGATGTGTTGATTTGATTGGAAATAAATCAAACAAACTCTAGAAAAACTAAAAGAAAGTAAGAACAAAGTCCCAAAAATGTAACTGTATAGTCTATTTTTACAATAGTTTTTTTTTAACATATTCGTTGATGAATATATATATATATATATAGAAATAATTTTCGAATTTGAATACATCGAATGATATAATAAATCAAATTTTATAAAAAAAAAGTAATTTTTTAAAGTGAAAGCAATGAACTATTATTTATTTTAAATAAATTGATTACAATCATCCCATATCAATCTTATATCTAATAACTTACCAACACTATAATAATAATGAATCACCTTACTAGAAATTAAAACTACGTCACTAGAAAAAAATCATTATTAGCTACATTTTTTATTACTATGACAAAAAACCGTGGTAAATAATTATTATTAACTACGCACTACAAAAAAATAGGGCTATAGCAACGGACATTTTGCAACGGACCAATTCGTTGCAAATTTGCAACGACCTTTGCTACAACTTTGCAACGGATTCTGTTTTTTTTACATTTTCGTTGCAAATTCCGTGGCAAATTAACAATGATATTTTGCAACGGACTATCCGTGGCCAAATTCCGTTGCAAAATTTGGTCAACTTTGAGATGTCCCACATTCAACATAAGTCGTTGCAAAAGTCGTGGCAAAAATTACAACGACACATTCCGTTGCAAACTTGCCACGGTTTTTGCAACGGACGTCCTTCGTTGCATACTTTGCAACGAATATTCTAGTTAAATCCGTTGCAAAACATTTGCAACGAAATTTGTAACGAATCCATGTCGTTGCAATTTGAATTTTATGATGTGCAACGGATTTAGCGACGGAACTTTGTCCATTGCAAAACTTGCCGACAATTTTGCAACGGCGTTGCAACGACCTTTGAAGTCGTTGCAATCCATACATACAGCTGTAAGCATTAATTATTGAGCCGTTGAATTTGCAACGGTTTTTGCAACGGATGTGTCCGTTGCAATGTATTTGTGACAGCTGTAACCCACTAATTTAAAATTCTATATGTTTTGCAACGGATTTTACAACGGTTATATAATTTCGTTGCAAAATCCGTTGCAAATCTGTTGCAAAATCCGTTGCAAAATCCGAAATATATATAAGAAAATCCTCATTCTAGTTCACACATTTTATAATCATCCTCTTCTTCCTCTTCTCTCCTTCCATCCACACAACCGATTTTATAATAATTCTTTGCATTAGACCGTTAATGATATCACGTTAGTGCAACGAGTCACACATTTGGACAGTTTGTTGGCTTACATTAAGGTTAGTACAAAATTTTTACTAGTTTATTTATATATATTCATTTTATTCTTGGAATTTTTAGTTTTTTATGTATGTATGTATGTTAATGAATATGTATAATATTTGTTGATTCTAGAGCAAGATATGTTGAGAGAATTGAGAAAATGGATGTATGAGAAGAATGTACCCGGTAATCGTCATATTACAAAAGAATTTATAGATGGGGTCGCTGAGTTTATAGATTGGGCAAAAACACAACATGATTTTATGGATGGGGAGAAAATTTGTTGTCCATATAGTGTATGTAAAAATCATAAGTAAAATCCACGGAGGAGGTGACATGCGACCTTTATAGGAAAGGTTTTAGGAAAGATTATTATAATTGGACATCTCATGGTGAGCCTATATAGATGGATTATGAGCATTCAATTTCAGGTGACAACTCTGTAGATCTAACGACAAATTGGAATAACTATGAGCAATTGAATTGGGATCAGCGGATGGTGTTTGATGCAGCTGGTCCTGTATCTCGTCCACAGGGGGATGTATTCAATGATTCGACGTATCCTAGCGATCAACCATATGCAAACGAGGCTGGTCCGAGACTAATATAAAACTAAACATGAAGAACCCATTTAGGACCATTAGATACCATATAGGACCCATAATCTATTTAAATTTATTTAAATAAAATTATATTGGACCCATATTAAAAAATGTCAAATCCATCCCAACCTAAAATTAGGTGAGTTGGATTGGAATCATGAGTTTCTACCCATATTACCACCCCTAATATTGATTTACTAAAATTTTTAAGCCGTAGCGTTTTATAATGGAGGGAATATATATATATATATATATATTTTGTGTGGAATTCGTATATAGAAAACATGATGATGATGTCAAATCTTAAAATCTCAAGACCTCATTAGTAAGGCTTTGTCTTAATGGTAAGGTTGAGATTTCATAATCTTTTATGGAACAGATGTGTTGATTTGATTGGAAATAAATCAAACAAACTCTAGAAAAACTAAAAGAAAGTAAGAACAAAGTCCCAAAAATGTAACTGTATAGTCTATTTTTACAATAGTTTTTTTTTTTAACATATTCGTTGATGAATATATATATATATATATATAGAAATAATTTTCGAATTTGAATACATCGAATGATATAATAAATCAAATTTTATAAAAAAAAAGTAATTTTTTAAAGTGAAAGCAATGAACTATTATTTATTTTAAATAAATTGATTACAATCATCCCATATCAATCTTATATCTAATAACTTACCAACACTATAATAATAATGAATCACCTTACTAGAAATTAAAACTACGTCACTAGAAAATGTTTGAGATTCCCAGATGGATATACTTTTAATCTTGGCAGATGTGTTGACTTAAACGAATTGAAGATGCATGGGATGAAGAGTCATGACTGTCATGTCTTCATGGAGAGACTCGTACCGATAGCATTTAGAGAAATATTGTCCGAATTTGTTTGGAGTGCTTTGACAGAAGTGAGCCTCTTGTTCCAAGCCATAAGCTCCACTACACTAGATATAAATAAAATAAAGAAATTGGAGGAGAGTGTAGCTGTAAACTAATGCAATTTGGAGAAAATATTTCCCCCTGGATTCTTTGATTCAATGGAGCATCTCTTGGTTCACTTACCGTACGAGGCTCGAGTAGGTGGTCCAGTGCAATATAGATGGATGTATCCTTTTGAGAGGTATTATTATTATTGTTGAAAATTTAAATATGCATAATTTTTGCTTATGTATCTAACTTTTTTAAATTCCACTATATTTTGCAATAGGTTCCTCCATACTTTGAAGAAAAAGGTGAAGAACAAAGCTGCTGTAGAGGCTTCAATTTGTGAAGCCTACATTGTTGAGGAAATCTCAACCTTCGCTACGCATTATTTTGAACCCGATGTTATTTGCAAAAGGCGTAGACCTGGGAGGAATGACGATGGTTTAAACAATGGAGGAGTTGAACACATTTCTATTTTCAATCATCCCGGACGTCCCTACGGTGCCTCAAAAATGAGGTACATCACCGGTAAAGAAAGACATGTTGCTGAAACTTATGTAGTAACTAATTGTCCAGAAGCGCAACCATACTATGAGTAAGTTTTAAATATGTTTATTTGCTTAATACATAAATATCTTTAGATTATTAATTAAAGTATATTCGTCACTATTGTAGGACCTTTTTGCATGATTTATATGAGCAGTATGATGTTGATACAGTTGACATTGATGGCATAGTTGCAATGCAATTTCTTCCATGGTTCAAAACTTACGTAAGTTTTTGACAAGTTTTTGCTTATCTATATTGTAAATGTAGAACTGTTGAAACGACCCAATATGTTCATTTTTTTTATGTAATAGGTTACGGATCCTACTAATCAAATTACTGATCCAATTTTGAAGATGCTTGCATGGGGTCCGTCACAACGAGTACTTACATGGCCAGCTTATTTTGTCAATGGATATAATTTCCACACTTTAACACATGGAGAAGGGAAGAACACTATGAACAGTGGGGTCTGTGTGAGAAGCTCTAGTTACACAGACTCTGATACTGATTTTTTTGGATGGCTGGATGAGGTAATACAGTTTGAATACGAATTTGAAAATCAAAATATGCATGTTGTTTTGTTCAAGTGTAGGTGGGTTGATCCTACCAAAGGAGTGAAGATTCACCCGAAGTATCACTTGGTTGATGTAAAGTACAAACATCTGTATCAGAAAGATGAGCCGTTTATCCTAGCACAACAAGCTATCCAAGTGTACTACGCTCAATATCCTAGTTTAAGAAAAGATAAAGTTGATTGGATGGCTGTATGTAGAACAAAAGTTAGACGAACTATTGAGTCAAGGTGGATTGATGCTGCATTTCAGGAGGATGAAGTTGAATCCGTTCCAGTGGTTACTATTGAAAATGAAATTCAACCTCTAGATGACAACATAAGCATTTTTGTTGATGAGGATAATGAAACGAAAGATGATGAAGAGGAAGAAGACAATTTTGAAGAATACGAAACGACTGATGATGAAGAAGATGATGATGATGAAGATGATGATGATTATTAATTGAACATAATGTATTGATGATTTTTGTCATGATATTTTATCTCATTTACTAATTGAAGAGTATATCTTAAATCATTTATCTCATATCATTTTAAAAATATTTATTAATTATAAATTATTTTATTTCATTTATTAATTAAAAATATATCTTAAATCATTTATCTCATTTATTAATTATAAAATATTTTATTTCATTTATTAATTAAAAATATATCTTAAATCATTTATCTCATTTATTAATTATAAAATATTTTATTTTATTTATTAATTAAAAATATATCTTAAATCATTTATCCCATTTAATTTTTAAAAATAATTATTATTTTAATTTTATTATTTTTAAATTGAATAATATATCTCATTTTTTTTAATTGAATATTATATCTCATTTAATTTTAAATAAAATTATTAATTTTAAAAATAGTTTAAATTTTTACTATATACTTTCCCTCTCTCTTTTCCCCTAATTTTCAACCCTAATTTTTCCCCCATTTCCCTCCCTCTTTTCCCCCTCTCCCCCTTCCCCCTTCCTCATTTTAGCAAAATATTCCCCCCCTCCCCTTCTCCTTTTCTCTCTTGAGCCGCCGCCGCCCGCCTTGAGGTATCTCCTCCTTTCTTGTCTTCTCTTTCTCCTCTTTTCTTTCTTCTACTTTTGTTTTTCACTTTTTAAAGTCTTTTTCAGGCTCTAGAGTCGCCGCCGCCTGCCACCGTCGCCCGCCTTGAGGTATCTCCTCCTTTCTTCTCTTCTCTTTCTCCTCTTTTCTTTCTTCTATTTTTGTTTTTCACTTTTTAAAGTCTTTTTCAAGCTCTACCGCCGCTCGCCGTCGCCTGCCGCCGCCGCCGCTGCCCTGAAGGAGGTATTAACAGTTTTTTTAAATAGTCATTTATTATTTTTTGAGTATTTGGTTGGTATATTGAGAATATATATTGAGTATTTGGTTGGTATATTGAGTATGTGTTTAATATAAAATTGTGTATGACAATGTAATTTGGTTGTTATATTGAGAATATATTGAGTATTTGATTGGTATATTGAGAATATATTGAGTATTTGGTTGGTACATTGCGAATATATTGAGTATTTGGTTGGTATATTAAGTATGTGTTTAATATAAAATTGTGTATGACAATGTAATTTGGTTGGTATATTGAGAATGTGAGTTGTATATTGAGGTGGATGGGAATGATAATTGTATTGATGAGGTTGGATGAGTGTTGTTGGTTATGATTGTAGATTAGGATTTATAAATCTTTACCTAAACTAAATAAACTTAGTTATATCCCAAGTTAAAAATGTAACTAAACAAGTGTAATTTTGTTAACTTTCAACTTAACATCTTTACCTAAACTAAATAAACTTAGTTATATCCCAAGTTAAAAATGTAACTAAACAAGTGTAATGTTGTTAACTTTCAACTTAACATCTTTACCTAAACTAAATAAACTTAGTTATATCACAAGTTAAAAATGTAACTAAACAAGTGTAATTTTGTTAACTTTCAACTTAACATCTTTACCTAAACTAAATAAACTTAGTTATATCACAAGTTAAAAATGTAACTAAACAAGTGTAATTTTGTTAACTTTCAACTTAACATCTTTACCTAAACTAAATAAACTTAGTTATATCACAAGTTAAAAATGTAACTAAACAAGTGTAATTTTGTTAACTTTCAACTTAACATCTTTACCTAAACTAAATAAACTTAGTTATTTCACAAGTTAAAAATTCAACTAAACTAATATTGTTAACTTTCAACTAATGTAGACATGGTGCGAGGAGGGTTTAGAGGAGGTAGGGGTCATATGGCTAGACCATCATCTACCCCACCGCTTGTTCCAACTACACATGTAGCTAGAGAGACACCTTCCTCATCTCCTACTCAACCTCATTTTCATGTTGAGACGGGAAATACATGTGTAGCTCCATCACCATCACCTGCAGTTTCCTCATCAGCACCACCACCACCACCACCACCACCATCTGCATCAGTGCCTGAAGTTGCCTCTAATGATGTCCCTTCCGATGCAACTCCATTAAAAGTCATTACTCCGGCGGATATCTTGTAAGAAAATTTAAAATGTTTGATTGTTTTAAAAATATTTTAAAATATTATATTATATTTGTTTTTACAATTATTTATTCGATACTTTGTAGGGATTCGAAAGTTCAAGAGGTCATCAAGGATATTATTACTGGCTATTATTTAGGGCCATGGCCTTGTTTCAAAAAGGTTCCCCAAGAGACTAAGGAGTTTTGGTTTAAAAAATTTAGTGTAAGATTTATATGTTTAACTCTTAGTTTATGTGAATATTAATTATTTTTGGTGTTGTTATCATATTGTTGTATTATATTTTGTAGAAATGTTACACGTGGGATCCAATGCTTCAAACCCAAATCCGCAAGAGTTATAATTTTAGGGTCGGGAAATGGATCAGAGAAGCGATGTCACGATGTAGGAAGACGAAAATGAGAGCTGGTTGGACGTCTGATGAATTTTGGGCAGGGTTGCAGAAAGAGTGGGGTGATGAAAAATTTAAAGCTATTTCAGAAGTTAATAAGAAGAATCGTCAAACAAACATTGCATCTGCATCTACAATTTATCGAGGTGGTTCTGCTTCTTTTTCAAAACACAAACGGAAGTTGGTAAGATATAAAATAATTTATTTTTTTATTTTCTAAATAATAACTGATTCTTTTACTCAAGATTATTGTTTGTTTTTGAAAATTTGTTAGGAGGAATTACTCGGTCGCTTGCCGACACTTATTGAGCAGGTGGAGAAGTGTTGGAAAATAAAAGAAGGCAATTGGGCTGGTCCGAGAGTGGCGGATGCAATTGTAAGTTTTTATTATTACATTTAAATCATAAGTAAATAATTTAATTTATTTCCAAATTATAATATTCTTAATTGTATAGGAAAAATTTCAAAAGCTGAGTGATGATCATAATACTGCTTCTCAAAGTCTACCGGAGTCATTTTCGAGCACATCAGTTAACGATCAACAACTATGGTTGGAAGCAATTGGAGGAGTAAAGAAGGGTCGAGTTTGGGGGATAGGTTCGGAGGCGAGGATTTATACTTGTTCTAACTCGACTAGAACAAGTAATCTCACTCCAGTACCGGAGCACCATGAATCAGAGTTGGTACAGAAGTTGTTTCGTGAAAACGAGAACATGAAACGACAAATAGAGCGCAACGCTAAAAAGATGGAGAAAATAATGAGTTTCATGTCCGATAAATTTGGTACTGCGCTTGAAGATGATATGAGTGAATCTGAAGATAGTCCCGGTGATATCCCCCCGACCACCCACCTCCACAAGATTGTGAATGAATTTGATCCCCCTCTTTAAATTTGTATGCTTTAAATTGAATACTTGTATTTTTTGGATTGGAATGTTGAACTATCTTTATTTTAAGTATGTTGCCTTAAATATATTGTCATATTTGAATTTTATTGTTAGAATTAAATTAAATATATTATTATTGAATATAAATTATGAAATTGTCGTTGCAATTATCGTAGTAAAATTTGCAACGGATTGGTCGTTGCAATTGTCATTGTAAATGAAAATTATTTTGCAACGAATTATAGTAAATTATGTCGTTGCAAATTTTGCGACGGAATGTCGTTGCAAAAAATTATTGCAATATAGCAATGATTTATAGTAAATTATGTCGTTGCAAAAAATTATTGCAATATAGCAACGACTTCCATTGCAAATGTCGTTGTAAATAAAATGATTTTGCAACGAATTATAGCTAAATATTTCGTTGCAAAATTTACAACGGAATGACGTTGCAAATATTCCGTTGCAATATTGCAACGATATTTCGTTGCAAATGTAGTTGCAAATAAAACCTGATTTTGCAACGAATTGTCATCAACTTTGCCATGAATATACCATCACAAAGTCGTTGCAAAATATAAAAAGTCAACTTTTTAAATAACGATTTTTGCAACGGATTTTTGCAACGGATAAAAATCCGTGGCAATATTTTGCAACGACCAACAATCCGTTGCTATATAGCAGTGGTACCTATAGCAACGGACAATTTTCCGTTGCAAAAGTCCGTGGCAAATCTGTTTTGCAACGAATTTTTCATGAAATCCGTTGCTATAGATCTGTTTTTTTGTAGTGACGGTTAAATAAAAATCGTTGCAAAAACTAACTTTTCCACTACAAAAAATTTATTTGGCACCACTAAGAGTCGTGGTAAAAATATTCGCCATGGCTTTTAGCCATGGCGAATCTTTTGGCGACCCTCGCAAAAACCACAGCCGACAACTGTTGCTTAGCCGTGATCAATGACTATTCGTTACGGCTAATTTAGTATTAACCACGGTAATTAACCGTGATTAAATGTCATATTTCTTGTCGTGCATCTACTATTAAATAGAACAATATCCCACGCATTGACAGAGTTTAAACTCGTGACCTTTAAAATTATAGGACCTCAATTTTTTCAACTGAACTAAATTTTGTTGGCGTAAAAAAAGAAAATAAGGAGAGAGTCATGTTCGGTAACCACATTTGAAAATCGCTAATAATCACGATTACAACTCCAACAATTATTTCACTGCAAATAATTTTTCTTTCTTTTTTTTTTTTTGCTCCACACTTCAAATAATTGCTTCTGTCTGAAAATCGTTGTTAACGCTTCTGTCTGAAAAGGAAAGCACATTAGTACGCTTTCGGTGCCAAATAAAAACGTGCCAAAAGTAACTACACAAGGACGGAATAATTGAGCATGCACTCATTTCTTTTAATCCTCGTGATACATCTCGTGATACATTGTTCGTACGTACATATAATAAATAAATTTTTATATTTTAAAATATATTATAAATAAAAATAAAATATATTAATTAGAAAATTAAATTAATGTAAAATTTAAAAAATTAAATAAATTAATTATTTTATCATTTGAAGGGTATTTTTGGGATTCTAAACCATTGGAGTTTGAAAAATACATAATGGGTATTTATGGGATTTTAAAAAATTAGTGTTGTGGTGTAAGTAATTGTTCGTAAAAATTGTGTTTTTTTTTTTTTATATTAGGATAGATGTAGGGGACCAGATACATAAATGATAATAATAATAATTATTATTTGGGAGATAGTCATGCTGAAAATTAGGATGCCGTGCTAGGGAGGGACTTGATAATTATAACATTCAAATTGCTCGTTTGAAATCGATGTGGGACGGTTGCTTGCATTAATACAATTATTTCATTCCAAACACACACAAAAGAAAAAATGAAATAATTTTTTATTTTTTCACGACATATATGATTCATTACATCATTAGGCACATTTAAATTTTATTGACTAATTAAATATATTCATAATTTCGAATTAAATAACGTACTCACATAAAATAAAAGAAATAATTAAGATAAAAGTATTACTAAAGTCACGGAAGTCAAATTTATAATTTATTTAAGAAATTTGGAATGCTGTTACTGAGGAAATTATTTTCCTCCATGAAAACGGTTCGGACGGGTCGGGGCGCGATGCAAAAAGATACGTGTATTTTTGTTCTGTTTTGTAATTTCTGCCTTTTCAGGGGTATTTATGTCTTTTTAGAATTGTTTACATTATCAATAACATTATCTCAAATGTCATCGTCCGACTGTGCTAAAAGACAAAAAGAAAATCTGAATAAGAGGACGGGAAGAACTCCTAGATCATTAGCATTGAGGAACGTGTTTTTTATTTAAATTAGATTTTTCATATCAAATATCTTATTATAAAGATTTATATTGATATTTATTATGAGACTGATATATTATTATTAAAATATAAAATAAATTATAAATATATTACACATGTCATGTGATTACCTTTTATTTTGTCGAACTTGATCAATATTTTTTGATAATTATTATTGTAGTTGATAAAAAAAATTCAAAATAAAGTTTCCATCTTTAGAAACTCCATATCAATATATAGCACATATTTTAATTCTTAATTCATCACTAAAAAAAATGAATTATTTCGTAAAGTATATGATGCGTATGGGGTCTAACAACACTATAAAAGTCGAGAGATCTTCACGACAACAACACTACAAAATTATAAAACCCTAAAAACTATAATATAAGTCGTTGGAACAGGTCAGGTCAGGTGGCCCGACCCGAAATCGAAGGGCGCGGATCCTTGTGCAAATATGGTATTTCTTCTTAACAGAAGGGTATTTATGTCCTTTTGTGTATGATCATAATATACCCCTATTAATATTAGTAATATGTATATATATATATATATATATATTTGTCTGTATTCAATACACAAAAGATTTTTTTTTTCTTTTTCTGGTGTATACATACATTACTAGGACAGGAATAAACACAAGAAACATATGAACTCATTTTTGGGACCTCAAAGCAATATACAACAAACAAAATTAAACACAATGCTTCCAAAACTGGGACCATTATTTAATTTAATACATATGTACAATACTCCTAAAAAATTATAAACCCCTAAAAATGGAAAAAATGCCAGCAACCCCATATGAATTGCAAATGAGCAAATTACCCCTTATGAAAAATAAAATAACAACTTACTTTCTTGTGTTTTTTAAAAATGAATCAATTTACCTCCACGTGTTTTTTAAAATGGAGCAATGTACCTCCCTACGTAGGAAGGTAAATTGCTCAATTTTAAAGAACACATGAAGGTAAATTGTTACTTTTTTTCATAAAAGGTATTTTGTTCATTTACTATATCATAGGGAGATAAATTACATTAAACCCCGTAAAAACCACAACAAAATTCAAGAAGAATCCATAGATAAAACCCTCCAACAACAAGAGCATAGATATATCTGGTCTCATACCTTAAACTTTAGTTCATATGTACACAAACTTAAGAACAATCATAAACAATGTTTTGAGAATTAGATCGAAGGTCGAACCGAATAAATTATCGGGTCATTGAATATTGGTTCGACCGAATTGAATAAAAGGATAAGCCTAGACTATACTATATTTATATAACATATTAATACACATTATATATTCATTGATTAAGATAAAAAATAAATATAATTTGATAAAAAAGTATAAAACTTTTCAAATTAAATTCTATTCAATTAAACAATAATAATAATTTAAAAAACAGTTAACAAGAAACACAAAAAAATAAATGCAACAATTTTTAAAAAATATTTCTAAAACTAATACAATCTATAACATCGATATATAAAATATAATAATTATTTTTTTTCATATTTTATAAGAAATAAATTAAAAATTAAACTATATTAATAATTAACAAACGACTTTACAAAAAATACTAACTAACATCCCCACCAACCCACTCTCCTTCTTCACTCCCCCACCAACCCCCTTTCCTTCTCTTCCCCACCAACTCCATTTCCTTCTTTTCTCCCCCACAAACATTAAAATGCACCAAAAAAACAAAGATTTCAAAACAAAAAACAACTCTAATTCAAAGAATCTCGTAAAACATGAGAGTAAAAAAACAAAAAACTCATCTTTATAGGACACGCACAAAAAAAAAGGGTAAATTATATTTTTGGTCCCATAAGTGGACCTATTTTCAATTTTGGTCCGATGCTGTAGATGATTCAAAATTGCATTGTGCCATTTTTTTTTTCCAATTTCAAGACACAAGAGGGAAAATCGTTAAATTGCTAACGACTGATGTTTTTCTGTTAGGTGGGTGCAAATGGATAAATTTTTTTTTGCCAATTTTATAGACGATATTATGTTAATAATGCCTAAATTTTTCCATGAAAATCAGAAATATAAACTGCAATAATTTGGTGTAAAATTTTGATCAACATGTAGATATTTTGGTGCAAAAATGTTGGAAATCGAGTTAAATTTCTCTATAAAATGTTGTCAAAACTGGGCATTGGTACGTAATCTTAGATGCAGTATATATATATATATATATTTGGTTCCAATATTTTGTAATTGTTAATCAAGCAATTAATACAATGTATATTTCTGATAACTCTGAATTTGGTTCCAAATTATTGCAATTTATATTTCTGATTTTCATGGAAGAAATTTAGGCATATTAACATAAGATCGTGTACAAAATTGACAAAAAAATCTCAATTTGAAGCCATGTTTACACTTTTACTAAATGGAAGAGCCAACAAGGAAAAAAAAAGCTATTTATACGAGGAAGAAGAAAACGTAAGCCTTTCCCATCATTTTTTCCTTCCAAATTTGCCCACCTAACGGATATATCATCAGCTGTTAGCAATTTAACGGTTTTCCTCTTATGTCCAGAAATTGAAAAAAAAATGCACATATGGGATACATGTGCGAATCATTTACAGTATGAGATCAAAATTGAAAATAGGTCCACTTATGGGACCAAAAACATAATTTACCAAAAAAAAAAAAAACAATTTAACCTAAAATAAAATTACACTTATCATATAATTAATGTACAATATACAAAGAGCGAACATCCAATCACACGACAGACTACAACAATACTTCGGAATAACTATTAAACATAATCTGACTCGATTAGAATTAAAATTTCTAAAAAAAAAAAAAAAAAAAAAATCTGTGAGCGTGCAAACCCAAATAATGTGAGTCACGTTGTTTGTGCCTGTGGGGCTGCTATGCTGTGTCTGAAAGCTAGAATGTGTTTCTGGCTAGTACTACTTGTAATTCGTGCATGAGTTCTCTATGGAACAAAACCACGATTTTCAGCCTATAAATATCAGCTATATATTCTACTCATCTCAGATCATTCTAACTAAAAGCGCTCTTCTTTTCAATTCTCAAGTAGCGCTTTTACTGTTTCCTGAACAATGGACTCCCAGAACAGCTTAGTGCTGATTAGCAACAACGTCGACATACCACCGGTAGTTTCCGATCATCAGGTGGCAAGGTACAACGCCGCCAAGCTCACCCGCCGTGACTTCGACAAGGATTTCGTCTTTGGCTCCGCTACGTCTGCTTATCAGGTTTTCCGAAAATAAGCGCTTTTATTACATTAACCATACAAGATTATAACAAGCGCTAGCTTTTATGCACGTTTTGCGTATAAAATTACTTCACTCGTTTATTTTAATGAAAATTATACACGTGTGATGATGCGTGTGTGTATATATATATATATATATAATTGCAACAGAAAATTCAATCAGTAGAAAAAAATGCGTTTACTACTCCTACGGAAGCACAGATTATAGCTTATTAATAGCTCTTTTATGTACATTTTATTAGGTTGAAGGTGCATATGCGGAAGATGGTAAAAGCCTTAGCAACTGGGATGTGTTTTCCATTAGGACACCTGGTATGTCTTGTCCTTCTTGCTTTCGATATATATATATTGATAGATAGATATATTCACAATTTGATAAAATCGACCGATGAAACCAGCAAAACCAGCACATGCATGTGAAATGTACGGGTTGCAATTAATGCACGTATATATGTGGGTATGGGTGCAGGCCAAATTGCGGATGGTAGCAATGGATGTGTTGCGATAGATCAGTATCACTTGTACAAGGTACCATTCGAAACAGGGTCGGAAACCATGTTTTACATGATAATACGTAGAGATAATTACATTTATATCTTCTGATCTGTGGTCAGTTCACACAAACTACCACTATTTTTTTGTATAATTAAAGAAACCACATATGACGGCAAAAAGATAGGAGTAGTTGGTATAATGATGTTGATGCTTTTCTGGAAGGTGTATGTGTAATTTTTCAAAAACACAGAGGTTGTCAATGTAATTAATATCAACATTTTTGATGGGCGTATATATAGCTATTCAAAGATAGGAATGGTTGTCAATTTTCCCTGTGTGGTTGTGATTCATTCCCACGAGGGCGAATCGATAATCCTGCGGTCCGAAAACATCCAACGGCTCTCCTCCAATCTTCCTAAAAATGAAATCTCTTACACTGCTGTTGCATATCATCACCTTTAGTAACTATACTAACTATTTACTACAACTCATGATCTCTCAAATAATGTGCAGTTACTTTGTTGTTGTTCTTGCATGAGCTCGTATAAATATCACAATTGTGAAAGGTTCTTTGTGCTAATACTAATAATTAAGTCATGCTAATTCAGGATGACATCCAGACAATGAAGAAAGTTGGTCTCGATGCCTATAGATTCTCAATTGCATGGTCTAGAATATTACCTGGTACTGATTATTCGTAAGGAAGTAATTAAATTTGATATGCTTTAATAATAATATACAAGTATATTAATGAATAGTACATCAGGTGGAAGATTGTCTGCTGGTATAAACACGAAAGGTATCAAGTACTATAGCGATCTTATCGACGCCCTCCTAGCTGAAGGTCAATTTAGAACCTTGAATTTTTACTTATTATTTTAGCTTCGACACTTTATTGATAATAATTTATGAATTAATTTATTAATGATTTTATTTTGTTCTAGGGATCGAGCCCTACGTGACTCTCTTTCACTGGGACATTCCCCAGTGTTTGGAAGAGGAGTATGGTGGCTTCTTAAGCACTCGAGTTGTGTAAGTAACTCATCCGTCTCTAGCAACATTTGGCGACAGAAATAGCGAAAAGTAATTTCATAAGTCTTATTACACCAGAAAGTAATTTATTATTACCTACATTTTTAATAGTTATGTACTAAAAGCCATGGCAAATAGATATTATCAGTAATGGTTAAATAAAATCGATACAAAAACTTATCTTATCCACCATGAAAAATATTTAGGCCACACTCGCAAAAATCATAACCAACAACCGTTACGCGATCATGGTCAATGACTATTTACTACAACTATTTATTTTTAGATGCTATATTACTTCTAGTGTTACTAACGTTGTTGTGTTAACGCACGCAGAAAAGATTTCATTGAATTTGCGGAGGTATGCTTCTGGGAATTCGGTGACAGGGTGAAATACTGGATCACGCTGAACGAGCCATGGACCTATACCAATCACGGATACGTTGAAGGGATATTTCCACCGTTGCATGGTTCGGTTGCACCGAAACAAAACAGAACTCACACCCTCCAGTACAGATCTAGTGCCAGATCTAGGGAACTACAAAGGGGACTTGTCCCCAAAGGAGATCCCGCCACCGACCCCTATAACGTGGGGCATAATATGATTCTTGTTCATGCTGCAACTGTTGATCTATACCGGAAGCAATTTCAAGTTAGTTTATCCATGTCTTGAAAGAAAAATTATTTTAAGTATTGAAATATCGTTTCTGTTGACTTTACTCTCTGCCCTTACTTATAAGGATAGTAATTGTTATTTAATTTAAAATTCAGTATCGAGTCAAACTAGAATCACTGTTCTGAAGATGTATTCTTACATTTGAATTGTGAACACGTATCTATGTAGGGATCTCAAGGAGGCAAGATCGGCATCACTAATGTGTCCAAGTGGTTTGAACCCCTGAACGACAATCAAGACGATAAGGATGCTGCTAGCAGAGCTGTTGACTTTATGCTAGGATGGTAATTACTCAATCTTGAATCTGGCCTGCACCCAACCTTATTCTTTAACACGACGTTCTACCTTCAATATTTCAGATTTGCTACCTAACCCATCCATGTATATGTCGTAAAATGTGATATGTGTATATAATTTCATGTTTTTTTTAGGTTTGTAGCACCTATTGTAACCGGTGATTATCCACCAATTATGAGAGAACTAGTAGGGGATCGACTACCAAAATTTTCAGCTGACGAAGAAAAGTTGGTAAAAGGATCCTTTGATTTTCTCGGAATGAACTATTACACCACCAATTATGCTAGCTACGCACCTAACCCTCCAGGCACTCCACCAAGTTACTATGCAGATCAGCTGGTTGCATTCTCAAGTAATTAAATTTTTGTTTAATTATTTCTCAACTTAAATTATCATATCATGGCATTGCATTTTCTCTAATTTGTTAAGTTAATTAATTTTTGTCTTTTTAATCGTTTCTTTTTGCAATCTTTTTTTAGCTGAACGAGATGGGATCCCAATTGGGCCAAAGGTAAGAGAATCCTGGAACTTAGGCTAACTGAATCACTTTTTTTTTAAAAAAAAATTAAATATACTACAAGAAAATATGATATTAGTGACAAAATATCAAATAAAATTTTAAAGTTGACACTAAAAATATATATTAAGTGACAACATTTTTTATCTTGTCACTATATAATTATTAGTGACAAAAATTGTGTATAAATTTGTCACTAAATACAATTAGTGACTCATCTATAGTGACAACACAATATAATGACAACAATTATTTATTGTCACTAGGTTGTCACTATACATGAGTCACTAATTGTATTTAGTGACAACTTTTTGCACATCTTTTTATCACTAATAACAATTTTTACAAAATAATAGTAATTATTAAAATCTTAAAATTCATTATTGTGACAAAATAAATATTCTTGTCACTAAATATATATAATTAGTGATAATATTAAAATTGTCACTTGATTTTTTCGTCGCTAATCTTCTATTTTCTTGTAGTAATATTCAAATATTTCTATGTGTTCTAATTATTTTCCTCTAAATTATAGGGTGGTTCAGACTGGATGTACGTCGTTCCATTTGGAATTCACAGGCTCTTGGTTCATATAAAGAAAACATATAATGACCCCCTTATTTACATCACAGAACATGGTACTTATGACTATAAATTAAATTTTAATATCTATATATATTGTCGAGACTATATATATATATATATATATATATTATTTAGCAAAATAAATTAATTATTAAAAAAGCATTCCTTTGTTTAATTTGCACAGGGGTTGATGAAATCAACGATAAGAGCAAGACAGTTGCAGAAGGTCGTATTGATGAAATGAGGGTTAAATGTTATCAAGACCATCTCTACTACATCAAAAAAGCCATTGAGTGAGTATATATATATATATATATATATATATATATATATATTAATTGGTACTATCATATTATATATATCTGATAATTATAAAGTACGATAATTTACTTAACCACGTTCGACTTTTTTTGCCTTGTTCAGCCATGATGGTGTAAACGTGAAGGCTTACTTCTTATGGTCACTGTTCGACAATTATGAATGGGCAGAGGGATACTCAGTTCGATTTGGCATATTTTACATAGACTTTGAGAACGGTAACTTAACGCGATACCCTAAGAGCTCCGCTATATGGTGGAAGAGTTTCCTCGCTCCGCCCAAACTCCTCGGAGCTACAAAGAGGCAGGTCGAAGAAACTCGGGACGTCTTCGACGTCTCGGTCAAGAGGCTTAAGAGTGGCCAAGGTTATAAATGATGATGATTGCAGTTGAAGGTTGTTCTGAAACAATTACTGAATAAGTAGTCCTTCTTCCCTTGGTTGTTTAGTGTTCTGTCTTTGTACTGTGTAGTTTTCTCTATTCAATAAATGGACTATTTGAGTCCATATTGGCTGTGTTTTCTGTATTGGTTGTTATGCAAATGAATTCCTGATGAGGTCTTTTTTGTTTTCAATAATGTAATTAGTCGAGTTTCAATAATGTAATTTGACTCGATTGATTTTTTTATAATTTTTAAAAAAGATTAAGGGCAGAATGGACAATTTTAAACTCTTGGTTAAAAATTACAAATTTTAGAGGGTTATTTGTAATTTTTAAAATAATGAGGGAGTATTCGTAATTATGTCAAACTTCAGGGAAGGTCATTGTAATTCATCCTTAAATTTTTTTTTTTGGTCTTTTGTTTTAATTGTTTATAGAGCTTGAAAGTCAAAGCATCTCCGTGGTTGTATATTATGGTGGTGTGGGTAGAAATTTATCTGCAACTAAATAAATACATTGGTAAAAATGTTACAAAATTTGACTATGTAAATGCAACTCACATGAATAAGCATACCCTGAACTTCCACTAAAAAAAAAAAAATCAATATTAGCTACATTTTTAATGATCATGGCTAAAAATCGTGGTAAATAACTATTATTAACTACGGCTAAATGAAAACCAATGCAAAAACTAGCTTTTCCACCATGAAAAACTTATTTGCCACGGATTTTAGCTGTGGTAAAAACATTCGCCATGACTTTTAGCCATGACAAATGTTTTAGCCACCCTCGCAGAAATCACGGCCGATAACAGTTGCGTGGCCGTGGTCAATGACTATTCGCTATGATTATTTAGTATTAATTATGGCAATTAACCATGGTTAAATGTCATATTTTTTATAGTGTTCTTTTATGAAAAATGTGGAATATCTGGCAAAGGAATTAGGTGCTATATTATGAATGGTAGGTTTTAATTGTTGTTTAGTGATGATGATATATTGTAACAGACTTTGAACCATTTGGACCGTTGAAAAATTAATATTTATGTTGAGTACCTCCATCACCTGAAGAGCTTGCTATGGAATGCGGTGAAACATGGAATAAGGTGCTGAGAAATAAAGAGAGCAAGGGTAAGGGTAATAGTGAAAACAAGTGGTTGTTGATGATGATTTTCAATTCTAGGGTGAACAAAAGGGATAAACGCAATTTACCCTATGATATAAGAAATGAGTAAAAATACCTTTTGTGAAAAAATAATTAGCAAATTACGCCATGTGATCTTAAAATGAAGCAAATTACCCCCTTGTATTTTTCCTTGATAGGGGGTAATTTACTTCATTTCTCAAAACACATGGAGGAAACTTGTTAATTATTTTTTCACAAGGAGTTTTGTGCTTTCTTATATCATAAGAGCTAAATTGCATTTATCCCATAAACAAAATGGTATTGAACATTAAATAGGTAACATAGGACAGGCTTATTTATTTAAATATTGTAAAAGGATAAATAAACACAAGTCTACCCTATTTCATTCCAGCAATGATGGGGTTAAATATTATTGTCTCTCTAAATTTAATGCACTAAAAACTCTAAATGAAAGAAAGAAAATTCGGGCATCTCAACTTTTTCACTCTACACGGGCTTCACTCGCGCATAATGCAATTAGTACTTAATTAATTTTTTTTTATCTATGAATATTAGGGGTGGCAAGATGGGTTAAGACCCATGGTTGAATATGGGTCTGATGTGGGTTAGATGTGAACCCAGTATGGGTTTTAATGGTTCAACCCATAAAATTTAAAAAAAAAAAAAACCCACTCCACTACACTTGGCTTCACCGAAGACACACACACACACCCCTCAGAACTCACTCATTTTCTCCTTCACCAAACACACACACACACATTTTTCTACTTCACCAAATACACACACACACACACTATCACATTTCTCTCTCTTGCACCCATATCAGATAACGCCACCAGTCGTCGACCTCTGCCGTCACAACCCCCATATTCATTTCACTTCTAGCATTCAACCTTTTTTTTTTTTTTAAACTAGTTGTCGTGCCATGTCGTTCCTGTGTATATATCATAAGTAACTTTTTATGTTTTAAAATGTATTATAAATAAAAATAAAATATATAAATTAACAATCGCATTTCACAAAGAAAAAAAAAGAAAATGTAAAATATTATTTACACAACAAAATAATTAGTGTAGTGGTGCTGAAATGACGTGATGTCACTTTTATAAAAACTAAAAGAAAAATAACTACAATTAATTTTTCTAATTCTAATATCAAATAACCTCCTAAATGAATATTAAAATTATAAAATCATAAGATGTTTAAAAAAATTACAATTAATCCAAACAGCCTCTAGAATTTAAATTAATAAAATGGTTTATAATAACCCGACCCAACCTATTTGCAACCCAATCCATTTTGAACCCGTTCACTTGAACCTATATTAGATCCAGCCCATATTAAATCCGACCAATATAGACTCCATCCAAATTCCACCCGCCCATTTGCCATCCATAATGAATATCTATTTTATTCAAACTTATTGATATAAAATCATAGACTTTGAAATACATTTCATATTTGTGGTCAAACAGTCAATTTTCGAATGTATATATAAGAACAAGTTTGTCAAATTTATTGTTTAGGGTATGTTTGCCCATTTACCATTTTACAAGAGGTAAAGTGCTATTAAATGTAATGCTGGAAGGACCCTAATTTGGGGGTGTTTGCAAAATTCAATAAAAATATAATTTTGGTCCCCTAACATAGAGTTGGCGACACTTTTGATTCAGACACCATTTAAAATAGCATTTCATGATTGCCAAATTTTCAAAAAAGTGGTAGTTTTAGTACAAAAAATCCTAATTTAACCGAAATTTCTTACATCGACCGCACGTGACCTTAAAATATTTTTGGGGATCTTTCCGGCCAACTTTGCCTACGTGTATTAAAATAATCCGGTCTCCCTTACGTGACACATGTGACGTGTCAAAATAAAGCATGTCATCATTGCCACCTTATAATGTCTGCCAAATAACGTGCTTTTAGAGGGAAAAGAGATGCACATAGGTCTCACGTGCTGTCTTTTTCCAAAAAGTTCTAAAACACAAAAACACATAAATGTTAAAAAATTTAACTATGTAAGTTCAACTCACATGAACTAGCATAATCTGGACCTCTTCCATGAAAAATGTGGAATATTTGGGGAAGGAGTTAGGTACTACATTATTATGAACGGTGGGTTTTAGTTGTTGTTTAACAATGATGATATATTATAACAGACTTTGGACCATTTGGATCTTAGAGAAATTAATATTTATGAATGATGGATAATATGATATTAATACTATATTGGAGGTTAATAACTTAATTGTTTAATCCCTTTAAAGTTGATAGAAATATTATTTTATGATTCAGTAATTAAAAATGATTAACTACTTAATTTTAGTCAAACATATGACACTCAACTGTTGACTTATATCAGTTGTAATTTTATTGACTAACTATATATTCATATAATAATTATAAATAATAAAAAGTATTTACGAATTAGATTAATTTATTTCTTTTTGGTAGTTCGTTAACTGAAAAGAAAAAGAAATTCTTATTTTGGTCTTGCTTACAAAAATAACTTTTAATAGCTCTTGCACATTCTTTATTAATTAGTATTCGCAACGATTTTTACTTTAACTATATAATAGATAAACATAATGAAAAAATATAATTTTTCTAGTGCATGCAAACTTCCATTTTGCTTTTATTTTTGGGTTTAATGCAATTTACCCCCTGTGATATTGATAGGGAGGTAAATTGTTTCATTTAAAAAAAAACTGAGGAACATAAACTGCTATTTTTTTTATAGGATGACGATTTGCTCATTTGCAATATCACAGGGAGTTGCTTGCATTTTTCCGTTTTATTTTTATTCAAAATTTTGTCTCAAATCATAAAAATTAAAATAAAATTGCACTTGTCGTATAATTAGTTTACAATATACCAAGAGCAAACTGCCAATCAGACAACTACAACAATATTTTGATATAATTATTAAATGTAATAGGACTCGTTTTGTATTAAAATTTCCCACAAGAAAAAAAGTATTTATTCTAAGACAGCAACCCAAATAACCGAAAGTAAAGCGATTACATTCAATCTTATCGGTTATCAATATAAAACAGAGACAATTACAAACAATCAAATCAATAATATCACATAAATTAACACATAACTATTAGCAAATCATACCTGTATGTATCAACCCACGCAGGGGTTCAACCTCATGATCTCCAGCGAGAAAGGTGTTTTCGCAAGTAGAAGTGGTAGTTCGTGCATGAATTTTCTATTGCACAAGCCACGATTTTGGGCCTATAAATATCAGTTGTTCCACTCAACTCGGATAATGCCACCAACTAAAAGCGCTCTTCCTTTCAATTCTCAATTAGCGCTTTTCTGTTTGCCTGAGCAATGGACACCCAAAACAGCTTAGCGCTGATTAGCAGCAACGTCGACTTACCGCTAGTGTCCGATTATCAGGTGGCAAGGTACAACGCCGCCAAGCTCACCCGCCGTGACTTCGACAAGGATTTCGTCTTTGGTTCCGCTACGTCTGCTTATCAGGTCTCGTGAAAATAAGCGCTTTTATTACAACTATACGATTATAACAAGCACTAGCTTTTATGCACGTTCAGCGTATAAAATTACTTCACTCGTTTTTTTTAATGAAAATTATACACGTGATGATGCGTGTATATATATATATAATTGCAACAGAAAATTCAATCAGTAGAAAAAAATGCGTTTACTACTCCTACGTAAGCACAGATTATAGCTTATTAAAAGCTCTTTTATGTACATTTTATTAGGTTGAAGGTGCATATGCGGAGGATGGTAAAGGCCTTAGCAACTGGGATGCGTTTTCCCTTAGGAAACCTGGTATATCTTGTCCTACTTGCTTTTGAGATATATATATATATATATATAAATGTATTCATAGTTTGATAAATTGATCGACGAGATTAGAAAGACACACACATTATATGTTTCTCTAACTATATCAACACATACAAACACATGTGTGTTTGTGTGTGTGAAATGTATGGGTTGTAATTCGTGCATGTATATATGGGTATGGGTGCAGGTAAAATTGCGGATGGTAGCAATGGATGTGTTGCGATAGATCAGTATCACTTGTACAAGGTACAATTTACATAAATTAAATTTAAACGCACACATTGAATGTGCCACTACTGCGAATATTATTAATTCATACTTTCAAGGGTGGACCGATACTTTCATTCAATATTCTAACTAGGGTTAAAAACATACACTCTCCAACGTTTAGGTCGTTTTGCACTTTGCCCATAATTATTTTTTTTTACACTCCACCACCCAACCTTTAGTTTTTGTAGCACTTTACCCCTTTTTTTCACTTTTCAAATAATAAAAAGAGAATATTCTAGAGGCGTTAAGACACGCGTTTTTAGTGGACTAAGGGCAGGGTAAAATTGTAATTTTACACCCTAATTTGAAGGAAAATCCAAAAATCAGGAAAAAAAAAAAGAAAGAAAACCCATAAATCAATCTCATCGTCTTCATCCACCATTGCAAACCACCTTCACCACTGCACCACCTTCATCCGTCATTGTAGCCACCTTCAACCGCTGCTTAACCCCTTTCGTCCATCTCCTTCGCACCCTACGGCTGCTGCACAACCACTTTCACCGACCTTCTTCGCCCCAAGTCAGCCTTTTCCCACCTCTTTCATCCTCACAGCTACCCCCACCACCTTTGTTTCCCAAAATCGTCGTCACTTCCTTCACCCTCTACAGCCGTCGTTGACCTCTTTTCCCCCGACAACCGTTGACCACCACCTTCACCCCCTACAGACGTTGACCACCACCTTGCACCTCACCCAAGATCGCGGCCACATTTCTAGAAAAATAGAGTTTGAAATTAGGGTATGAAATCCACCCACACCTCTTTTGATTTTTCTGATTTTTGTTTTGTTTTTTTTAAAATTATGGTGTGAAATTACAATTTTGGCCAACATTAAATAGCCTTTGGGTGTGTGCATACACGCCCCCGAAATATTTCCATTTTATTCCCTGAAAACTAAAAAAGAAGTAAAGTGCTAAAAAAATTAAAGGTTGGGCGGTCGAGTGTAATAAAAATACGATTGGGGAGTAAAGTGCAAAACAACCCAAACGTTGGGAGGATGTCATTTAACCCTTCTAACTAAACACAAAAATCTCTTACACTGGTATTGCATATCATCGCCTTTAGAAACTCTACTAACTATTTTCTACAACTCATGATCTCTCAAATAATGTGGAGTTACTTTGCAAATTGTTGCATGGCCTCGTTTAAATATCACAATTGTTAAAGATTCTTTGTGCTTATACTAATAGTCGTCACGTCATGCTAATCCAGGACGACATCCAGACAATGAAGAAAGTCGGTCTCGATGCTTACAGATTCTCAATTGCGTGGTCTAGAGTATTACCTGGTGATAATTATAAAATATTATTAAGGATGTAACTAAATTTGAGATGCTTAATTTCTTGACAAAATATAACTATATTAATTAATATTACATCAGGTGGAAGATTGTCCGCTGGTATAAATAAGGAAGGTCTCAAGTACTATAGCGATCTTATAGATGCCCTCCTAGCTGAAGGTTAATTAATTTGGACCTCAAATTTTTACTTACTATTTTAGCTTCGGAGAATTATAATTGATAATAATTTATTAATTAATTTATTAATAATTTCATTTTTAGGGATCGAGCCCTACGTGACTCTCTTTCATTGGGATGTTCCCCAGTGTTTGGAAGAAGAGTATGGTGGCTTCTTAAGCACTCTAATTGTGTAAGTCACTCATCTATGTCTAGCACAGATTGAATTTTTCATTGCAATTCATGTTGCTTTTTCTATTTTGTTTCGTATATAAATGTCAAGTGTATAAAATTTTTTCATAAATAAAACTGATAACGTATCTTTGTCCACGTAGCGTCTATACGTAAAATCGAAATAATGAAAAGAAATTTCTTAAGTGTTATTACTAACAGTGTTGTGTTAACACACGCAGGAAAGATTTCCTTGAATATGTGGAGCTGTGCTTCTGGGAATTTGGCGATAGGGTGAAGTACTGGATCACGCTGAACGAGCCATGGACCTTCACTAATCATGGGTACATACAAGCGATTTTTCCACCGTGCCATGGTTCAACTGCACCGGATCCAATTGGAACCCCCATCCTCCAACACAGATGTGGTGGCAAATCTGGGGAAGTTGCCTCCAAAGGAGATGCCGGTACCGAACCATATATTGTGGCGCACAATTTGATTCTTGCTCATGCTGCAGCTGTTGATCTATACCGGAAACAATTCCAAGTTAGTTTACCCATGTCTTGAAAAACACTCTTTCTAGTATTGTGAAATTTCAAAAAAAATTATTATTTTAATTAAATGATCGCCTCTATCGACTTTACCCTCTCTCCTACTTAATTGTTATTTAATTTAAAATTCAGTGGCTGAGTCAAACTAAAATCGCTATTTTGCAAATGTATTCTTAGATGCAAATTGTACATGTACATACAGGTATCTCAAGGAGGCAAGATTGGCGTCACAAATGTGTCCAAGTGGTTTGAAGCCTTGAACGACAATCAGGACGACAAGGATGCTGCTAACAGAGCTGTTGACTTTATGCTAGGATGGTAACTTAATCTTGAATCCACACACCTTATTCCTTAACACGACATTGTACCTTTCGTGAAGACCAACATTTCAAACTTGTTACCTAACTCATTCATATATATGTCGTAAAATGTGATATATATGTATACATAATTTCATGTTTCCTGCTTAGGTTTGTAGCACCTATTGTAACTGGTGATTATCCACCAATTATGAGACAACTCATAGACGATCGACTACCGAAATTTTCACCAGAACAGGAGAAGTTGGTAAAAGGATCCTACGATTTTCTGGGGATTAACTATTACACTACCAATTATGCTACCTACACACCTAACCCCAGTGGCACTAACCCAAGTTACTATGCAGATCAGCTGGCTACATTCTCAAGTAATTAAATTTTTGTTTATTTTTCAGCTTTAATTATCATGGGATTGCATTTTCTCTATTTTGTTAAGTTAATTTATTTTCTTTTTTTCCTTTTCCTTTTTCCCTAATCTTTGTTTAGCTGAACGAGATGGGATGCCAATTGGGCCAAAGGTAAGAGATCCTGGAACTTAGGCTAACTGATTAATTTTTTTTTTAAATTTTTAAAAAGAAAATATAATATTCAAACTATATGTTATTTTGTTCCTTTTGTCTCCAAAATTACAGGGTGGTTCAGATTGGATGTACATTGTTCCATACGGAATTTACAAGCTCTTGGTTCATATAAAGAAAACATATAGTGACCCCCTCATTTACATCACAGAAAATGGTGAATTAAATTTTAATCTCTTTATTATCTAGGAAATATATATATTTTTATATTATTTACTAAAAAAAATTAACTCAATGTATTTCCAGTTCGATGATTAATAAAAAGGGGTTCCTTGTTTAATTTGCACAGGGGTTGATGAAATCAACGATAAGAGCAAGACAATTTCAGAAGCTCGTATCGATGATATGAGGGTTAAGTATCATCAAGACCATCTCTACTACATCAAAAAAGCCATTGAGTGAGTGTTAATTGGTACTATAGTATTATCTTTAACAACATAGTACGGCAATTCACTAAACCACGTTCTACTTCTTTTTACCTTGTGTAGCAACGATGGTGTAAACGTGAAAGCTTACTTCATATGGTCACTATTCGACAATTATGAATGGGCAGAAGGATACACAGTTCGATTTGGCATATTTTACATAGACTTTGAGAAAGGTCACTTAGCACGTTACCCTAAGAGCTCCGCTATATGGTGGAAAAATTTCCTCGCTCCCTCTAGACTCCTTCGAGCTAGAAAGAGGCAGGTCGAAGAAACTGAAGACATCGTCGACATCTCGGTCAAGAGGCTTAGGAGTGGCCAAGGTTATAACTGATGATTGCAGCTAAAGGTTTTTCTGTCTTGGCGTCACGCATCGCGTCGAAAAAAAAAAAAACAAAAGTAATAGTTTTTTCCCTTGGTTGTTTAGTTCCTGCCTTTGTACTGTGGGTTGACAACAATCTGCATTGTGTTGTGTTCAATAAATGAGGTTGTTTGAGTCCATATTGGTTGTGTTTTGGGTATCGGACTGTTATGCAATGAATTCCTTTTGAGTTTTCTCTTGTAAGTTTTTGCAGTTTGTGTTTGCTTTTATTTATTTTTACTAATTATATCAATGGTGGGATAAAAATATGCAATGGTTCCTCTTTTTAAAAGGGATAATTACGTTTGCACTTTCTAATCTGCAGTCTATTTATACAAATCATCTCTTCCTATTGGGTAATTACACATACACTCATAAAAAACGTCAACATCATTACACAAACTACTGTTTTTTAGCTGTCAGAATAATTTCTGTAATTATGCAAAAGACATGAATGATTTGTATAAACAAATGATAAATTAAGAATGTAAATATCGCTATCCCTTGTTGAAAAGTTTAATAGGCGGAATACCCTTGTCCCTTGTACATAATAAAGGATAGTTCATACTCCTAAACTTTTTACACAAGAGGCTATTAATTCACCGCTACGTGCTTCATTTATGCAACATGCAGTTGGTGCTTAGTTTTTAAGTTTTTAATATTTACTTTATCCTCGCTTACTAATATAAATACATAAATGCCGAATTTCCTTTTACATTAGCAGTTAAACAATCAATTTCCAAATAATATACCAGGGCAATTTTGTGGATTTTTTTTTTTATTTATGGTGATTTTTCATCCATTTATGTATAATTTCCCAGAGGGGTAAAATGCTATTAATCCTAATGCTGGAGGGAACCTAAATTTGAACTTAGGTTACCTATCTCTTCAATTCAATTACATGATTTTTACAATTATTTTCACTACCAATAATGTAGGTAACAATCAAATTATGTAAGGCTTCAATGGGTCCAAATTTCTGACCATTGGTCCCAAAAGTATGATGAGCATATTAAAGCAATAATATAACATGTTAAAGAGGGTAAAATAACAAAACACTGCCAATAAAATATTTGTACATAAAATTGTACTGATTTAGTTCGAACCTACGACGTAGGTTTGGAGTCAACTTTTATAGTAATGTGCGTACATTGTTTATTGGTTTGCTTTGAAGTTATTGATGATAGATTTAATGCGTACTGCACATTGTAATAGTCTGTTGCTTACTTTAATAATATCATTATATTTTCAAAAATAAACAAGTACATATCTATTTTTATTAATTACTAAGAAAGAGTGGTGAGGTTAATACATAATGATTTGGGTAAATTACAACGAACTCCCTCGAAATTTGATATAATTACGAATATCTTCTTGTTGTTTGGGAAATTATTAGTATCCCTAATATTTGATGAAATTATGTGATCCCTTATTGTATTTTTCATTTTTTTTCTTGAAATTTGATATAATTACGAATATCTTCTCGTTATTTAAAAATTTATTAGTATCCCTGATATTTGATGAAATTGTGCGATCCTTGGATGGAGGCATGGAATTGTCAACTTTACTCTTATTGTATTTTTTTTTATTTTTTCTAAAAAAATTAAAAAATCATAGAAGAACGATGAAGTGGATCGATAAATTTGAAAAATTATAAAAATAACGTCCACTTCGTTCATAAATCTTTCTTAAAAAATTGAAAAAAAATGTAAAAGTTACAATTCATAATTTCCAAGGACATTTTGGTGCATTCGCTAATAAAAATGGATGAAAATCAAACAGAGACTAACAAATTGGGTCAATTATCGAACTGCCGTTAAAATTAAGAGTATTGACTAATGGATTACAATAAAATAAAATATGAACTGCATGTTAATAAGGGTCGGAAATAAAAATAAAGAATTAAAGTGTTTGTAAATACAAATTTAAAGGCTGGTTTATAACTTTATTATTATTTTTAATTTTTTTTCTTGCCTTACTTGTCAAGTGTGCCTCCAGATTAAATTGTTGTTTTAGAATAATTTTATTGAACTCAAAACTTGTTGCAAGAAGTCAATCAACTTGAAAGATTAAAATAAAAGAGAATAGAAAAAACTAAATAATTGTTCTTGAATAACTTTTGGGATGAGGGAAAATATTATAGAAGTACAAAATGATCTAGACATGGAATTATATTATATCTATCGTTCATCACGAGTGGAAACAGATTGGTATCAGTGACACATCGAATATATCGTTCGATGGCAGAGACAAAATGAGACCATTGTGTTTCGACCCCCAATATCTAATGAAATAACTGTAGAAGATGGATATGAGCAGTGGTGTGATGAAATTACACATCGTTTCATATCATCATCTGCTCAAATGCGTGTTGGAAGTGGGTACCAACCTGGACATGCAACATCGTGGCAAATGGTGGTACGTTATCTCGTAAACATACTTATTTCTAATCATATTTTTACATTTTCACACGTTCAAAATTGCACACTTATAATATATTCGGCTCACTTTAGTTTGACCAAATGGAAACTCTTCGAATAAGTTGTGAAACTACACCCGATCAACTAGAGACATATCGTCAAAGCAAATGACAACGATTTGGACATATATCGAAATATTGTTCAAATTGCAACAAATCAACGAGTGGGACAAGGTATGGCCCCTCAAAATCCATTGTCACAAGATGATGTTCCATCCACATCCTACAGACAAACGTGAAGTCGTAGCAGGAGATCAACTGGCACAGTAGAAAGAGATACACGTGAGGTTGACATAGCTGGGCCATCTACTGTGCATACCTCTCAATTTTTAGCTGAAGATTGCTACATGCCTGAACGGCCTCAACAAGATGATTGGTTTCAATCGACTCCTAAACATGCCAGTACATACTGAAGATCATTATACAAATATTGAACTTGACCTTGGTCTTGGTATGAACCAAACATGTGCACCAGTACGTAATGTTTCACCTATCCAATTTCTATCATGGAGTGCAGATCGTAATCCAATAAAGTCAAGCTCTACAGCATCATCTAGTCGTTTTCAAATTCATGCTGATACTGATGATCAAGAGCAAAATGAACCAACAAGTTCGGAAATACGACGACCTAGGCGACAACAACAAAGACGTAATTGTGGTACAGGCGGAGATTATTAATTTTTGTAATTATATTTTTTTAATGTAAATTTTAAGTTTATTAGTTATTGTAAAGAATTTTAAAATTGTATTATATTATTTAGAATAAAAAATAATTATAATTAGCTTGAAATAATAAAATAAGATTTAATTAGTAAATTCATTAAATATATTAACAATTAATATAATTATTATATTAATAAATATAATAAAAAAATGAATTAAAAATTAAAAAAAAAAAGGTTGTTGCCCCGGGCTGCGACCCACGATTGCTGCCACAGTCAGCGACCGCCGGTCGCCGGCTAGACTGGCGACCAGCTGGCGACCGACCATATTTTTACAAAGTGTATCACTTTGGCAGTACACGTATAATTTTTAATTTTTTTTTATAATATAATTATAAATGAGTCGTCAAAAATTCGTCAGGTCATTGCTCAGTTTGATCATCGTAACCATCGACCTATTAAAATTAAATTTCTAGTGTTTATTAAATCAATTTTGAATAGCTTAAATAAAAAAACAATATTAATAAGATTTCATGGTTGTTTTAATTTAATTATTTAATTGCGAATAGTAATACTTATTATTGTCTTGAAGACTAGGACACGACTGAATGGACTGCGTCGTTTTGACCCCCAAATCCCCACATTATAAAGTCTCCTCTTTCAAAACCCTAATCCGCACACCACAGAGCCAGCGCAAGAATGAAGAAGAAGAAGCAAAGCCAACCACCCCAACCCCGCCGCGCCGACGGCGACGGCGATGAATTCAGTGGCGACCTGAAATCGATAATCCATGCACACAGTGAGTATTTCGATCACTTGATAGAACTGATACCGGCGAGATTCTACCTGTCAAACGACGATGCAGATTCCAAACCGTGGTATCAGGGCCTCTCAAAAGCGGCCAAGGCCTCCTTAAAGCAGCAGTCCAAACAGAACCTTAAGCTCGCTCGTCGCCAAACGCTTCGACCCCGATAAGGAACCTTCCTCCAACCCTGCAACTCCTCAAGAACAACAAAACAGCAAAAACTCCCGTTTCCGATGAGGGCGATTTGGCCAATCTTGAAGATAGTGAGTCTGGGGCTAAGCCCATCGATGTGGAGGAGAATAAGGAGAAGTCGGTTACTTACGAGGAGCTGAGAGAAAACTGCGTAGAAAGATTGAATTGTTGCGTGGAAACCGCGGTGAGAAGAAAAATGATGAAAAGAAGGCGAAGAATGATGGGAATAAGAGGAAGAGGGGTGGTGAGAATGATGGAGGGCAGAGCGGGAAGGGAGTGCATTCAGAAGAGGATGAAGATGGCGAGGAGATAATTGAATATGGAAGTGAGATTGGGAGATGAAGAGGAGGGTAAAACAGGGGAAGAATAAGAAGAGGAAATTGTCAAAGGCGAAGGAGTTGGAGAGGGCGAAGAGAACAGAGGAGGTGAAGAGGTCGAATCCCAGTGTGGATGAGCGTGAGTCGTGGAAGGCGGCAACGAGCAGAGCAATGGGGGTGAAGGTGCATGATAATGCACGGTTGATTAAGGAGAGCATGAAGAAGGAGAAGAGAAAGAAGGAGAAGAATAAGGGGAAGTGGAAGGAGAGGGTGGAAACCCAGGAGAAGATGAAGGAGGAGAAACAGCGGAAGAGGAAGGAGAATATTGTGGGGAGGATTAATGAGAAAAAGATGAGGAAGATTGCCAAGCGTGAGAAGAAGTTGATGAGGCCGGGTTTTGAGGGTCGGAAGGAGGGTTTTATTACTCCAGAGTGAAGGTTTATGTTATTGGAAATCTTTTACTTTTCTTTCTTCCTATTGAATTAGGATTGACAATCTCAATTGTTAGTTCTTATTATGTTGTTCGAGGAATTTTATCATTATGAGCATCCATGAATCACACCTAGTGTTATTACATGTTGTATTGTGCTTATAGAACTAATGGTTTTCCTTATTCTTGTCATTAGTACATGGTATAAAAGCTCTTGCCTGATGTCAGATTAACTTCTTATGTAGGACTGTGTGCATTGAGGTTGCTGTGTCGACATCATATTGAATCCTTTTAATCACATGAATGTTGTTGACTAACTTGAGTTGATATTATGTAATAGGATTAATGTCATCTGTGTGCAATTTTGATACGCCGTAAAACCTTTGGGGAAACAACCTGCTTTGCAGTTCTGTGGGCGACAGAGCTCTCTGTAAAGTTCTTTTTTTCCCTTCATATGCCAACACTTCCATATTCTTGCACTTGATGTTGGTGGTGTTGTTTCCCCATGATAGCGGTGCTGGCAGGGTTCTTGTTCCTTTTTGTTGAGTTATGACTGCAGAGTAGCTCTGAGTTGAATTTGGGTGGAAGAATTCATAACTGGAACGACATCTTTGACTGTTGACGATGTATTTCTATTTGAATCTTTATCATTTGCCTGCAGTGAGCTTGCCTGAATCTCTATAGTTTGTAGTCCCCGTGAAGGAGATTATTTCTCTGTTTTCTACTTGCTTGGCAGATCTCAGAGTGAGGTTTCACATGATTTATCGATGATTACGTTTTTTGCCCCGGATATGCTGCATATAGGTATTGTTTCATCATGCATTCTTCTATGTGGATTATATGTCAATTTATTCGTACGACAACAAGATATTATTTGATCTCCCAGCATATTTGAAGTATTCTGTACAGTTGCATGAAAAGAAGTCATGTCTTCTGTTTAATGGAGTAATCGACTTCTTAACGGCATCTTCTTACATTGTTAGAATCGGGGTAATTTTATTAGTGGATTAATTCTAATGTCGTCTGTAGCATGTTCTTACATTGTTAGAATCGGGGTAATTTTATTAGTGGATTAATTCTAATGTCGTCTGTAGCATGTCTCGTATGCGCTGACTCCCTCAGGTGCCTAAATTTCTTCTCGTATAAGAACTTGTTCGCTAAACTATGCTACGGAAACCACTCTCATTCATTTTAATTGATTCGACTTCGACACAAGAAGTTGAGCTGCTTCTGTTCTGATGTCCATTTTCTCAACTTGTTCTTCCGTGATGGTTCTGAGTACCAAAGGTAGTACACTTTCATGTCTTCTAATTATTTTGTGAAATATTATTTTTGCAATAAAAGCATTGTCTGGAACTGAACACTGTCCTAATTGTCTTTTCTTAATCTATATAGGTATTATTTTTTGTGTGACAATTGTTTTAGAATCATTGTTTGGACCTCCATTTGCATGGAGCATTATTGATTTCCAGGGTGAAATTGAGAAATCAAAAGAAACATCTTTTTTTTTTTCATCTGATTTCCCGGAATGTATCCTAATTTTTTTGCCTAATTCTTCTTCCGATGATCGATTCAACCTCTGATGAAAAGGATATACCTTGGTTATATTTCATCTCTTCAACTATTGTTCTGATGGGAGAAGAACCTATGATTAGCTTTTCGGGAAATTTTCAAAACGAACAATTTCAGCGGTATCTTTTAATTTCGTATTTTACTATGTTCTACTCTATGTATTTCTCTATCTGTGGAGTTCACTGAATGTAAGAAAGATTAAATTCTTGATCATGTTTGCAGTAATTCCACATTTTTTTTTTTTTGATGATTTAGTAATTCCACATTCACACACACTTGGTGCCGACGTCTCTCTTATCTTAGGGCTTATTTATTTATTTAATATTAAGAAAATAAAAAATAACAAAAATAAATATAATATAATATATATAATATAATTGGTAAAAGTCGAACTCAGAAAGTCTTGCAAGTCCAAGATCCGCTGTGTAAGTCCAATAAATATAATATAATATATATAACATAATTGGTAAAAGTCGAACTCTCTGAGTTCGACTTTTTACCGAAATTTTATTTTTATTTTTTTAAAATTCTTGAAGTCGAACTCAAGGAGTTCGACTTGAGTTTGACTTCAATCATATGAAGTCGAACTCTCAGAGTTTTCGGAGTTCGACTTCTACTATTTTTTAATTTTATTATTATTATTTTTTATTTTTTTTTTTTGCGTATATTCAACTTTTTTCTTTTTTTTTTAATTTTATTATTATTATTATTATTATTATTATTATTTAGTCTGCATATATTTAAAATAAATATACAACAAAAAATATTTATTAACACAAAAAATATAATTACATTAAAAAAATTATATTTAAATCAAAAGAATAAAATTTAAAAAAATTATTTTATAATAATTACAATTCTTAAAATTATTATTGTCTTCTACGACCCTCTCCGACGCATCAGTTTGTCTTGAATGGCCCTTCCTTTGTTGGTATTGTTGCCTATCTCGCGTTTGTGCCCAATCCATCTCGTTAGGAATACGTGTGGTTTGGCTTCTACCACGATGAACGATGCCACGCAAAGTAGTGCATGGACCAACTCAAATTGTGGAACATCCCAATAATCTTCCGCCATCAAAGGATGAAAAGACTTAGAATATGTTCTCCCTGTAAGCCATTATATATCATAATAGTCCTTCACCATTGATGGTGCACTAATTCTATACGCAGCGCATACCTTTTGAGCATGCGAGCACGGGATGCCGAATTGACTTCATTTGCCATATGAACATTCTCGTGTGGCAATTTTGACGACGTGAGTGTTGAATCCATGTCCAGTCTGACGTTTTGTCACAAACGGAGGCAGACTGTTGGTGCTGGTTGTATCTCGTCACAGCATGTTCAACACTTTTTTTCGAACCAACGTTTGGAACAATTTGTTTGCAAAGTCCGTCAATAGTTGGTTGTTGCTTAACATGACACCACTTTTGGCCATCCTCTCACGAAAATAGTGGACTGAACGAGCAAATGTTATTTCCACTACTGCAGTCACAGGCAATCGACGAGCCCCTTTCAGAACTCCATTGATGCACTCTGACATGTTGGTTGTGAGAATTCCGCACCGCCATCCGCCATCGTGAGAAGCTGTTCATTTTTCCTTCTCAATATTCTCTAAGTACACAAACGCTTCTAATTTGTGAGCCTTTATCTCGTTCATTGTTCGATTGAACTTGCTGATTTGATATTCAGAACCAGCTCTCCAACAAAGGTCCTTCAATTCGATATTCTTGTGACGACTGTTGAAATTAGAACATACGTGCCGCAAGCAATATCTGTGCACTCCCTGTGGTTTAGATTGAAATTATTGTTATTTAAGTTCAAATTATTATTGTTTAGATTGAAATTATTGTTATTTAAGTTCAAATTATTATTGTTTAAATTAAAATTATTGTTGTTAAAATTCAAAAAATTATTATTTAAATGATTTAAAAAAAATAAAATTACATCACGGGCTGATGCAATCTCCACCAACCAATTTCGAAGAGGCTTTGCACATGCATCAGCGGTTTATTATCGGAATGATTGAACTTCGTGAAATGCTTTCTCATTTTCCGAGGGATAATCAGCCCGAACAACAAGCAGCGCCACATGATAATGCTCCGTCTACGTCCCACAGACAAAGGAGAAGCAGTAGTAGAATGTCTACAAGTTCACTTAGAGGTGATGATACTATTGGGGTAGATATAGCTGGTCCATCCACAGTGCATACACCTCTAAATGTATATGAAGATTGCTACGTGCCTCAACCGCCCAACAAAGTGATTGGTTTGATTCAGCTTCATACATGCCAAGCCAACAACCTTATTATGGACAGGTTGATCTTGACCTTGGGCTTGGCACGAGTCAAACATATGCACCAGAATATAACATCTCACCAATTCCATTTCCAGCATTTTGGTGCATATCGTGATTATGGATAGTCTAGTTCTGCAACATCATCAAGTCGGTTGCATATGAATGCAGATAATGATGTTAATGTTGAAGATGAACCAATACAAAATATGGGTAAAGAAATAAGAAGACCTCGGCGCCAACGGCACCGACGCACTTGTGGGACGGGCGGTCATTTTTAAGAATTGTAATTATTATAATTAATTTTTAAAATTATATTTTTTAATTTAAATATAATTTTTTTTGATGTAATTATTTTTTTTACATTATATGCGTAGTAGGCTTAATAATAATAATAATAAAATTTAAAAAAAATGTAGAAGTCGAACTCTTAGAGTTCGACTTTATATGATTGAAGTCGAACTCCTTGAGTTCAACTTCAAAAATTTAAAAAAATAAAATAAAATTTTGGTAGAAGTCGAACTGTCTGAGGTCGAATTTTACCAATTATGTTATATATATTATAAATATTTTTATTTTTGTTATTTTTTATTTTTTAATATTAAATAAATAAATAAGCCCTTATTTTAGGCATCAGTTTTGGAGCACCCGGTCCTTGTGTGGTTTATTTTTTATTTTTAATTACACAATAAGTATATTATATTTATTACATGATAGATTAAATTTGAATTATTTGACTAAACTTGATTCGAATAAAAATAATTGTCCTGCACCTAAGCTTGGTTCTCCGCCTACAAACTTGTCTCAGCGACCACTACTAATTTTATAAAATAATCAAATAAATTGTGTGCTAAGATAATATTTTATTTTCTCGAGATGATTTTTTTATATTTTACATGCTATACTTTAGAATACAAATTGACGTGACACTACTAACTCGTCTAGAATTCCGTGTCATTTAATTACATTTTTAGTTGTGAGACAAAAAATGCATCTTTTGATATTATAAAATGCATAAAACTAACATGGGTAATTATATTCACGCCTCTTTATCTTTGATCTGTTTACACGAACAATTCTTATCTTTCGGGTATTATTTACATACATATACTCATCAGAATGTCAGCATCTGCTACACAAATTAATTTTATTTTTTAAAAAATTAAGCATATTTTTCAAAATAATTAATATCATTAAACAAATTATCTTATTTTCTAAGGAGGTTTACATAATTATAAAAAAATATAAAAATGATATATATAAACAATTATAGATTAAAAGTGCAAATATAATTATCCCAAATAAAAATTATTTCCGCCCACTTGAATAAGACGATATCGAATAAAGAATGATGAGCCTCTTACCAATTAATATCGAAAGCCATATATATATATATATATATATATATATGCATAAATTATAGTTACCTTTCCTGAGATTCGACATAATTATAAATACCTCTCGTTGTTTGAAAAATTATAAATGCCCTCTTGAGGTTTGTATCCATCTAATAAATAATTCATTTTCTTTTTATTTTATTGGTGAACTGACTAAAATGTCCTTATGTAAATTAAATTTTTTTTATTTAATTATTAAATTTTTTTAGACTACAAGCGGATGGAGATGTCTTTTAAGTTTTTCACATAAAGAAGAATAATGCAATTTGATTCAACTAATTTTTCACAATTTAAAAAAAAAATCAAATACAAAATAATCAATTTCAAACCTTTGATTAAAAATTACAAATCTCATAATATATTAGTAATTTTTCAAACAACGAGAGAGTATTTATAATTACGCTAAACTTCGATAAAAGTGACTTTAATTTATCCTGTATATATTGTCGGCCCTATATTATCTTTATGTCTAAATCATTGTCTCCTCCCTTTTTAGAGGACAAATCTGCTCCAAAAGCCTTTTCGGATTAGAATGAATTTCTTGTCCGGATTTAATTTTTTTATTTTATTTAATATATTCATTTCAATTAAAAAATCTTTTTATACATGTGACAGATATATATTAAATAAAATATAAAATAAAATTTCAAATAAAAAATTTAATTCATTTTGCTCGTGATAAAATCAACTAACCATCCTCCATCGTCCTACATGAAAAGTGATCACATGCATTTCTTATTTCTAACATATTTTTTGAAATTAGATTGTTTGCGCTCTCTAACGTCTCAATCGAATTCTCCATTTTAAATTTGATATTGTGTTGCTTATATACATTCTATATACTTAAAATTTTTCTGTAACGATTAATAAGGTAAGTTTTTGAAGAGTAGTAACATATCAAAATATACAAAATTTTACTCAAAATCTCATAAAAAGTATCAACTATGTGTGCATACATGTATTTGATTACAAAACAAGAAAATAGTGATGATACCTTACAATTGTGTAGTAGTAGTAGTCGTCTTATCCTCTACAACATACGCATAGAAGTCAAACAGTATCGTTAGCGAGAATTGTGTTTGAATCTGTGTAACGTTAAACCTATGCAAACAAGTAATCGAACTCACGTCATAGACATGACAATGTTCAACCTACGAATTCCCCCCTCCAGCCTTATACCAACCTACATTACAGTTAAAATCAAGACTCAAACAGAAATACGAAGAATCATAAACAAAAACAGCCAAACCTAACAGATCGACGTATCTCCAACTTTTCAGCCCACACAACGTATATCACCAACACAATCTCTCGGGACTCGCATGAAAAGCAGAGAGCAAAATATAGCCAAAGACAACTTGCCGATAAAAAACTCAGGACTTCTCGTAAGAGCGTCACCGGCAAGTCATCCTTGGCTGCAATCCACTCTCCACCTATCCATGGAAGTCTCTATAGATGGAAAATGCCAATGCCAATGCAAAGATTGTAGAGCTATTGCTCTCCTTATATATAAGTTGAATGGCTAAGTGTCAAGTGGGATGACAAATTTTCTTATGAAAGAATGATGGAATTTCAACACAAATTCCATCACAAGAAAGAAAAAAGCAAAGTATGGCTGTGGCAAAAAGCAGCCACAATTCTGAAAAATATTGCTGTTTATCTTTAATGATGATGATGAGTGGGGTGTGTGTATGTATGTATAATGTATGGTTGCACTTTATTTGGCACAAAGTTGCATGGTTGGATGGGGTCTGACCCCACTTGCCATTTATGGAAGACAAGACAAGGACCCATGTGATTGGTGTAAATGCTATTTCCTTTTACATTTATAGAAATTTATAATACACGAACACTTCAAAAAATTGTTCGACGTAATGTTTGAACACAGATCAAATAAGTGTTAGGCCAGTTTAGGATTTTTTTATAATTTAAAAAAAAAATAGATTGTCTTTTCTTTAAAAAAAAAGAGTTTTGGACTGAATAAAAATAATAATAATAATTTACTTCTCTCAAACAAAAAATTTAGGGATAAAATTATTAAATAATTGAGAGATGGTCATAATAATTTAACTAATTTGGATGATAAGAAAATTTTTCATTGCGTACTTTTAATATAAACTAATTATGTATATTTTTGAAGTCATGTATTTTGGTTAAAAGTTTAGATATAAGACATGCTTATTTTATGTATTATCTTGATATTTTTTATATTGCATAAATTTTACGAAAAAATTTAGAATATATACAAAAAAACATATTATATATAGTGTGTCAGTGCCGTGTCGTGTCCTAATTTTTTAAAAAATTTCATGTCGTCGTATCGTGTCCGTGTCGCCGTATTCATATCATAGGTGGAAACAAATATTAATTTCCTTATTTTTCTTTTTTTTTTTTGTTACATTGTTCTTGATTCAAATTTCCTTATTACAATTTTTTTTGCATCTTATATTGTATTATATACACACACAAAAAATTATGTTTATAAAAGTCATATTACATGTATTTTTACAAAAATATTTTTACACATGATACGAACATATAAAGTTTAACGCGAGATTATGGTCGAAGAAGTGAAGATATATATGACTTTAAACTATTATCTTTAATTAAACGGATAATTACACTCCCATCTCTTAAGGTTTGGTGTAATTACATGTAGATCCCCTGTGGTTTGAATTACATTTAGTACCCCTAGAGTTTGCTTTTGTCTAACAAATAGGTCCCTTCGTTAGTCAAAATTCATCGAAAGTGTTGATATTTGCCAACAAAATCAAATTAAAGGTGACATTTGCCATCGAGTGTCATATTACTGACTTATTGTAGGTCAAACGAATCTTTTTATGACGAAACTACCCTTATATATCGTCATACATTAATACATGAGAGGAGGTATATTTTCACCATTATAAGGGTAATTTAGTCATAAAAGATTTGTTTGGCCTGTATTAAATCATTAATAAGTCAATTGAGGATAAATATTAATTTTCATTCAATTCTTTTGTTAATATCAACAAATTCGATGAATTTTAACTAACGGGGGGACCTATTTGTTATACAGAAAAAAATCTCAAGGATACTAGATATAATTTTTCAGACCACGAGAGGTTTTACGTGTAATTACATTAAACCTGAGGGGAGAGGAGAGTATAATTATCTCTTAATTAAAAGCAACGGCGACAAGATATTTGTGTTCAATAATTGATTAAATGAAGTGGTAATTCCGAATAAAACTTTTACTTTGGGAATGTATTCTTATTTTGGTGCGTCCCATAAGAACATTTTGAAGGTTTGCTTTTAGCACAAAGTGTAAATGATTTTGATTGTCCGTCTTGCTCAAGAATGACGTAAATTATTTTTTAGTAAAACTAACAAAGAATTTTAGACCTAGTTATGAATAGATTAAGGTGGAGAATATTGTTAAATATTAATTTTTATTACTTTTCTATTTTTTCAGCATTAATTTTGATATTTAATTCAAATACTAAAAATTAACGTACAGTACGATGTAGGCAAGCGTTTCATATTGAATACAGATGAGGAACTTGAATGACTTATAAATCCCAAAACCTCATTTCTCTAGAAAAACACATCTTAAGGACAAACTCATAAATATTTTATAAAATCAGAATGAACAATACTTCGTACAACTAAATTAAACCCAGACCCAAATCACTACATGGCCTTTTATGTGCAATGGATTTCACGGTCGGGACAAGCTGTGGACAACTTTGTTCCACCGAAATTATTGACTGCTGACAACCTTATGCAATCATGTACTGAGGAAAAACAGATGCTATTGTCGTATTAATTAATTTTCTTTACATATAGAAATAAGTATAAAATAAGTTCGAATAAACATAGGGTAAAAAAGATTACCAGAAGTTAGGACAAAATACAGAAACATTTTATTATTTTACAAAATTATTAATATACCCTTGAGGGTATAATTATAATTATAATTATAATTGTAATTACAGCTCAACCCCTATTTAGAAGTAAAACTTACACAAACACTCTTCGAAAAACATTACATTAACACCCCTCAGGGGATGTAGTTATAATTTTGCAAAAAGTAAGAGGTATTTGTAGATTTTGACCTAACCTTAAGAGGTGTCAATGTAATTTACCCATAACTATATTATGATCGTTCATAGTAATTAATTTTCTTTATATATTTAAAGAATTATAAAATAAGATCGAATAAATATATTACGATCGTTCTAATATATCATCAGATCATAATATATCTACATAAAATGACAAGTTTCCATGTTCTCAATAAAATTTGAGCTAGCGACATTAGTTTATGAGTTCAATGAGATTCGAACTCATGATATTTAAATAAATAATTGGGTTAAATACAATTTACCTCATGTGATATGAGATTGGGCAGCATCCCCTTGCAAAAAAAGAATTAAAAAATTTCCACCATATATTTTAAGAAATGAAGCAAATTACCCTCATACCTACGTTTTAGATAGGGGATAATTTACTTTATTTTTTCAAATATAGGGATAAATTTGCTAATTATTTTTTCATAAAAGTTCTTTTTCTCATTTTTCAAATCACATAGAGTAAATTGCATTTTACCCATAAATCTATACCTTTTTATTAAGGGAGAGCACCTATTTGGTGTCTCCCATTTACTTGGTCTGCTAATTTAATTTTAATTTAATTTATTAGTTTCTTTTATTAACTTCCCACTCTTTTAAACCCCCACCCACTCTTTTGAAACCCCCAAAATATAGCAAAATAGCTACTATTAAATTATAATATTATAGAAATGCTTAACATATTCTTTTTTTCAATGTAGGCAAAAGAAAAAAATTGTGTAATTTTGTTAATGATGTTTGTATTTGTATATCTATAAATATTTAGAATTATGTATCTTGAATCACATTTTCTTTAGGATGATATGTGTACAAATATTTTATCTTTCTTTTATTTATTTATTTCACTTAATATTATGTATTAAAAATATTATTAATTTTACAAAATTATTTTATTAAAGATAAAAAGTGTTGCACACACGCATTGCGTGTGCCTTAGCCGCTAGCTAGTATTAATAATTGGTCGACAGGCATACAGATGATTCGCTGCGGTGACTTTCATAATGTGGGGAAAATATATAATAATTGAAATAGCAATAATGATGGGATAGATAAGCACCGGAATATTTGGGGCTCCAAAGTTACGAAATATATTCCTTTTCAATTACAAAAGTAATTCTTATATTATTCTATTAATAATCAAATAAATTAAAAATAATAAATGCTATATTCATATACAGTAAAATAAATATCTATATATCTTCACAAAACTTCACCTACTAATTTCAATTGGAAATTATTAAATATTTTTAAAATTTTAGCTTCTCTAATTTTCATTTAAAATTGGGTAAATTTCAGCTACCTCCCCCGAGGTTTGACATAATTATAAATATCCCATTGTTATTTGAAAAATTACAAATACCCCCCTCAGGTTTGTAACCGTCTAACAAATAATCAATTTCCATCCATTTTTATGGATGAACTGACCAAAATGCCCTTATGCACTGAATTACTTTTTATTTAATTTTTAAATTTTTTTTGAATTACAACGTGCAGGGAGAGGTTTATTAAGTTTTTTACAAAGAGGAGCAGTAATGCAATTTGGCTCGACTGATTTTTCTACAATTTTACTAAAAAATTTAAGGGAAAAATAATCAATTTCAGGCTTTTGGTTAAAAATTACAAACCTTAGGGGGTATTTGTAATTTTTTAAACAACGATGAGTATTTTTAATTATGTCAAATCTCAGGGGAGCTGACTGTAATTTACCCTTTAAAATTTCATATTTCGTTGAAATGTATGCATGACAACGAAATAAAAAGAGTATATAGTATCATCCACTGAGCCTGGCATGAGAAGAAGAGACCAAATCGCAGCCAAGAATAACTCACCGGTCGAGCATACTGAAATCGTTTAACGTGCATTGTCAAAAATGCCGTCGGCAAGTCATTCTTGGCTGCAATCTACTCCCTACCTCTTCATGCAAAATTTCAAGAGATACGTGTAACAAATTACTCTATCAGAATCCAATCCAACTCAATTTAAATTAAAATTTCTGATCGTTTGACATTGAATTGAAGGATGGTGTTACACTATAAATAGATGGAGGGAAAATATGGGTGGGACTGAGAGATGATTTGGCAATTTGTGACTACTAAATATGCTGTCAGGTCAACTTTCCAAATTAGGCACCACTTTCCAAAATCGAATTTTTCTTTCTTATTATTATTATTATTATTATTATTATTTTTCTGGAAAAGTCCAAATTTGATTCTGAATTGATTGATATTGGGAACATGTGAAACTGGCCATTTGTGGACAACCCTTAGTTGGTCGTATGCTTTATATGATGCTCCTCCCATACATTTTCTGCCTTTTTAATTAATGTATAAAAAATTGAAATAGTAACATAATTCATCTTTTTGGATAAATTATAGTGACACCTCTTGACGTTAAATTAAAATATACAAACATCTCCTTTTTTGTAAAATTACAACTACACTTTCTAAAGTTATAATTGCATTATAACTACACCCCCTAAAAAATATTACACTAACACCCCTCAGGGGGTGTAGCTGTAATTATGCAAAAGACATGGGATGTTTGTGTAATTGGACCTAACCTCAATGGGTATCAATGTAATTTACCCCATCTTTTTTTTGTGCCCATTCGAGTTTTTGCAACAAATTATATCCTGTAATTGAAATAAATTTATAAAGCCATATTAATTTGGTTTTGTGTTCATTTTCAATTTTCAGTCAAAAATATGTGTTTTCAATTTTGTAAAGATTTTCGTGTCAACATGAGAACATGTTTGGATCAACTTGATAAGATTATTGCATTTCGATAATATATATAAGGGTTAATTACACTCACCTCCCCTACTACTTTGGGATATACAAATTCCCCCCTCTTATTATGAAAATTACAAATTGCCCCTTCTAGCTAACATGTGTTAGTCAAATTTAATAATAGGTGGTTAAATGCTCATTTAGCCCTCATTTATAAAACTGAAAATAATTCAATAAAATTAATAATATAAGTATTTTTTATTTTCTTTATTTGAAATGAAAAGAAGAAAAAAAGTTTTTCTTCAATAATTTAAAAATATACGTATGTTTTCATTTTTCTATGAATTGTAACGTACAGAACTTTAAGAATTAAAATACACTAAAATTGACTTGTTTAAATTTAAATCAACATAGTAAAAATTGGCTAAAATAATAAAATTTGCCTCGATATTTTTAATATTTGAGTAATATAAACTCTATTTTATTACTTGCTATAAAATAATATAATTTTAACAAAATTTGCAAGCGTTGATGATTCTTAGGAGTAGAAATTAATGTCACAACCTACACATACACAATATTTGATTAAAAAATATTATAAAATAATTTACTAAAAATTACGAGTATACACCCTTATTAACTTTAAAAACAACAAATTATCCCTTAAGAGTATCTAAGTAATAGAAAATAGAGTTATTCAGGTCGAGGGTATTATAGGAAGTTTACACCAATTTTTTTTTATGACATCAACGAAATCCATTAAGTTGATTAACAGAAGCGGCAATTTGTAAGGTGGGTATATTTGGAAGGGAAAATTATGTAATTTTCATACTAAAAGGAAAGAATTTGTATATTCTCATAGTAGTAGGGGATGTCAATGTAATTAACCCTATATATAAATGAATTATGAAGTAGTGGGAATAGAATATATGAATAGGTGAGACTGAGAGAGATGAGCAAATTGAAAAGGAAGGTGGAATTGAATGGTCAAAGCATGAAAATGATGGGAAAATGTTTTTATTTTATTTCTTATTTATTTTTTTGGTATGATATAGGAAGAATGGTTGGCCTTTGGAGGAGTTGAGAAGCCGAAAATGAATGCTTCTTTTCTCATAATTCTGCAATTTAATTTTACGTGTAATTATATCAAATTTTAAGTGAGAACAGTATAATTATCCCTAATTTTAACTTTTACTACTATAATTATAAGAACAAATGGAAATCAAGTTGCTTTAAGGCCAAGAGAGTGTTTGTGACCTTGTATGAATAGACAAAATTTAGCAAGGGGTTTAGTCATTGTAGTTTCATCTCTATTCTACTTTTAGTTGCACTCATACCTTTGTGTCAAAAATAGACCACATTGCAATTGTTATCGCTGGGGTGATCACGGTACGGTTTTGATTTTTTTTAAAGTTATATTCAAATCGAATTGTTGTTGGTGATTTTATAAAATAATTTTTTAAATGACCACTATTGAAACCAAAATTAAAATTGTGAGTTTGTGCGATTTTACCATTTATAACAAAAATATAATGTTGAAACTAACAAAAAGCTAACAAAATATAATCAGAATAATTAAAGTCAAGTACGCAATAATTTGAGATCATATAGCTAAAATCTTTAAGTAACAAATTATAACAAGTTTTGGAATACTAAAGTTAAATATGCAATAGTTCAAGATTAATACAATTAAAAGTCTTTAAAAACATCTTGAGTGTCAAGTTCTAACTGCAATGACATTTCATACACTAAATAATTATATGACAGATTAAAAACTTAACGTTAGCAATAAAATAAAAAATGATAAATCACAAAAAATATATTAATCAATCATATCAATCCAAATCTATTGAAAATTTCTTTAAATTTATCTTATATGTGAGTTAAGGATTCGGAGGAGGGAATAAAGAAGAGGGGACGGCGAAAAATAGAGTAGAAGGAAAGGGGGAGAGAAAATGAAATAGAAGATGAGGAAAAATGAAAGAGAAAGAGGAGGAATAGAAAAATTCTAATGAACTTGATTTATTATTAAAATCTAGACATATTTTCAGTATAGAGCCCAAGTCTAAGTTTTACAAAAGTGGACTTTGCAATCTTAACTTTTGATAATATATGAACTTTGAGCTTATAAAATTTGAATATGAAATTCTTCTAAACAATTAATTAAATTTATCAAGTTTTTTATATATATAATTTAAGAAAATTAATTATACATTTAACGGTGCGATTTGTTTTTTGGCGGTCTTTTTTTGTTATAAATTAAAACTAAATCAAAAGTGTGGCGCAATTTTATTAAATATTTAAAATTATAATTTGAAAAATAAATCATAAAAAATAGTTTGATTCGGAAGATTTGGGCGATTTTGAATTTTTTTTATCACCCCTAGTTATTGGTTTATTCAAGTTGTTGGCGTTTCTGGGAAATCTTTATTTGAAGAATTTTGACGGATTATATATTATTTTTTATAGTTATTAGTGATTGATATTATAATGTAAGTGTAATCAATTTTCTTAAAAAAACAAAAATTCTAAATTCTTTCTTGAGCAGTAGCTTTATCCTTTGGTCCTAATTCAGTACATCAAATGAGCTAGTGCAATTTATTTTTTTTTTAAAGAGAGAAACGATTATAGAATCATTTTATTAAATTTAAATACAATATATTGAAATACTATGATTAAAATAATAAATATGTGACAACAACCCACTCTAATTTTTTTGGTTACATAAATAAGAAAGCAATGCGACACAACACAGACCCATTAAGGAAGATTATGATGCGTCTTATATGTTCGTCGGGATATTTTTTACTAAATTATTATGATCAAGAATCAAGAATCAAGTGCTAACCATATAAAAATCGGGTTAAATGCAATGTCCCTTGTGTTAATTAAAAAGAGCAATTATTTCTCTGTAAAAAAATAACTAACAATTTATTTCTCTGTATTATTCAAAATGCAGCAAACAACCCCCTCCAATGGAATTTTTGCTCCGTTTTTAGGGGATTTTTTGCTCCATTTTTAAAAATATACGAGATTTTTTTTGCACATTTTGCATATGACACTAGGGTAATTGCATTTTTCCCCATAAAATCAAATTCGAGTTGCATTTTGCAAGAATCTCTCACATGTGCATTGGAGTGACATGGTGAAGCATGCACGAAAACTTGCTAAATATGGAAATAATCTCACCTGTCAAATACGGAAACTACATTATAGTTTGACTCAAACAATGGCCTAAAGGGTTGAAAATCCGAGGAGATGTAGTGGGAATCGAATAATGGTAGAAATTGTCGGAAATCAAATGGGATTTTGGTTGAAATGTTGATTTAATATATATTGTTGGGGCTTTTCGGATATATATATATATATATATATATATATTTAATTGGAAGCGATGAATTTTTATTAATCAAAAGTACAGTAATTATATTCAATCATGTCGTTATTAATATCGAACAGAGACGAGTACAAACCATCATATCAACAATATTTATCAAGGGAAAAATACAATTTTGGTCCTTTTTCTTAGGGGCGGTGGCACTTTTAGTCCAGGTCCATTTGAAAATAGCAATTTAGGACAATAATTTTAAAAAAATGGCAATTTTAGGCCCAAAAATCCTAATTTGGCCGGAATTGGGCACCTTTCCGGCGATCATTTTACACATGAACTAAAAAAATAAAAAAATTTCTTACATAACAGGTGATTTGGCAACCATAGTAAGGTGGCATGGTGACATGTTTTATTTAAGGCTAAAATTCATTTAAATAGATGACTTTTTCCTTAAATATATATTATTTAAGTATCAAAATAAAATTTAAAATTTTATTCCAAAATGATAAATTAAATTAAAATCACATTTAAAAGATTAATATACTAATTCAATTTTCAAATTTAAATATCTATATAAATATAAATTTTAATCAATTATAACAATTATATCTTATTAACAATATTTAAATTATAATTTGTTTGAATATATTTAATAAATTATATTATTTACTATAAAAATATTTAAATTTTAAAAATTATTATTTTCATTTAAAAATATTAAATCAAATTTCTTAACTTTTTTAAAAATAATTTATTAACTTTCTTTTTTTTTCGTTAAAACTTTTAATAATTTAATATTTTCTTTAGTTTTTTAAATATTTTAAATTAAGTTAACCAAAAATAAATTAAAATTAATTCAAATTTATATTGATATAGATATTTAAATTTGAAAATTGAATTTTAGTATATTAATCTGTTAAATGTGATCTTAATTTAATTTATCACTTTGGTATCATTTTAAATTTTATTTTGATACTTAAATAATATATATTTAAGAAAAAAGTCATCTATTTAAATGGATTTTAGCCTTAAATAAAACATGTCACCATGCCACCTCACTATGGTTGCCAAATCACCAGCCATGTAATAAATTTTTTATTTTTTTAGTCCATGTGTAAAATAGTTGCCGGAAAAGTGACCAATTCCGGGCAAATTAGGGTTTTTTGGCCTGGAATTGCCACTTTTTTAAAATTATCGTCCTAAATTGCTATTTTCAAATGGATCTGGACTAAAAGTGCCACCACCCCTAAGAAAGTGGACCAAAATTGCATTTTCCCTATTTATCAATATCGAACAGAGACAATTACAAACAATCATATCAACAATATCACATAAATTAACACATAGCTATTACAACAACAAATAATACCCCTACTTTACAGTAGAAACAACATCAACCCACACAGGGGTTCGACCATGATCTTTAGGATCATGGGGTCTTAACTTTGCCAACTAAGCTAGGCATCATCGACTTTTCAGAGTTGAAAATGGACAATATTCTTTGCTTGTGTCTCTGTGCATGCATGCCCTTGCTTTTATTCCTTGTCTTTTTAATTGCTTTATTCTCTCCATGGGCTCCGATCGTAGTGTCCTACGATCGCTTGGTTGGACGGTCTGGTGGTGGGTGGGGTGAAGGAAATAAGCTTGAAATCTGCACAAACAATTAAGGTGTCGGGTTTGTTCCTTGCATGAGCGCCCCGACGATCAAATCATGAATGAAGGTCGAAAAATTTAAATATTGGAGTTAAAAGACAATACGAGGTGGTTGAATCCGAGCGACCTATAAATGAGGAGCTTTTATACCTTCCACCCAATGTACAGACCCCAAATGTGCCCCGTTAAGATTATGCCATGTGTCCTCTCTCCATGCTCTTGTCGTGGGCCTTGTACTTCTTGGGCCTATTCCTTTGGGCCAGGTTTGCTTTATTTATTTACTTTCAAGGGATTGGGCCCAATTGTAGCAAATGCGACCCATACACTTTTTTGGCCCACATCATTCCCCCTAAGCCACAATTTGCATCAAGACGTTTCTTTTTTTAAAGGAATTTTGTTGTCTATTATCATTTTAATAGGAGATCCGTTGTATTTAACCCAATAGATCATTCATCCAATTGCATTCCATTGACAGCAGGGGAAATTCTAGCCCGCACCTAGTACGATCAAATCTAAATCAATCACAAGTGCAATACATTTGTCGTGTTATTGATGTATAGTACAGGAAAAGTGACCAATCATATAATAAGTGTGATACACTTACTCTATGATTAATTTGGCAAGAATTTTCCTGACAGTAACACTTTCGCCCGAATAAAGTTGAACTGCGAAACCAAAGTATAGACAAATTATAATCTACTACAACTATTTATCTAAATAGAACAAACACCAACACTAATGCACATAATCCCGTCAGAACTTTAAAATTAAATATGTTGAGCAAGAATAGTACTAACATAGGCGATTTCGGGAAGTCCTCGCATTGTACTCCTTTTTTATTAAAGAAAAGAAAAAAAAAAATTGATAAATTACAATTCCTTGATGAATCAACTCCTGATCAGTTTCCAATCTTGATGCTCCTCTTTCATCATCCTCCTACATTAAAACTTGTTTATAATATGTACGATGTCTAAGTCCTCAATCATTAGATCATACATACACTTAAATAAGCATTAATCAATGACAATTTCTGATAAGCCTCCTCTGAAACTAGTTCCAAACTGCCCATTTCTGATGCAGCATTCTCTCCTGAAGCTTTCGCAGCATCCGACGTGCATTTTCTTGGACGTTGCACAAGCCGTGTGGTCCGCTTTGCATTCTTCATTATTCTTACAGCCTAACATGTTAACGACATGACTTCTTTGTTTACCGTATTCAGAAGCATGCTCTCCACATCCGGACAGGCCCTCTCGTTGCCTTGGAGCGTGGCTGCAACACTTCCCCTCCTGTTTGCCTGATGTCGTTGGGGTGAGATCATGATTGATAGGCGTAGGCTGCTCATTGGACACCGTTGGTTGTGGAGAATTCTTGCAGCTTGTACTGTGGTTATGATCCTCACATTGTTCTGTTTCGTGCCTTAGAACTGATTTCTCACAGCTGTTGTTGTTCTCACTGCAGCTTGCGTTTTCAGAACATCGATCATGGATGTGTGCTCGTTGTGATTCCAAGTCGTGCTCGGCCTTGTGACAGCACTGGTGATCTTTGTCTGTTATCTCGTTGTGTGAATGAGGGTGTGGATTGTGACGGTGCTCTTTGGCTGAGCTCGAGTGTTTCTTATCTCCACATGACCCTGAACTTGAATCAGAAGAACTGCATTTGGAGACACAACTCTTGGACGAGCACGAGTGAGGCTCGCACGTCTTTGGAGATTCAGCACTAGAACAAGCTGCAGACTTGTGTTTGTGGAAATGTGAGTGAGTTGTAGACCGGCAACAAGATTTCCCCCGTCCATCCGTTCCTCTCAGCAGCAGCATGCTGTTGAAGATCACTAACAAGCACGTTCCAACGTCAGCGAGCACTGCAGCCCAGACGAGCGGATGACCAGCTATAGCTAATACTAGAATTGCAGCCTTGGTTGAAACAGACACTATCACATTTTCAATAATTTTCCGCCTAACTTTCTTTGCAATTCGGACAGCTTTTGGTATTCTCTGGATGTCGTTTGACATGAGAACGATGTCCCCGGATTCTGTTGCAAGTGCTGACCCTGATACACCCATTGAGATGCCAATATCTGCTGTGGCCAACGCAGGAGCATCGTTGAGGCCATCACCAATCATGGCGGCCCGTCCCTCTTTCTGCAGCTCTTTAACGATGCTTGCTTTGTGTTCTGGTAGAAGCTCTGCATGAACAACCTCTAAAGCTCCTCCTAACTGATGGAAAGGATAAGCTCCATTAGGACAGTCCAGTTTACGGAACAAATTTGAACGCCTAGATCAGTATTTTACCTGTTCTTGCGCACGCTTGGCAGCTCCATGACAATCTCCAGTTAGCATCACAGTTTTGATGCCTATAGACTTCAGCTCTTCGATTGCTTCCTTTGCTCCCGTTCGACACATATCAGAGAGACAGAAGATGCCGGCAGGAGATGACCCCAAGAAAACGTACCCGACAGACTTTCCTTCCGTATCGTAACCTTCTAAGTTGGGAACTGGATATCAAAATAGTAGTGTGATTGGTAAAGAAGCCAAAGAAGGGGTAAAGTACTAAAAACAAAGAGCTGATCAATTCTGTGAAGTTTGAGGGTAGATGTTGAACCTGCAGTAGCCCCTGCTCTTGAAGCGATTTTCCAGTTTCCGATGTATATTTCGTTATCTTCGATCTTCCCACAAATCCCTTCACCAGGAAAATTCTGAAACTTCTCAATGCTGTCAGGCTTCGGCTCGACTGCATGTGCTCTTGCAAACTCAACCAGAGCAGCTGCCATTGGATGACTTGACTTGCATTCTACACTCGAAATCCTGGAAACGTATACGTGCAGATGATCAACTTCGTATTGCAATCAAAGGATTTCATATACGGTATGAACTTTAAACATTCGATAATCAAGATACCGTTGTTTGAGCTCAGATATGATAAACTGAAATGAGAACTAGTACCAATAGAGCAGCGTATCCAAGCTGATATCATCGCGGAGAGATTTGAAATCCACCACCAGGAATTCTCCCCTTGTTATCGTCCCAGTTTTGTCGAAGGCCATGATCTTTATCCGAGCAAGATTTTCAAGATGCTCGGCTCCTTTAAACAGAACACCTAGTGTTGCTGCTTTTGTTAGTGCACAGAACATGGCAACCGGTGTGGAAAGCAGAAGCGCACACGGGCATCCACTCACTAAAACGACGAGAGCCAAGTGGTACCATTCCTTCTTATTCTGAACTTGGGCTGCCAGAGGGACGATGGCCAACGCAGCAGATACCGCCACTATGGCTGCAACAAGTTCAAAGAACAAGCATATAGCAGAGTAACACTAAAATTCCTATGATCAAACACATAGCTAACCTTGTAAATTTTCAGACAAAAGTCGAAAATTTGAAGTACCTGGTGTGTAGTACTTGGCGCACTTGTCCATAAACCTTTGAGTTCTGGACTTTTTGTTCTGAGCCTCTTCGACTATCTTTGCCATTCTAGCCACGACACAGTCTTCTGCCACAGCCGTGGTTTTAATGCTTATGTAGCCTAAAACCGAGCCGATCAACAACAAACTTCAAGTGTGTATATTCTACTGCTAAAAAAAAAGCACAAGGATCAAAATTGTACCATTGAGGTTGATTGTGCTAGCCCAAACAGTGGAGTCTTTCTGCTTTGCCACAGGAAATGATTCTCCGGTCATAGTTTTCTCATCCACTTCACAGTTACCTTCTACAACTACTCCATCTATAGGTATAACTTCACCGGCCTTCACAGCTAGAATGGTATTCAACTTCACTTCATCTGCATCGACCTCTTCTCCGGTGTCAGCTAGAACAGCCCTTTGGGGTACTACACTAACTAACGATGACATAACGGCCGTGGCCTGCATGATCATAAAAAATCCATCATTAGAAAGTACTGATCACTGAACCATATACATAACTTGAAATGCAAATATCAAACTTGTCTTATGATTGGTTTGATTCAACTAAACCTGATTCGGGTAAGAATTTTCCCTCGACCTAATAAAAAAAAAGTCTACACTAAGTTCATTTGGTGGGGGGTGGGGGTTGGAAGACATTGCCATTAGCAGTGACCTTATGACTTGCCCTTGACTCGAGCCACTCTGATATCGTAAACAAGAAGACGATAGTGCCAGCTTCCCAGTAGTCGCGCAGGGCAATTGATCCCGCAACTGCACAACGTTATATGATTTGTTAGAAAAAGTTAAGAAACCATATGAAAATTTTCAATCCAAGGTGACAATATTCTGAGATTGGGCATGATTCTGTATGTTAAGGTAGTACTAGGATGTTCTTTAGTCCTGACAAGGTTGTGTCATCCTGAACTTGCAGTGAAGATGATGATTTTACACAAACAGTCATTAGCGACAAAAAAATTGTGCATAAAATTGACACGTGAACATAATTAGTTTTAACATACGAATAGCGATGACAACCCAATGTCAAAAGACATAGTTACCACTTTTATTTATATTGTCGTTATAGATCACTAATTGTCAACGGTGACAACTTGTACAAATTTCTGTTACTAATAAAGTTTTTGAAAGTTATATAGTGATAAAATCAAAATTATTTCCACATTTAATACATAATTACATAGTTATTTTTTCCTACTTATTAAGATCATCAACAGAAACAAACAATTATCATCAATATTAAATATCTATATTTAATCAACAATTACAATTAAAATAGAATCATAACACAACAATGATTTTATAGGTGGAGCATTGTTTTTGCCAATTAAACTAGACCTTATTTGTAAGTCTTATAAAATTATTTAATTGATTATTTCTATTTATGAAAAAAAATAATAAATTGGGGACAGACCAAATAAAAAATATTCTTACATAAATCAAATTTTGACCGAATCAAATGTAAATATAATATATTTGTTATATAATTGGTTCAGATTTCGACAAATCTGGCTCGAATCCCACTTAAAATTTCCCAAGCAAACCATACCAGCATGAGTAATAATTGAGACATTATGCGACCCCACGAGAGATATATTATGTGATCTTGGTGTCCCCATCAAAAAGTTAAAAACTCGTACCAATTAAGGATTTCAAAATCGGAATGTGGGAAAGCAAAAATAATTGGATACCCGTAATGAGAACGAGGATGTTGATCTCCAGCCTGAAGTTGCGAACCGCCGCAACAGCCTTGAGTACAATCGGAGGGATCCCGACGGCGATTGCTCCGATGGCCAGCCACCGCATCGGGCTGTACACATACTTGAGAAACGACAGCAAAAGCAATGTGCCACTGGCAACTGCGTAGGGGCTCGGCCATTTGTTCTTGTACCTTTCCCCGCCGCCGTATACTGACCTAATGTTCGCCTCCAGCCTCGCCTGATTCAGTGCCTTTACTGTAATAAAAACAACTTTTTTAGAGAGAGAAAGAGGAAGAGAGAGAAAGAGAGAGAGAGAGAGAGTTTTTACCTATTTGAAGTGGGGAAATGAGGAGAGAGTCATGGACAACAATGAGGGTTTTGGTAGGAATTATGACAGAGAAATCTTTGATTCCGTCGAGTGATGCAAGAATTCTTTCGATCATCGGAATTTCAGAAGAACAGCAAAGGCCCAATACATCGAAGTAGCTCTTCTGGAATTTCTGGCTGCTGTCCATTTCTTGATTGATTTCCTCAACTGCAAAGAATCAGACTTCAACCAGCACTCTTCCTACTGTATATAAATACACTAATTAAAACCAAGTAGTTGTCAAATTATAATTATATTTCCATAAATTAAGACAACAACCAAGAAACCATTAACCCATTATCTGCAATAACTAAATTCTCATAATTATACACATACGAGCCTTATAAGCAATTAATCAATACACAACTTCACACACACACACACACACAGCCCAAGAACACATACATACATATATGTGCATGCATGTGGTATACATGTTGTCTGAATTATATGCCAGCAACAAACCTTATGAAGGATGTATGAATTCTTGAAAGTTCTGTTGATGCAACAACGGAGAAAGTGTGAGGAGAGAGAGAGAGAGAGAGAGAGAGAGAGAGAGAGAGAGAGAGAGAGAGAGAGAGAGATTCAGAAAAAGGAGAAGGCAGAGGAATTCATGGGAACGCTTAACATATTTGTCTGGTAATGTAAGAATCGATTATTCGTCCACGCTTCTGTGCTGAGAGTGAGACATATATAGTTAAGAATCGGTTGGAAAGAAGGAAAAGAAAAGAGTTGGAATCCACATGTAAAATCCACTATCTCTTTCATGACCACCACCTTCTTGTTTTATTACAAGTCTGCTTATATATATGTGCGTGCATGAGATTTGTGCTGCTACAATCTCAACTTGTTAGGCTAATAAAGCAATGTTTTTTGCTTTAATTGGTTAATATGCGCAAATTAAACTCCATTTCATTTGTGGGGACTTACATGGATTCCACCAAATCCCTCATGATATGATTCATTTCGTCCCATGTTAATGTTCAAATCAATGAAGGTTACTAGGTTTTTATAGCAACGATCTTGAAATATAATTACAATGTCGTTAAAGAATCGCATCCCAGTATGTATTAGAATCTCGAATTCCTCAACTCTTATGGATCGGGATTGGAATTTCTGTTGTAGATTATATTTCATCTTCTGTTTCATTCAATATACGTATACATGCTACGTATATGAGGATGGCATCATGTAATATATTTTAAAAAAAGATTTTATATATGGCGGGCATGATTATGTCGAAAATGTAATAAATTTTGCAACAAAAAATCCATAAAATTTTATAATATTGTAATTTTATTTTCTTACTAAAGCTGGTTGTGCCTAGACGGGAAATTTGGCATTGACCCCACCCGTTTAATAATATTGTGATTTTATGTTTTATCTTTTATTTTAGTGTAGGTCCAGCAATCGGATCTCCTTAATTTAGATTAGTCCATTAATAATTAAGGTATAAATGCATATTCAAGAAAGTTTCTTTCATGCAAATATATATTAAATGGAATATCAAATATAATAGAATTTGAAATAAAAAAATTCGACACATAACAATAGTGGCCGCATTAATAAATGAATTCATTTTATTAAAAATTCTCATCACGACACATATATTGACTCCACGCCAATATTATATAATAGCATGACCAATAGTATATAGCAATATTAATGCATGGGCCATTAATCAACCTAAATTAATCAAGATAAATTTCATCAAAAATTCACAAAATATAATAATTATATTTTAATTCGTCAAATTTTAAAAGTTACACTTAGAAACTAATCTTGTCCATAATTAATATATATTTTGCCGTATATGGGCACGTTGGATCCCAGATTAGCTGATTATGCTGGTCTCTAATAAAAGTTAAAAAAGAAAAGTTGGAAGATTACATAAAATAATATTACTTTAATTGCAGTGTGGAATGTTTTGTCAAGCAAATCAGCTAATTAAAAAAAGAGATATGCTACGTACAAAGAAATTCTTTTATATATATTCACATATGGTTAAATTTTATTTCAAATTAATAATTTTTCTTGTTAAATATAATTATAACTTTGGGCATAAACCAATCAGTTCAATTAATTAATTAGTGCTTTTTAACTGCTGATTCCTTATCTTTGGTGCTGACCCGGACGCAACCTATTCCTTTCCTGCTTTTTGCAGTTACAGTACTTGCTTTTCTTGCATGCTTCTCTTCTTTTATATTTTTGGGGTTGGATTCCGCATAGGATTTTGTAAAAAAGTCGACGATCAACGTCTGTGATGTTGTTGAATCTCTTTTGACATGAAATATTTGTAGTGTTTATATTGAGCGGGTAAAAAAAATCGCGTTGTTTAATTAAAAAAAAGGTTTAAATGTATTTTTGGTCACGTAACTTATGTTTTTTTATGTTTTCGTCCTTTGACTTGCTAGGGTAGCATTTTGGTCCCGTATCTTTTTAATTTTCATGATTTTAGTTCTTTTTTCGCTGGAGTTTATCCTTCTAGACGGAAAAATGCATGTACCTCTCACGTGACACTTTAAATTGGGGCTTTTGTTCCTATTGTCTCGTTTATGTCAGCATTTTTATCCTTTAATTTTCAAGAGTAACATTTTGGTCCTGTGTCTTTTTAATTTTCACGATTTCAATCCTTTTTTTTGTTGGAGTTCACCCTTCTCATTTGTTGAGGTGAACTCCGGTGAACAAAAGAACTGAAATTGCGAAAATTAAAAAGATGTAGGACTGAAATACTACCTTAGAAACTTAAAGAACAAAAATGCCAAATAACCTAAGTTACGGGACCGAAAATACATTTAATCCTTAAAAAAAATAGTTATATTGATTATGTGAAGAAAAACTCGTTTTTTTTTTATGGGGGGAGGGGGGGGCACGGTTGTTGCTTTTATATTTTAAGGAATAATTACATTATGAAGATTAATTACTAAGAGCAGTGATAATATAATTAATCAATAACTACTATGCAAATAAATTATTTGGCTTCCAACATGTGTGACGTGGCTTGTGACTTGATCTGTATCTCGTTGCGCGAGGTACAATTCGTTTTGATTTCATATAAGTTTTATAATTTTGTTTTGAAAAGACGCCACACAAGGGAGATATTGGGGCCTTAGGGCTTATAAAACCACTCAAGCTCATCACCTGAAACCAATGTGTGACGTTTACCTACTTCAATATAAAAAATAAACAATATTCTTACGCGAGCGCGTGATATAATTAGTTAATGAATAGATCAAAAAAGGTGTTTATAAACTCTTTCCTTAAAATTTTTATAAAATAGTATCATGCTTACACTATAAAAAAATTAATTTTTCGCTACATATGACAATGGGTCAAAAATCATGGTAAATCAATACTATTAACCACAATTAAATAAATTCAATGCAAAAACTCAAATTTTTGCCACTGTTAATCAATATTTGCCATGGTTTTTAGTTATAGCCAAAACACTTGATATGATTTTGGCCATGGCTAATGTTTTGGCCACACTTGCAGAAACAACGGCTAATGACCGTTGTAAAGCCGTGATTAATTTGTATTCGCCACAAATTTTTTTTCTTTTGATCATAGTAATTAACCCTAACAAAAAATTATATTTTTTCTAGTGCTATGAGCTCTAATATAAAAAATACTTCAGAAAACTTATAAATTCATCCCAAATCCTGTAATATTCAGCATAAGTAAATTACAGCCAGTACCCATAGAAAAGGACATAATAATTAGCGAATCACTTAATTTCTAATTAACATTTATGAGCAAGGCCACAGCATAAAAATCCGATGAAAATATTTGAATAAAGGTCAATGTCCAATATATAATAAAATGATTATTCATAACAGTTGATTTTTTTTTTAAAGAAATTCTGATATAATTGTTTCTTCTCCTCCTATATAAATTGCTAGTTTAGTGCATGAGAAAGTGGAATCAAGAATCATCACCATATTTTGATAAAAATAATAAGGGATGAATGCAATTTATCCATGATATAAGAAAGGAGAAAAAGCCCCTAAAAAATAATTAACAAATTTTATTTAATTAATGACATCATTACATTAAATATCAATGATCATTATTTTAACATATGTTTTTCAGTAAGTCAAATTAAAAATAAAAACAAAATAATAAGTCATTACAAACTTACATGAATTAAGTGATACAAATTCTAACGTATCTAATAACACTGGAACCTAATACATCAAATTTAACCATTGAGCCAAGACATTACAAAAAATTGAATTATTCCATACATGATAGATCACTACAGCTTAAAAACTAGTACAAACCAATATTATCTACTTATACGGTAAAATAAAATTAATACGAAAATTTAATTTTTGTATCGTGATTAATTCAAATGCATTATGATTTCACCTATGATAGAAATATTTTTCATATTTTGAACTGTAGCTAATATTTGGGTTTCACTTCCAACGGTAATGACTAATAAATTTTACACAGTCATGATCAATTGATATTTGCCGGACTCGTTATTTTTTTTCATAATAATTAAGTCTGAAAGAAAAAATATGTTTGTTCTAATGAAAACTCCTCCACATATTCAACGAATGTATAATTAATCATTGAATCTTCCACACAAATGGAAATCATGAGAGAGCCAACATTTTATCATTTTGATGTACTCAAAATTAGTATTATTTATAATCAAAGTGAAAAACCATCATCGATCGTCCAATTATTTTGAGACAAGCCCACGACATAAGATCAATTTGAAAATAAAAAAAATAAAATAAAATTCACCAAATATTTATTTATTTATTTTTATGTGGTGGTGGGGATGGCTGTCCACTCTGGATCCACTGGTGCCATGCTGATTCAGTTTCCAATCTGTCCAATCCTAAGACCTTCTTCTTCTTCTTCTCGTTTTTGGTACCATTAATTATTTTAATTTAATTTAAAGTTTCGTCTTAGCTTAGCCAACATATATTGGCTCAGTTGACTTGACAATGATAATTTGTGATTTTTTTTCTTTTAATAAGAAAATTATATTTTATTAAGGTTACAAATTAAGATTGTTTCAAAGCGAGTTGGGATTAATGTTTTGGGATTTAAAAAGAAAAAAAATCGTTAAAGTCGATAGATAGTATCAACAAAGACTTTTGGATGTTTAAATTAGTTCCCTAAGATCATAAAGAAATATGAAATGCTAGTTTGAATACAATAAATGAAGTACGTTACTCGAAATAGTTATAGGATATTTATAGAGTTAAATGTACATACTTGTACAGATCCACGTGGTGATGATCTCGAGCTCCCAAATACAGACGCATTGAATGACCTAAATTTCGGGTTCTTGAGTCGGGACGAATCAGCGCGACCCAACCTAAGGGAGAAATGTGCGAATCTTGGTCTAGAGTAGGTATTTTATCTTTATAGGGGGTATTTTGTCTTCTTAGCATTAAATCCAATATATCACATTAATATTGATAGATACATTTTAAATACGTTTATAACGGTCCTCAAATCCCGTGATGATGACTAGAGTCTAGAGTCGAAACTCATGGTTTTAAAATTGATAAAAGGGTTTTTGTTTTAAAAATTCTATTTTTTAACTACTTAAATTAAATTAATTTATACGAAAAGCTATAAGCAACTTCTGTGTCTTATTCGTAGAGCTATAAATATTGAATTATTTTTTCAAACACTCAATTTCAAACTTGTTTTCAGTTTTAACGTTTTGTTTTCTAATACTTCCACTTTTAATCCTACTTAACTAACTCATAACATTTTGAATAACTTATTTCCACCACAAATAAGCTTATTCCAATTTCCAAACACATCCTAAGAATCAGTTGTTGACCGAGGTACAAACATCCAAAACGAGCCAGTCTATTAGTCAAAGCAGTAAGTACCATCCGCTCTGTTACCGACTAAGAGTACAATGGTGGTAAGCAGAGATTGAAAAAGCAGGGAGCACGGAGATTTGGTGCATCCGAATGGGCCCACTCTCAGGCCCGTACGTGATTGATTGCATACACCAATCCATACACCACACATTACTTACACAAAAATATACGTATTTTCAGATACTCCTCAAATACTTCACTACCATTTTGCTTTTAAAAAATCTGAAACCAAATTAAAAAAAAAAAGAAAAACTACTCGTTTGAAACCAATATTTGTTTTGTTTTGTTTTGTTTTTTTTTTAAAGATGGATTTTTGCTTCGAGTTTTGATCTTATAGTCAAAATTGACATTCCACGGTAAATCTAATTACACAAACACTCTCTATTATTTGCAAATTTACGAGTATAATTCCTTATTTAGTTATGAAATTTTACATAAATAATCAACGGTCTATATTACACTAATATTCTTTTAGGGCTATATCTATAGTTTTACAAATAATACGCGGTGTTTTCATAATTAGGCCTAACCCATGAGTTGTAAATGTAATTTTCCCTATGTTTTAAGTAAAATTAGAAACTGTAGCACACAACACCTGCGCGTGACTTTTAGCTATACTTTAAAATTTATCATTGTTTTAGAACCTCACAATAAAAACTGCATGATAATTTTTTCGAATGTATTAATTATCAATGCAATATTTTACTAAAATTAATTAAAAATTAAAACTTTGTAAAATATTTATTATATTGATAATGACGATTATATATACATGCAATACAAATACTAATATGTTATTTTTATATTTCAATTAATAATAAACTTAAATAAAATAGGAGGATGTTTAATTTTTGAGTACATGTTTGCATGGAATTAATTTCATTTTAATTGACATTATAATAATTTGGTGCAGTGGTATCAAAACTGCCACTATATATCTATAAGACTCATTCTCTTTATAATAATACTAATTGACGTGGCACGCCGTCCTTACGTGCATATAATAAATAATATTTCATATTTTAAAATATTATAAATTAAAATATATATATATATATATATATATATATAAACTAACACTTCACATTTCAAAAGAATGAAAGAAAAGAAACCAACTTAGAGTATTATTAACATAACAAAAAATTGGTATGACGGTGCAAGTAACTGCTCTTTATAAGTAAAAATGAGATTTTTTTTATATTAATATAGATATATATAGATAAAAAAAAAACTTTACCAACAATACGACATTTAATAAACTTTACGTATCTGTCTATCTCCCAAATACGCTTATTTTATTGATACATTTATCTTTTATGTGACCTAAATGTAAAGTGAATAATTACTTTACAAGATAAAAATATTAATAGAAAACAAAATGTGAATAATTCGGATTTTTAATGGGTTTACCACTTAAAAATGGACCATAACTAGAAAGTAGTTAAAAAAGAAAAAAATCATTTTCATTTTCCCTCTTGGGAGTTGGGGCTAAATACCAAAGATTCTATTCCAATTCCGATGGCATTATCGTTATTACGAGGTTACTTCAGGGGCAATCTTGCTAATGCCAGTTATCGATGCATGTCTGGTGGACTTTACGTGGGTCCGGGTTAACCCTTTTTCCTTTATGGCCGACTTTCTTTTCCTATTTTTTCTCTTTAGGAATACACCTCCATTAAGCTATTCTCTCTCATACTCTTAATTATTCCTCCCTCTTGTTTTTCCACAATTTTAATTCGATTTTATATCAATTTAAATTCAAATTCAAAGAATTATTAGCCTCTCAAATTTGAAAAAACTTGTAAGACATATATCTTTCTTATATATATATATATATATTTTAAATATAATAATTACTAGATAAAATTGCGTTTTTGGTCACACAGAGTGAGGGTATTGCCAATCTCGTCTTGCACCTTACGGAGTTAATATATTTTGTCCCACAGAATTAAAGAATGCTGCAGATGTGGTTCTAACAGAATTAGTGCATGGGACCATATCTACAATGTTTTTTAATTTTACAGGACCAAAAATATTAACCCCATAAAACAAGGGATTGAAAGTACAAGCCCCTTATTCTTTTTGAACAAAAATACAATTTTGCCTAATTATTCTATAAAAATATCATTCCTGAAAATATACATATTTTAAATAATTATGTAAGCAATACGACCATATTGAAATAGTAAGTTGATACACCACAACAAAAATATTAAAGATTCGAGTCGTATGAATGTGTATGCATGGTTATCTTTTTATTGTTACAGAGATGGAGATGGAGGAGAACTTACGCTCAAACTCAAGACGGATACCTCATAAGTGAAATATTGTGATTCGAGTCATATAAATGTGAATGCATGTACATTCGTTTTATTATGACAATCACGTGGAGATGGAGGAAAACTTGAGCTGGAATTGAAGACCTCCCTTAATAATAATACAAAAGGCGTCGATTCAATCAGATTGTCGACAGTTATGTATCTATATCATAGTAATTTCTTATTTATTTACATTTTTATAAAAATTACTATTGGAATTGTAATTATTAATCTCATTATCAATTTTCAAGATTTGAATATAATGAAGAAATGTATTTATTAAATTTAAAGGAATAATTGCTTTTCTTTTCTAGAGACGTGTAACTATATTCACAAATATGAATGCACTGAAGTCATAGATTTGTTTAATTTAACTAAGAGATGACTATTTCAATTGATTATGAGAATATTGATTAAGAAACAAAAATAATAATTGATGCATGTATCAGAATCAAATTCTTTAAATAAAACAAATATTTGTACTAATTATTATATCTAAAAGTAGAGTACCGACTATAAGCATTCTGTTTTTAAATTGTCCATGATTCTTTTATTTATTAATGATTTGGGAAATAATATACCATAAATACGCAATTATTAAACTATTTCTGCTGATAACATATGAAACTCAATTGACATAAAACACATAGAGTACATTTTTCTCCGTAAGTTTGATTTAATTTCATACCTAAATATTTTTGATAGAAAAAAAGCTTAAAATTCTGGGTATGTTTCACATTGACAAATAAAACGGTGCACAATAAATATCGACGTGTGATGGCATATCCGAAATATAGTAGAAAAAACAAGGGCAATATTCTGGTAACGTCGTGTTATGCTTTTCCTTTATTTCGCTTTATTTTCATTGGCTTTTTTTTCCCTTTCTTTTGCTTCCTTTAAACATATTTTTTGACCGTTGCTTTTCCTCTCGACCAACGTCTCTCTCTCTCTCTCTCTCTTGGTGAAGTCTGTGATCAAGCAGCCAACAACAATTTGTGCACTGAGGTACGAATGTTCGCTCATTCCATTCACATTTGAGAGATTTTCGCTCTTGCTTCTCTCTGTTCAGTTTGTTAGTTACGGTAAAGGTTTTATATGCGTGTCGGAACTGAGGGAGGTTCATCAACAGTTGTCATTTTCTTGAAACAAGGTTTTGTTTTCTGCCCCGCCATGGTTGTCCTGCATTCATAATTCTGTTTTCATGGCGATTTGCATGATTTAGTTGTGAAAGGCACATGGGTTTTTGTTATTTTGTTAAAAACTAACGACTTTCTGATGAATTTTCACGCATTCCGTTGCTGAATTGTTGAATTCTTTTCTTTCTGAAGAGGGTTTTTTGTTTAAATTAAGCTCGTTATTGCATTCAGATTGTTTCATTAGTTCTTGTTTCTGTTTCTTTTCTGGAATCTGGTTGTCAAATTTAGTGAAACATCTGATGTTCATCCTTTGTTCTTCGTGTTGATTGGCGACCCGGCTCCGGAAACCGAGACTTGAATTTGTCTTTCTTTTTGTTTTAGTTTCTTTTTTCTTAGGGTGTTTGGGATCCCATGTTTCAGTCACTTTTTGCCCAGTCAAGATGATGTCTGAGGAAGAAGTTCTGCTTTTAAGACATTTTCTCTGATAAATTTCGTTTTCGACTTTTACTGAGTTCGAGTGGGCATCAATGTCTGGTTTTTGATGGATTTAAGGAGCATGTCTTTAGGACTTTATTCAGCTTTCTGATAAAGATTTGCAATTCCATGTGCTTTTATATAGTTCCATTCAGTATTCCCTCTTTTAATGAACCCCTTGTCTTTAACTTTACTTTGCTTTCCATCCTATCAAGGTAACTAAAACTTGGTAGTTTCCAGCTTCTAATGTTTGCACTATTGAACATCTTGGGACGACTTCGACTTAACTAATCCGAGCACTTTGACGATCTCAAATTACGTTTGCTGTAGTCGAAAGTTTGAGATTTCGTGTCTTTGGATGACGAAAAATGGTGTTTTTTGATCGCTTTTGAGCTGTGTTCGAGCATTTATGTATCTTCAGATCGAAGTAAAGAATTTTGTTATGTCATTCAATGTTATTTGTGTTCTTTGCCATTCAGCATCTTTTAGTTTGTCTCTAACTTGACTTGCTTCTTTGTCTTCTGCTGATTATGTTCCTCTTTGCAGAGAGAGGATTTCCTTATGAATCTGGTGGGGACAGCAAGAGAGCTGCTTCTTTGTGATTTCCATTTCGATTCGAGCCTGAAAAATTCGTAGAGGTTAAAAGGTTGCCGTAGGAAAAAGTTGAAGAAAGAGATGGGATGTTCTACATCGAAGTTGGATGATGAAGAAGCTGTCCAGCTTTGTAAAGATCGGAAGAAGTTCATTAGACAAGCTGTTGAGCATAGAGCGAAGTTCGCCTCCGGTCATATCGCTTATATACAAGCCATGAAAAGAGTTTCTTCTGCGCTTCGAGAATATATTGATGGAGACGAGCCCCGGGAGTTTCTTTTAGATTCGTTTACAACTCCGGCCTTCACCCCTATAAAGAAAACGAGCCCTGGGTTCATATCAATAACGCCCGGTTCCTTCTCAGTAACGCCATTTAAATCTGAAACCAACTCATCTTACAAAATAAATTACTTCAAGTCTGGTGGTAATTCTTCTGTTTCTGTTGAGGAGAGACCACCTCAGTCACCAGATACTTACAGAGTCCAAGCTTACTCTCCCGTCGGTCATTTTGGTATGGACAGCATGTTCGCAATGCAATCATCTCCAATGAGCAGTTCATTCTTCCAGTACTCTCCCAATAATAGACCGAATTATCCTCCTCCTTCTCCTCAAACATCTCAATGGGATTTCTTCTGGAACCCTTTTTCTTCGTTGGATTACTATGGCTATCCCAACAGAAGCAGCATTGATCAAGGGATGCTGGATGATGAGAATGCTGAGCTGCAACAAGTTCGAGAAGAGGAAGGCATACCCGAGTTAGAAGAGGAAACGGAACATGAAGATATTGATGATAGGATGAGTAACAAAGAGGAGAGTTGTAAATTTAACGTGAACATGGAGAGAGAGGAAGTTGTCGTGGAAGATGTCGACGACAGTGATGACAGCGATGACAGTGACTGCGATTGTGAAACAGATGGAGAACATGAACCAGAGAAACATGTCCAAGAATTACCGTCCCAGGAGACAGAAAGCATAGAAGTAGCAAAAGCTCAAAATGTAGGTCAAATAAGTAAAAAGGAAACAGCAGTTGCCGATTGTGAATCAAAAGAGGAAACACCTGGCTTCACCGTTTACGTAAACAGAAGGCCGACAAGTATGGCAGAAGTTATTAAGGATCTTGAAGATCAATTTGTGGCTGCTTGTAATGCGGCTGGTGAGATGTCCTCCATCTTGGAGGCCAGCAGGGCACGGTACTCATCATCTTCGAACGATCTATCAGGTCCCACAACGATCTTTGATCACCTCTAAACGTTTCATTAAATGCTATATTTTCTTGCCATTTGGATATGAATGCTATTTCTGGAAACATAATTAAAACAAACTAATACATGTTGGTGAAGCACGATGTTTCCTGTTTAGGTATCTAGTTTTGGTTCATATTCCCTTTATGAATTAAACACCACTAAAATGTTGAATTTGATTTCAGAAAATCAGGCTGACATTTTTAGAAGAATATGCTCAGTCAATCTTTCAAAACTCCACTGGAAGATGAACTTCTGTAGTCTGTTCTGATGTCTGTGTAGTTGAAGTGTTTCTATTTTTCTTGCTCAAATGCTGCTTGTCAAGTTCTCATGGTTTCATGGTTTCAGCAATGAAGATGTTGAATCCAGTAGCATTATTTAGGTCGGCTTCATCTCGATCATCATCAGCAAGATTTTTGGTCAGTGCTTCAACTTCGAGAGAGGAAAGCTATGAAAGCAGCAGCGACGTATCCGAGGAGTCCTGCATATGGAGTCACCAATCGACACTGGATAGATTATATGCTTGGGAAAAGAAACTTTACCAGGAAGTTAGGGTACGCCTCTAAACCAGAGAACCACCTAATTACGATAAGATCATTAATAGTTATACGTCATAGGCAGCTTTAAAAACTAGTTTAGTTACTTAAACAGCTCCAAGAACCTTAGTAGGATACAAGAATACACATTAAATGCAGCATCAAGCTAGTATTAGACTTGTAGCATATAAACAACTTCGAGCCGAAATTAAAATATATGTTGGTAAATTATCTTTGTCCTTTTAACAGGCTGGTGAGCGTGTTCGGATACAATATGAAAAGAAATGTGCACAACTTAGGAATCAAGATGTGAAAGGCGACGACCCTTCTTTTGTAGATAAAACGAGGGCTGCGATAAGAGACCTGGATACTCAGATAAAAGTTTCCATACATTCAGTTGAAGCTATCTCAAACAGGATTGAAACTTTGAGGGATGAAGAATTGGAGCCGCAGCTACTTGAATTGGTGCATGGGTATGTTTTTAAACCCGTTTTCTTGTTCCTAAGCTCATCTAACAAACAGTACCTCCTGCCCTTTTCGTTAAGAATTTTATCGCCCGATGAGGAAGATTGCTCCAACATCATCATATCTATTGATGTGTTACTTTCTGACCAATTATCCTCAGGTTATCAAGAATGTGGAAGGTGATGGCGGAGTGCCATCAATTGCAAAAGCGTACTCTAGATGAAGCCAAGATTTTGCTTGCCGGAACGCCTTCAAAACTTTCTGGAACGAAGAAATACACAATAATGTCACCATCAGAGCCACACAGGCTCGCTCGTGCAGCTGCTAACCTGGAGACAGAGCTTAGGAACTGGCGAGCCTGCTTCGATTCCTGGATTGTTTCTCAACGATCCTACATCCATGCACTTAGCGGATGGCTCTTGCGTTGCGTTCGTCCAGATCCTAGTACAAAGTTACCGTTCTCTCCTCGCCGGTCCTTGGGCGCCCCACCAATATTTAACATTTGCATTCAATGGTCAAGGTTCTTAGACGCTGTCCAAGAAGCCCCAGTACTCGACGGGATGGACTTTTTCGTGGCAGGTGTCGGCTCGTTGTATGCACAGCAATTACGGGAAGACTCTCGCCGGCATTCAGGTGGTTCAAAGAGGTTCGGACTGGAAACTGTTGGGAACATGGAGGTCGTGGAGGCGGGCCGATTTGAAGATGAAGTGATGACCGCAGAAAAAATGGCTGAGGTCGCCATAAGAGTGCTGTGTGCTGGAATGTCGGTTGCCGTCAGCGCGCTTACCGAGTTTGCCATTACTTCGGCCGATGGATATGCAGATTTGATCAAGCAATTGGAGAATGGGAAGCAAAGTTTACATGGAACAGAGAAGTAGATTGTCTTTCTCGTGGGGTAGTATAGCAGGAAATCAGTGTAAATTAGAACAAAAAAATTAACTTATTTTGTAGCCAATACATAAGTAGTAGCTTGCATCCAATTAAAATTTGTTACTTGATCAAGAGGGCTGTAAAGTTTGAAGATCATGCATGGGCATAACTGAAAGTAGCAACTTTTTCACGCTAATTAACTAAATTGTTTGACTAAAAATGTAAAATTTATTACTTTATATGAGCGTATTATGGGTTGACAGAGCAGAGGTCGGTCTATGATGTTTGATTCAATAGAGATTGGACTTAACTTATTTAATGTGTGGTGGAACTATAGTGACCGATAGTTTAATAACATCTCGATAATTTTTAGTGAAAATAATATTTCGCGACAGTACAAGATTAACTTCGATATAATATTTATATGTAAAAGAAAAATAAATAAAGTTATATTCCTATTTTTGAAACAGTAATTGAGATGAAAACATGTTTGTTTATATGTATTCTCGTTGGAATTATAAAGTGTAATTTCGTTCTTATTTAAAAAAAATTATGTAGGGCATATAGATACTTAATGGGTGTGTGATTGATTAACCGTTCATATTAAATCCAGGAGTACAAACTTAATGTTGATTGAGCAAACATGTGGCACCATAGAAGTCCCATATTAAATGTTCAAGTATGTTAATAGTGTTATTATTAGACTTGATTATGATCGACCATCACTAACTTGACCGTCAGAGGGTTCTTGCTGGGGCGACCGCACCATCACTAACTTCAATATGATTCTCAACTTCTAGCATGTAATTCTGAAAATGATTTGAAATTTATCGAATATGTTACATCAATTTCAATAACTGGAGCTTTCAATATAGTTGCAATATGATTTCAGCTTTTTATATGTATTATTAAAATTGTTCGAAGTTCATCAAATAAATTGCCTTAATTTTGGTTTATTAGCAATATGAACTAATTTCGATATACTTTATGGTAACAACAATTCGTTGGTATCAAATACATGTAATCAAGACTATACTTTTCATTAATATTACTCAAGAATACCATTGCACGTATAATTGGATTCAAGTAATTTTCATAATGCACATGAATGAACCATCAAATCTCCAACCAAGTTAATGTTTACTTGCAGTGAAAATTAAATAAAGGTATTAGGGCAACTGATGCATGAAAAAAGGACAATGTTTCACTGAATTTGGCACATAAATTAGACGAAATGACATAGTGAGAAATGCTAATAGAAAATCTGATTTACAGATCGTTCAGAAAAACATATGTCTCAATTTATTTCAATACATACTCATTACCAACACAATTAATATTTTAGGACACTTATCGATTGAAACACGCTCATGGTTAATTGTTAGTTAAATATTTTATAACTCTTATTCATATTATTAAATATTTTTTCTTTTGACCATTCAATTCGATTATTTGTTTTATAAAATATCCCTTTGTTTTATTTGTGAGTTCTAGCTATCTTTTAAGCAATTATTCAATTCATTTTATATTTTGTTTTTAAGGGAGCTGTAATTTGCTTTTATATATATATATATATATATTACCACTATACTAAGGTAACTTTGATTCTACAGTCAAAAAAGTATTATTAAATTCAGTCAAATTTTGAGTCAATATATTACATGAATTTTGGTATATGATTAGTATGAAATTAATATTCAATATATACATGAGAAAACTTAATTATTAGTACCTAATACTTGTAAGATAACCAAAATTCTCTGTGTAAAATTTAGGTATTTTGACCAACAATCATAACTTTTTTTTTTGACCGATTTCGAAAGATTATGAAGAGATTGTTATTTTATATGTACCTTTTAGTTTGTAGAACTCTACGTGTAACTTTCTTGATTGTATTATCATAGGCAAACAAGACATCCCACATAGTATACAAATTGTCTAAATTTTTCTTTAAAAATAATTTAATATGCAAATTCAATTAAAATTTATACAAAACATATATGCATTGTGCCGATAAATTAAGAATATATATAGTACACGTTTTGGATTTAGCTTGAATTTGCGACGGAACCAAATTGGGAATGTAAATATATAGAAAATTAACCAAGTTCTATAGAAAGTTCTAGGGCTTGGGCATTTTGACCAAATTTTGAATTAATGACCAATACTTGTTACCAACGTGATCGATGTCTTTGGAGTGACACTAAACACGATCCATCTATAAATCGTGAATTGACTCCTTTATCGTATACTTGAAGGTCGTTAGCCTAGAAATAGAACAACGAAACAAAAGACAACAAATCAACTCCTTTATCGTATACTTGAGATTAAAAACATGTTCAAACTAAATTTTAAATAATAACAATACTAGTTCATATTAAGACCCTTCAAATATAATTATGCGAATATTTTAGTCGGTCACAAATAGTAAGAAACCTTTAAAATTGTTTATATATTTTACTTTATATAGATATAGATACACATAAAAATTAGAACTCCAACATGAACAACAAGAAAATTTATTATTGACAACGACAATCATATATTCAAGCACTACAAACTGGTTTCACAATCTACTGTAATTTATTTGAAGAATCAGGTAAGCTGGACTATTTTGATAATCACAAGAATAGAGACAATATATGAGATTCATTGACACGATGTTATTCATATTCATTATTAATTTGATT